>VYXH01010040.1:10744-32742 GCA_013397275.1 Burhinus bistriatus | reverse complement strand
TACTTTTCTCTTGTCCCCCCCCCCCCCCCCCCCCTTCCTGTCATTCAGCTCTTGGGGAGACTTCTTACTGGATGCAATTCCTGGACTTGTGTTTGATACAGCAAAAGAAGATGTGGCGCTGCGGACAAGCATACCAAGGCAACTGCTTATGGTAAGTAGGTGGGACTAAGGGAACGATAGTGCATCCAGCTGAAACTTCAGCACCGAGGCAAGCATGCATCTTGTTGATCTGCTCTGAAAGCTCAGTGCAATGGCACTATCTTGTCTAGCAGCACAACCGCTTCTTTTGAAGACTTCAGGATCACTGTTTCATCTGAATGTTTGCTCTGTCTGAAGCATTGCCAAGTTCATTGCACTGCCTTTCTTTTGTATCGCAGTGTCCTTATATGGTATGTTTCCTTCCAAAAGTAATAGTATTTGCTTTGGCGCTGTCAGACAGGCATAGTTCCTGTCAGGCCAAGCTTTTGAATCTTTAAAAGTTGGCAGAGCTGTAAATTGTTCTGTGACCTCTTTATGGTAGTCCAGTTGTGCTGCTGATCAGCTTATCAGCACGCAGAAAGAAAAAGTGTCTCTTTCAGGGACACTTGCAAGTCCTTTAGCATTGTGGGTAGCCCCAGAGTGAGGGAGAGTGAGCATCAGCTTTAGTGTGTGAGCAGCTTGTGGGGAATGTGTAAAAGAAACGAAGTTTGTTGTTTTGGGAGTAAATGTTACCCTTTGCAAAGATAAAAGAGGAGGGTCCAGATTTTCACTGCGTTACTGCACCTGTTTCTCTTTAGGCTAGTCTGTTTAACTTGAATTCATGTGAGAGCAACTCTGTGTGAATATTTAGCAGGTGGATATAGCTGACTCGACAAAAAAACTCAGTAGCCTTTTGAGAAGGCTTGCAGACCATCTGGAAAACACCACAGAACTGAGATCATCTGACATGAAGAAGGATTTCATTATGAACCGGTTGCCACCTTGCTTGGGATGTGACTCTGATCCTTTGACTCCAGGTAGANCCCCCCCCCCCCCCCCTTCCTGTCATTCAGCTCTTGGGGAGACTTCTTACTGGATGCAATTCCTGGACTTGTGTTTGATACAGCAAAAGAAGATGTGGCGCTGCGGACAAGCATACCAAGGCAACTGCTTATGGTAAGTAGGTGGGACTAAGGGAACGATAGTGCATCCAGCTGAAACTTCAGCACCGAGGCAAGCATGCATCTTGTTGATCTGCTCTGAAAGCTCAGTGCAATGGCACTATCTTGTCTAGCAGCACAACCGCTTCTTTTGAAGACTTCAGGATCACTGTTTCATCTGAATGTTTGCTCTGTCTGAAGCATTGCCAAGTTCATTGCACTGCCTTTCTTTTGTATCGCAGTGTCCTTATATGGTATGTTTCCTTCCAAAAGTAATAGTATTTGCTTTGGCGCTGTCAGACAGGCATAGTTCCTGTCAGGCCAAGCTTTTGAATCTTTAAAAGTTGGCAGAGCTGTAAATTGTTCTGTGACCTCTTTATGGTAGTCCAGTTGTGCTGCTGATCAGCTTATCAGCACGCAGAAAGAAAAAGTGTCTCTTTCAGGGACACTTGCAAGTCCTTTAGCATTGTGGGTAGCCCCAGAGTGAGGGAGAGTGAGCATCAGCTTTAGTGTGTGAGCAGCTTGTGGGGAATGTGTAAAAGAAACGAAGTTTGTTGTTTTGGGAGTAAATGTTACCCTTTGCAAAGATAAAAGAGGAGGGTCCAGATTTTCACTGCGTTACTGCACCTGTTTCTCTTTAGGCTAGTCTGTTTAACTTGAATTCATGTGAGAGCAACTCTGTGTGAATATTTAGCAGGTGGATATAGCTGACTCGACAAAAAAACTCAGTAGCCTTTTGAGAAGGCTTGCAGACCATCTGGAAAACACCACAGAACTGAGATCATCTGACATGAAGAAGGATTTCATTATGAACCGGTTGCCACCTTGCTTGGGATGTGACTCTGATCCTTTGACTCCAGGTAGATTTTGAAATTATCAAAACTGGCTGATGTGATGTAGAGCTGTTGCTAACTCTGCTCTTAAGACTTTAGTATTTTATGGTAGGCAAAGATTGTAGTCTAGCATGAGCTTTGTGTTGTGCTAGACGCGATGCATGCATATACACATCTCAGTTAATTCCCTGTGTCTAGCAGAAGAGATGACGCATCTCTCTTAGAGTGAAATAAAGATTATCGTGGACTGAAATGGTCAGCTTTAATAAACTACTGTGTACTGAAAATGTTTTACTGGTGGAATTTGTCCTTATGCTCTAGCTTGCTATTACAGCTATTTGTAGACTGTAAAGGTGAGAGAATTAAAAAATCTCTCTCCCTTCCCCTCCCCCCGAGTTTGAGAACATGTGGGTGTTAAAACATAGGTTAACAAAAAAACCTAGCCACAAGACAGTGGGTAGTGCACAGAGGGCTTGATTTGCCTGCTCGTCTGGTTTCCTTCCTTTCTAACGGAGAGTTTATTTTTCTTAGGTGGGAAATTGCCAAAAATAGATAGCAAAATCAGACTGCAATTTAGAGATCATGCTATCCTTACAGTGGAACCAGATCAAGAGAATTCTGTAAGTATAATGAAGTTTGGGGTGGGAAGTGTGAGGTATGTGAGGTGTTGCTCTGTTGTACTGGTCTAAAAGGGTCCTGCAGTTATACTTAGTTGACTCCTGCATCCCATTAGGGTGTGTTAGGCGATCATGGTGTTGCCGTTGAGCAGTAATATGGCACATTCTTGCCTTCTGGCGGAGAGCTACAGAACTAAATTTAGTCTGTGCTTCTGCATGCTAGGTGCATGGCTTTCATCTGAGGCAAGATGGGATAGATCATTGCAGCTGCTAAATGGCCTCTGTAGCTATTGATAATGGATTTTTATTTTTTTTTAGTCTTTGTATTTAAGAGCATGAATAAGTTATAAAAGTAAGTTCCCTCAAGAGAGGGAATTCTCTTGGTTGCAGCTACTGCTGACTGTGGTTGCATTCAGTCTTCACTTCTGAGTTATCTTTGTACCTGAGTGGGCGCCAGTTGCACGACTAAGTTGTTCCACAAAATAGATGCTGGCATCTTGGATTATGTTGCATTCAGACTACTTCTTACTTATGCAGGTTTAATAGTATGACATTGTAGAAGTGCATTTTGTTGTCTTAATTTAAAAAAAAGGGGGGAGGCAGGACCGGGACAGACTATCTTGTACAATGGTTTTTTGCATGTGTAAAATGTTACCCTCCAAGTAAAACATTCCATAACTTTCTGATTTTTCTCCTCCATTTTGTTTGTGTCCTATTGCTGTGAGACTCTGTAGGCTTTGGAAACTTTTTTTTTTTTTTTGCAATTTCTTGCCGCCTCATCTTCTGATGTCATACAGATAAATGCTGAATAACAGCACACATGCAAGACACGTGTCCACAATTCGGTGTGAAACCTGCCCACAGAGCTCTGAATTGGTTTGCAGGGCTTTGACCAAGGAATGGTAACAGGCATATGACTTTTAAGAGACAGATCGGTATCAGAGTGGAAATTATTTATGCACATTCCTTCATTAAGAGCTCCTGGGAGGTGCACCTTAAATGGCGTGTTTTCTATACAGCGTTAATCCTGTGAGTCTGGTAGAGGCAGTACTAAGGCAGAAGATTATAGGTTGTAAATAACTTTTCAAAGACATTTTGGAGACTCCCTTATTCCTGTAGTAGATGGCTGTTGGATCATTCAGTTAGGAAGGTGACTTGCTCTCATTGATGTAACAGCAGACTCCAGAATTAAGGAACTAACATTGTTACTTGAGTAGATGAATTTGAGAGTGTGAATCATATGTAGCCACTTTCTTCCTGCTGTCTTTTAGGATGAAATTCGCAGAGAGATGGTTTATGTGTATCATTCTTTAAAGAACAGGAGAGAAACTCACATGATGGGGACAGAAGATGATACTACTAGTGAGGAAGGCACATCACAGGTTTGTTCCCACAACCACACCCCAAAAGCTGCATTGCCACCTTGGGTTTTGTTGCGTTAGATGAGCTTGACTAAGAAGGTAGCAATGGCCTGGTTCTGCTACACTCCTCAGCACCCAAAGCATTTCTGCCCATCCCCTAAGTACGTGAATGGGCTGAGGCTGCAACACAGAGGCAGTTAATAGTAGAACTAAGTAATGTAATCTCATGCTTCATTAAATGTTTGTGATGTTACCAGCATTTCTTGTGCATGCCTTATGTCCTAGCTAGCAAAGCTAATGGGGTGGCTAGAAGGGTCTCTTATGTCTGTGTCCTTTAGCACACCCTTTGTTAAGGCTACTGCATATACTAGCACATGTTCAGTAGTAGCAGGGATCACTGTGCTTCATGTGCCATGTGTATACCACATTAATCCCACATTAGATTCTGTACCCACTGGAACATACTGCAAGATAAGGGTGTTCATTTTTAGGGTGGGGTGGGTCAGCATTGGGAGTAAACTCTTACTTGAATGTAAGGAGGGACCTTTTTAGACTGTTAATAAGGCTCCAGATGGTTCGTCTCCATACTTACTCAGTTTACACACAATGTGTGCTTTCACTCAAATCATAAACACTCCTCAAGAGTGGCTGTGAGCTTTGGAACGTTTTTGTTCCAGTTTATGATAGTAACATGCCCTGTCTTCGGTCTGTGACCTGAAACACTTCCAATACAGATCTGCACAAATACACCATTGAGGCCAAGCAGGACTCAGCCTGGTCTTGTCTCAGTAATTACAGCAAGCCTTTTTGCCTGGCAGTTACTTACCTTTTAAGGCACATCTCATTGGTCCTCTAGAATAGCAAATATGGGTAGCTGAGGTCATACACTGGCGTTTGTACAATATGTGCAAATCCCAGAATATACCTTCCTGCCCTTAACGACTGCAGCCATAGTAATGGAGGCACTCTGGGGTTCTGCCAAACTATGTCCAAAGACTGCATGTGCCAGATAGAAAGAAGCTTATGTGACCTTCCAAAAATAATGGGTAGGGTTAGGCAAGAGCGTACATTTAGTTATTTCAGTCTTCAGTGTGGAAACCACAAGGAAGCCATGCACCCTACCGCATAAGGTGTGCTAGAACATCTAAGAGATTTCAGCTATTTGTCTATTAAGAAAGTTGGCAGGGCGATACTGCATCTTTTGCAGGATGCTCTCAGAAATCCCAGTGTGGTGTGTGAAAGGAGCACACACCTGCTAATCAGTACCTATAGCCTAACACACTATTATGTATTAAGGGACACTGTCCTCAGCTGAAGGATTTTTTTTTTTTTAAATTGTGGTTTGTTTCCCCCCTCCGCCCCCCCCAGGAGACTCATGGGCTGCGGTTTCCTTTGTCATATTTGGATGCACTGAAGCAGATTTGGAGCAGCAGCACTGTTTATGTTAAAGAGCTTAACCTTACCTCAGATGAAGAGAAGGAAAACCTTGCCTTGTCACTATGGACTGAATGTCTAATTGAAGTTATTTGATGCTTTTGTGAATGAGCTGCTCCTGTAAGTAGTATTTCTGGCTATTAAGAATCTCTTGAGTTCTCTTATTAAATTACTTTTTTATCCATCCAGCCTTTTGTTTGTATTGCTGTCTAACAAAGCATTGCAATATATCTACTTTGGCAAATGTTCTTTTTCTTTCCTTAGCTTTGGGAAAATGGGCATTGAGAAAAACAGGTGAGCTGCTCATTGTCCAGTGAGCCACAGCTCCATGTCTGTGGGTGGATGAAGTCACTCACCGTAACACCAGTGCTGTGGTATGCCCTTTCCTCTTGGATATATGCCTTGATGTAGAGGACATCTAAAGGTACACATGGAGCAAGCTCCAGGACCTTGAGCAAAAAACCAGTAACTTGTTTTCATTTGTAAAGTTCACCAGCAAGAAACACCCTTTGTTCTGTTCATTTGCCCCGAGGGAACAAAAGCTTCTCAGTAAAAGCTGTGCCTGTTGTTTCCCAAAGCGGTAAGCCTTTGCCCAGGAAAACCCCTTTCCTCTCAGATGTTGCCACCTCTGGAATAAACAAGGAATGGTATTTAACCTCTCACATTTAAACTGGTGCTGGGGGAGGTAAAGTAACCAAACCTGTAACTGGAAGCTGTATCTTCAGTGCTCACTTGAGTGGGGTTTTGATGGGAGTAGTGCAGTTATTTTAATACTTGGAACATTGATGTTTAATGTGCAAACTAATATAAAAGCACAGTCACATATTCAATATACTTCTCCCTTTTTTGTCCATTTGAAAGGAAGTATTTTACAGGAATGCACTCGACATCTGCTAAAAACTATTGTTGTATTTAGTTTGTTTAAAAAGAAACCAACAAGCAAAATGTTCCTCTTAAAAAAAAGTTTTATACAATTAAAATATACATGCTTAGCATTTTACATTCAAGATCATTTAAGTACAAAAGCCTGCTCTACTTTGTTATGTAACACTGACATACCAAATATGATTTAGTCATTCTTGGTTTAAAAGACTAGAACTTTTTACACAGGCTTTTAAAATTTCATACGGAAAGCAAGTCACATGTAGACCACTTGATATACTAACTTACATAAAAAAAGCTAAACAAGTGCTTTAGTTGGAAAAATATATACATACATTTGAAAAATCTGTTACTTAAACAGCAGATTTATGATAATTTTAGAATGTAAAATAGTAAGTGCAAGTAGATAAGTTTTTTTTTTTAAATAGTACTATATAGAACTCCATTTCATACAAAAATAGATATCCATATATTTTATTTCTGTGGCAAACTTAGGGTCACGTGTTTTCATTTGTTTGGGGATGAATCCTGTTTGAATGCACAACTGGAATAGTTACAGCTTTTGGAAACTAAAATACCTGTCTTTAGCTAATCTAAACTCTTTAAATAATTAGAGAAATACATATCCTGAATATACAAATAAGGGAAAAAAAAATACATTTTCAATGAAATAGATTAATTTAGTGACGCTGAAATCAAATTAAGTTACTGGTGATCTAAGGGACTTCCCTTCCACGTCAGGTGTTCACAGCCCTACAGCTATCTGCAGTTCCTTCAGTGCTGAGTGAGGAACGTGCTTTTCAAGCCTGCAACAACTGCAGTCCAATCAAGGTATTTGGCTCTGGCTACCTCAAGTGGTAGCTGGTAGGCTGGTTGCATAGTGCTGAAATTGAAGAAACCACCGGCCTGCCAAGGTCTGGACCACCAGTCTGAGTCCTCATCCTTTGCGGTAAGATGTACATGTTGTTGATAAGCTACAGTTAACATGCAGTTACGCTGTTCTTTTAACACTGAGCAAGCGTTGAAATGCAGGCTGCTAGCACCTTTGAAAATACATACTCTGGTGAATTATTTTCTGAAGGAAGACATGATTTCAAGACCAAATTACATTGTATTAAATTAACCTATATACATCAAAACAAAATACAGCTAGAGTTAAAATCATTACTGCTCTAAATGCAGCTAGCCCTTGCAGAAGTCTAGCCTGACCCAGGACCATTTAATTCTCTTTTGATATGTGTACATATGACTCCATGTTAAAGGTGACCTTCAGTGATAACTCACAATTTCATGGGTTGGAAACAGGCCATGAGTCAGCAAAACCAGTTCCTGAATCTGGAAATTTGGTATTAAAACAAATGAAGACAAAGGCCTACCAGTAACATTAGGGGGGTGAAAGTCAGGCGTTCTCCACTGCCCCATTTCAGATGCTGAGCTGGTATTCCAGTTCCAAGTTGTCTTTATGAACAAAATAAACTGCATTTTAGCAAGAGATATGATCTGAGCTTCAGGATTGCTTGGAGCATACGCAGTTTCGCTCAGGACATCAGTCCAACTCAGCCTCTTTCAAGCTCATTAGTGCATTCATTCTTCAGTGAGCTTCCATCAGTTTGAGAGGAAGGTAAAGACATTTCTAAAGAGCTCTTCCCATATTAGCTCTTGCAGTTCATATCCTGCAAAACTTATGTGTAGGTCTTTTGCATTTACTTTTAATACTTCAGATGAAGAGTAATAGTAACTTTCATAGGAGCGGCCTCTGAAGAATCAGCTTCCCTGCAGAAAGATATTACATCAACCTCCCATCTTCCAGATTTGTGCAAAATTCAGATGTTTTAGGAGCTGGTGCTCAGTATGAAGGAAAGTAGAGAGGAGTTGCTGCTTAAGGTTCCAGTGGTGTGTGACTTCAGTAGTTGGTTTTCCCCTCTAGGTGTTAATAACCCCCACAAGGTCCATCTGTGTGGTGGGTTTTACTCACAATATTTCAATATCCCATTTTTGTGAATGTTTGTCGGCTATCGGCTGATTCATAATAATGTGATTCTTGTCATAATAATTTCCTCCTTAAAAACAAAACAAAATCATGAAGGAAAAATTTTCAAAAGAAATGCTCAGAAAAGTCTATGCATAATCTTTAAAAAGTGTGATTAAGTAAGAAAACTAGCTGAAAAATAGAAATTCCACCAGGTAGGGGGCTGGTGTCTGCCTCAATATGTTTGTCTCTGTCAAATGGTCGCTTGCCAGCTTAGGCCCCGAGGAGCTCCATTAGTTCAGAAGCAGAGCACACCACAAACCAGAGTCCTCAAATGCACCTTTGTGCACAGAAACAGCACCTCTACAGAGATTTTGCTTTTGGCAGATCCTGAGCTCCCGCTATATGCCTGGATTTTTAAGGCATATTGCTATAGTAGAAATACACAGATTCACAGATACCTGTGAGATTATTTGGTGTAGCATATCCGTTTCAACCACAAACTTATGAAATCCTAAAACAAAATTTCTCTCCTTTGAATACATGTAGCATAGAAGTGACAGTGCATTTTTTAATCATTATACCATAAATAAGAATGCAACAAAAGAAATACATGTTCTAAAGATCTATTAAGTGGTATCTCACCACCCCAGCCTTCAGCATGATATTTTGCAGTAACCTAGGCAGCACAGCATTCTCATACTGTAAGAGTTGCCATCAGTATCACCAGTTGCATTTAAATGGTTCCATAGTAACTATTTATGAGTTAGTAATGGTGGTTAAACTCCTTAGTTCTGGAAGCCCGGAATGTTCTATTAGTTCAACATCACGGGGCTGAGAATTCATTATCAGTAAGGCTGAGCTGCAGAGGTCAGATGTGAAAAGGTTCATGACTTCACCTGTGGGATGTAAGACCATTACCCTGGTTTGTAAGCCCTGCAGGGGTGCTAGGCTATCAATTAATTTACTTAGCCCTTTTATCTGAGAAGACAGCACCATAGAGCCCCCAACCCTCATAGCCAGCCACTCCAGTCACTGCCCCATGACCTTTCCCTAGGGATAAGACCCTAGCGCCAGCAGCAGGGCTTGAACAAATTGTATGCGAGGAACAGGCATTCTCCATCGAGGTAGTTCTACCATGATGGATATTTAGAAGGACTAAGACTTGAGCAATGACAATTTTAACCACCATGAAAACATTAGGAGTAAGCACTTTTCTCTTTTTGAGCCACACTTATTGCATGGTTGCTTTTCCTTCACCATTTTATCTTCTGTAACCTGCACTTCTTGCCATCAGCGCTACCGAACTCCCTCAAGTAGAGTAGTTGATCTGATCAAAATAAACCTCTGGGATCAAAAGAGTAAGGTTCCCCCCTGCCCTGTTGTTTCTTGTCCCACTGTCAAGCAACAGGCCATAAGCCTAACAGGAAAGATAGGATTCAGTATTTAAGTACAAAAAGAGCTGGAATATGGCAATTAACCTCCATCAAAATATGCACTTAGAACATGTGAGGGTTAGTTGGTGTTTTTTGGTTGTGTTTTTTTTTTAAATACCTTTAATATCAAGCACCAGTTGGTCGCTGAGGTATGAACTGATGGTTCCATCCTCATTGAGTCTCCACTTTTGCCTGTCCTTCCCATGTTCTGCCCAGAGCGCAACTTTGGCCCCAGGCACATCTCTGCCACCAATGACATCCAGGCAGGCATTGTTAGCCTAAGGAACAAGAGGAAAAGTGAGATCCAGGTCACAGAGCCTCAGTTCTGTGTCCCAACTTGTTTCCGTTTCAGGCTCTGAGCATATTGCAGTAACTGTGCTATAGCTGGTGACAAGCCTGGCCAGCAAGCTAGGAACAGATTATTCACCACTTGACCAGCTGCTTGATCAAAGGTGGTGGTCTTTGTTACTTCAGGTGTTTCTTATGTTAAATCATCAGCTTTTTATATTAATAACAGACTGTCAAGGACAGCATTAATAGAAAATCACTTAAAGCCTTTCTTCACATAGTACTTTTCAGAGAAATTCTTAACTCTTTAGAGGTAATAAACTTAAACTTGCGACTTTAAACAAAACCACGTTCTTACTTCCAGGAACATCAGTCTCATCAGACAGATGTGAGAAGTAGTCCACCTTGCCAAAGCAGACAGATCAAATCTGTCCATACATAGTAGGAGGATGTAGGTTATAAGAGTTTTGGTTTAAGATGCCTGGGAGAGGCCAAAAGCTATCCTCGTGTTAATGCTAGCCTACAGTGAAAGCAAGAAGTAAGGTGAAAGGACAGCAGGGGATACAACCCACCCACTTCCAGCATCTGGAAACTCACCTTGGATTTGAAGAGTCCACGACAGTAGTGCCAGATCTGGGTATTCTTGCCATTGAACGGGGACGCGCACACTGATGTTGCTCTTATATCTGCTAGGCTTCCAGCGACTGTCAAATATTTACCTTGGGCTCGGTTCTTCACTCTGAGGTACACTGCTGGCTGAAATAGTGTGAAGAAGATGGTTATAACACAGAGATTAAGAAAGTTGATGTGAGAATGCCTCCCCTTCATCTTTTATCAGCTTTCTAAAGTATGTGTTCCACTTCCAGTTTCAGACAAGGATGTTCAATAATTTGTTGGAAACGAACGTGCACGTAAAGCAACAGTAAGTGTTTTTCACATGCAGACAGACAGCTGTAAGCAGCAACGGCAGATAAGGTTTTTTTAAAAAATGTATTTATGTCTATAGAACTAATTCCTGTGATATGCAAACATCTCTAGTTCAGCACATTTCACTCATTCCAAGGCCAGTAAAGGGGCTGTACTCCACAAGCTTTCTATTCCCAGGACACGAAACTTACTGAGTCACGTATCCAGCAACTTCAGCCCCCATTAACTGGAATATATGGCAGAGATTTACACCATTGCTTTTGAACATGCACGGAAAACAAGGTACTGGCTTGGCATCCCTGTTTACTCAGTTTACTCAAAAAATAAGGAGATTTTGTAGGGCTACTACAGGGGTCAAGCTTTTGCTCTGTTACTCACCGATTTCAGTGCAAATAAAGAGCAGTGAGTTATAAGGGGCAGCTCTGCTGGAACCCCAACTCAAGCATAGATTTTCTTCCAGGAGCTTTGATTCTCCTTTTTCTCACATTAAAACAAACCCTAAGGTACAGACAATAAACCCTCTATCCCACCAGACATCCATAAACTAATGCGTATTAGTGTAGCGTATAGCTATTCTTTACAAGGAAGGGATCGTATTATGAAGTCACCAAGCAAAACTTTCATCTTGCATGAGTTTCAAATGTTTTGCTTTTTCTTGCACTACCTCTTACACTGGCAGGGTTGACTGGTTTTGAAATTTGTGATGGAGTCAGAAGGAAGAAATATGAAGTGCAGGTTTGTAGAATTACTCCAGTCTCAAAAAAAAGACTGTATGCACAGGTAGCTGACTGCACAAACTCAAGGAAGGCCTCAGTTTGCAGGATTTACAACAAAACCAAACCAAAAAAATAATCATGCAAACCCCAAATGTCAAAGTCCCAGCAAAGTAGCTGAAGTAGGCCTCACAACACTGCTCACTGTTGCAGTGTAAAAAAGGATGCTACCAAATACAAAAGCTCTTCAGATTGCTGGCTGAAGAGAATTCCGTTTTTAAGATCAGCACAAATTACTTTCATGATTATTTGCAAAAACAGAGCCAAAAAGAGATCCTTTGTAGTTACCACTTCCAAAGAATTCCATGGCTCTGCCAACTTCTTAGACTACCAAATCATTGGGGGGAAAGAAAAAAATAAATCCTTTACTTTGTGGGAGCGGCGTGGGGGGAAGGGCAGATAAAGCATAACTAGTGCTAAAGATGCTCAGTTTTGTTCACTGCAACATTTCCCCAATTGAATCAAGTGTTTAAAAATAAAGCTGCATTTGTCACTAAGTGGAAACAAGTTGTTCTGCTTTTCCTTGACTGAGGAATATCTATCTCAGCCTTAGTTCTCTATCTACCTTTCACAGAGCTCCCAAGAACTTTGTGGTTTTGAGACTCGAATCTTTGAATGAGATTGAAATTGGCATTATTTGGGGTGAGGCAGACACGGAAAACCTGGTGGGACTGCATAAGCTTTGCTTCTTTTGGAAATCCAGGCTACAGCACAATAAAATTTGTTCTTGCTTCCATTTACATTAATTATGAAACAAGCCAATGTAGAATTGGTTTTCTCATTATTATTGTTATATGGCAAAAATGTAAAAATGGAGCATCTACAGAACATGCTAATGAGCCATTCAGTAAAACAAAACTTGGCTGCAAGAAACTTGGAATTATTTCCCTTTAAGAGCCTAATATAGATCTCAATCACTGCCACTGGAGGAATTTTCTGCTTCACTAATCTTCCAGTAGGTCCTTCTGGCTGTCATCATTTGGCCTGATATAAAGAGTACAATGCACACCATTATACTTAGTGGTACAGCTGATATTTGTGCGCTAATCCCCGTCCAAAGAAACAAACCTGTCCTCATACACTGTTACACTACCTGCTTCATAGGACGAAGGGAGCCAATTACTTTCCAGCCACTGTGTTCATTCCAGTTTGAAATCTCACTGGGCTCCAGCAGAATCTGCTTTCCTAAAAAATTACATCCCTCATATGCAATCCACCTGGATACAGAAAACAGAACATGAAAGACTACACGTTAACTATAGCAAAACAAAACAAAACTACAGGCTTGTGTTCAGGACTGTGCTCCTGAAAGCCCCCAAACCTCGCCCTAGTAGTGCTAATATCAAACCTCTATTACCATGCTGCAAAGTGCCATCCATTTCAGTGGTTTAACTGTTTTCTGTCTAAATTAAGCCCTGTTTTCTGTTTGTCTACCTGAAACTTATANCCCCACAAATACGAGAACATCTGCGTGAACCCAGGTGGGAATAACACGGGTTCCAGTGGGCATGCATTAGGAAGCTACAAAGCCACACACCAGCCTGCACTACTTGCAGCTTTGCCTGCTTGTACATACTAATTATGAGAGGATCTTGTCCAATGTTTTCTTTTGTTACGGTTAAAGCTTTTTATAGCTATTCCACTTGTCTGAAAACACATACAAAATATTTACTCCAAAACCTATACATTACTGTAACAGACTTTCCTGTAGCGAGTATATCTGAGCCACAGACATGGTGGAATCCTTTAACACAGAGTTAAAGCACCGGCACATACAGATCCCTTGTTATCTAGGCATCTGCTCAGTAAATACTGTGTTGCTACTTACAAAGGCAGCCTCAGGATCACAGATTGGTTTTGTTTATATCAATAGGACATTGTTGTGCAGACGTAATCCCAAATGCTTGACTCATTAACTCATCCGAACACAAAGTAAATACTGGTTTCCCCACGTTACCTGTTTTACAGGTCAGCTGCCAAGAGCGTGAGGGATGGCTGCACTCTATGTCAGTGAGAAGACAACCACAAACAGCGCCCACAGCACCTGTCATCTACTGTCTCCGTTGCACCTAATTTGGAGAAACTGACAGCCAGCCCTGCTCAGGACTCCATGGAGACAAAAGTGTGCGAACTGTGAACTGCCTCGTAATGAGGCTGTATCACTGTTTCTTCAAATTAAGTCCCATAGCTCCTGACTAACAGGTATTCCGAGCAGCCTGGCCACTACTGTGTGCTCCTTATGCTTCTAACACATTCCTGACTTTTCTTGCGATGCTTTCTGTCAAGTCACTGAGAATTCACCGTTAATATGTTGCTCTGGGAGCATCGAACAGTCTCACTTGAAAGGCAGTTTCAAAACAGACATACATAGGAAATGGGAAAGACTGTTACAGTAATAACCACGTGAAGCCAGGCTGGGCTTCTGGCATTCAGTGACACGGACAAAACTCATCTGGGCTCTCAGGCAGACCAGCAGTCTCTGCTGTGCCATCCTTCCCACACCTTGGAGTGCCTCAACCCCGAGCCCCATTTGCCAAGCCACAGCCCAGGCTGGTGCCATTGCTGACTGAGGTGGTCAGTTGGCTCAGGAAGGATCCTTGTACCTAAGCCTAGCAGCAAGATGCCATCAGTATGTTTACATAAATCTTTGTCATTTGGCTACAGAGACGTTCCCCAACAGGACACATTTTAGACTGTAACATCTCCACAGAGGTATGAAGATTCACACAGTCCCACCAGAAATAAGCGAGGTGTTCCTCCCAGAGAAGGCCTTTCTTCCTCCACACTAGCACAGACCATGGGCAATAGCTGTATGCTGTTCTCAGCCTCAAACAGCAGCTGCTTGCCACTCTCACTTGGCGCACCTCAAGACAACAGCAGCAGATGATCGCTCATGCTATATATTTTCAGCAAGGGCTCAGGATGGAAGTGGCACAGATGTTAGGGACCAAAATTTATAGCGAATTGGCAAAGCTCTGCAGGGAAGCTTATATTCACTATGGGCCCACAGCTAAACTCAGTCGCCACCGATGGCTCCTAAAGAAAGGGAGGTTCAATCCCTAATCAACCTTTCAAGAAAACACTTGTGTGAAATTCCTGAAAGAAAACAGTCCATGGTGCTCTGGAGCATCAGCTCTGTTAGGCTTAGCCTTTGTAACAACCTCAAAGAATCAGAGGAGCACTCAGCAGCGTTATCACAGACATCCATAGAAGGCTTTTGACTTCTAGGTGGTAACAGGCTAGATGTGTTTGAAAAATTCATCAAAAGAATCACAACAGAGATATACCTAAGCCATGAACAGTCTACACTAATTCCTTGCCCAGTTAGTTCAAATTTTGCATGTTTTGCGTCATCCCATAAGATCTCTCAAGAAAATTACAGCCTTGTCAAACAGTGAGGAAAAGGTAAAAATAAACACAAGAAATGTGTGTCACATTAGAATAACAGCAGTTTCCAGTCAGTCTCAGTTGCAGGATGAGACTCTACAAGTTATTTGTTGCTGCTGTGGATGTGGAGGTTGAAAACCTGGCTGACACAGAATACTTGAGAGTTTCTCCAAAAGGTGAAAGGGGAAGACACGGAAGAGGTTAGAAGGTCACTTCTGCAGATGTAAAATGTTTTTTACAGAAGACCTTGGGTGTGTATTCGCACTCATGGAGGTGGGGTTAAACTAATAACCGAAGCAAATTACTGTTCCATCTGTCAGATCTGCCCCAAGCTTCTCTCAGAAGTTGCTGCCTATTTGCCAGCTGATCAGCACATCAAGCTTCACTGAACCACTATGGTGGTTTTTATGTTAAATCACTGCACTTTATAGCTGGTATTTTACAGCCAGTTAATAAGGGCAGTCCAAGTTTACTCTACCTGCCTTTATAAGTCAGCAATCAAAACTTATTTACTTTTGGTTCCTGGCTTGAACAACAGGCTCTATTGTTCGTTACTGTATAGGGATAAAAGGATTATTTTTATGGGGGAAATACCACCTCTGCCCAGAGCTTTTGTTCATTTTGGGTCCTGATACAAAAAGTGGGTCTCGCATTCA
Source organism: Burhinus bistriatus (assembly GCA_013397275.1). Classification (NCBI taxonomy): domain Eukaryota; kingdom Metazoa; phylum Chordata; class Aves; order Charadriiformes; family Burhinidae; genus Burhinus; species Burhinus bistriatus. The sequence continues at coordinate 17,061 of VYXH01010040.1, read as the reverse complement.
ACCGCATTTTTGTATTTTATATTGTCTCAAAATAAAAGTTAGAAAGTAAAACACATCCTATGAAAAAAAGCAGTAACTGGGAGAAAATGCATGCTCAGTATTAGCTCCTAGAATGCAAAGTTGGCAAGAGTATTTCTCCCATACTTACAATCCACTTCTCACCCATACAGACTGAGTGTAAAAATGAAGGTCCTCATTCAAAACAGAATTGATGGGTTCACTGAAGTGCAGCTCTCTGCCCTTGCAGCATTCCAGAGCGAACAGACTGATGGAGGGCTCAGCAAAAACCTGTGGAGGAAGGAGGAAAAAAAAGCAAAGTTTTATCCGGAACAGTCTAACTTCAGTTGTTAGGCATGATGCACACATTTGCCCACTTCAGTTTAATTTCCACATGCTTTTAGGTTAGATCATGCTTCCCTCAGCAAATGTAACAGCAAGGAAAAAACCAAATGTACATCCACCAACAAAGCAAACAGCTGAAACACACCAGATTTATCAGTGGCTTTGTCATCAGAGTATAGTGCCCCACTGACACAGGCCAGACACAGTGAATCGCTTCAAGATGCGGAGGCCTCTGTTTGCATTCGAAAAATCTCTTTCTGATCCGATTTGTATCATCAGGGCCTTCACTCCTTTTCAGAAATCCAGTTTAGTTATTTATTGATGGAACAGGTTACAGCAGTAGTTTTCAGGGTGATCTGCAGATTACATCTAAAGTAGTGAGGCAGATCTCAAGTCTATTGTCCCTAGACTTCAGTTAGCAGTGGCTCACTGGAAAAATCTTAGGTATATACAAATGGGAAAAGCTTAAAAACATCAGAACTAAAAAGTTCTCAATGTTTTTAACAGACATTTCTATTTTTCTTCTGACAATCTTGAAGAAATAGCGTCATTAGTAATGCCTTCAATCTTGTGTAGAATTGAAACATTTTTCACTTAAATGTCCTTTTCTACAGTTGAGAGATTGCCTATGAAAGCAAATAAAAAGATTGGCTTGCAAGAAAATGTGGTACAGCTGTAAGATCAGCAGAAAAGCACCGAGGGAACAGACTTAAATATGCAAAGTCTGGGCCTTTGTACAAGGAACACTTGTACAATTTTTCAGCATTTTCAACCTAAAACCATAAGGGAAGTATCATAACCAAAATCATAAGCACTTGTAATTTATATCTTGATGCAGCTGATAAAGGAAGAGGGAATAGGTCTGAACAACTGCATCAATTAGCAGCCTCTCCATGGAAGTCACCTTGTTCTTAGGAGATGTTACCCTGAGATAGCTGGCCCAGGCAAAAAGTGGGATTTCTTCTGCAGCAAAGACATGGCCTCAGGTGGAACAAATGAAACAAAATCTTGAATTAAAGTTGACACAGGCACTGAGTAATTAAGACAACTTTCATGTTTGAAGAGGCACATGTGTTGTAGTGAAGTGTCTCTGAAGAGCTCAGTGGTGATTCAGGACTCACAAATTTACTGGCACTGACTCAGTGCACTTGGTATGTAGCTGGTTGTTTCAATCCTGCCTCAGAGAAATTGCTTTCCTCTGCTGACCAGCGCAGGGACAATGTAAAGTCATGCAACACTGCATGGACAGGGAATTTGCTGAGACATTTTAAAGAAGAGCCTGGGATCATCCACATGGAGAGATTTTTAAACCCCACTGCACTCCTGAAAAACTAATGTTACAAACCAGAAAGAGATTAAAACCCATACTGTTTTTATTTTGGAATGTCAGTTCTTCCCACCCGCCTTCTGCTGGATGAGGTACGTCAAATTCACAGTGTGTGTTTAAAGGCTTACTTTGAAATCTAGACCAGGAGACCTAGTGCAGGCAGCTACTTCTCAGGTAGAAGAAGCAAGGCAGTATCGTGGCACTCTAGTTTGCATGAGCCTACTCCCTTGGCAGTGGCTTTCACCTAAGTGGAGACCAGAGGCCATGTCCAGAACAGGTCCAACAGAGAAAGTTTTCACAAGTGCAGTAGTAAGCATGGGAAACACCATGGGGCATCCTTATTGCTAGACATTGGTACCAAAGCCTAAAACCTATCCTGCTGTTGCAACATTCAAAGTGTTAGGAAACACAGATGCTCTACTAGATGGACAAGTCATCTGATCCAGCATATCCTTTTATACGCCAAGAATCAGAACAGCAAATTGGTGGAGTCAATTAAAATTACTCTAGCTCTCATGTGGTTGAGACTGTTTGAACTTAATGGGCCTGAGAAAGCCCCATCTGGTTGCTCAGAGTCCCAGCCTGTCGGTACGCAGCAGATGTGGCATCTATGACACACAAACACAACCAACACAAGGACCAATACCATCTCTCCACTGAGACCTCCGCAGGACTCCACTGGTCTTGGCACAGACGTGAAGCACAGAAAAAGAAAACATGCTGCTGTCTCAAGCACTGAAGCTCTCATATTTCCATAACCATATATAGAGCAATGAGCTGATTACTCACTTTATATATACCGTTTTATACCAACAGCTGGCAGCAGTGACTTGGCCTGGCTTTTTTCTCTGATTTTGTTTTCATAGCTCCATGGAAACTACCAACAGTAAAAAACAAGGTTTTCAGGCTGTGCTGTTACACTACTACAGAGGCATCTTGCTCCCACCCCTCCTTGCAGAGTGCTGAGGTGCACTTTCACCCATTTTCAGGCTGAGGAGTCATCACCAGTAGATAAGCCTGAGACTGACAGGGTCAGCTTTCTTCACCAACGCCCAATCCTGACAGGCCAGGGAGGAACAGAGCTCTCCGAAAGCCAGAGGAAGAGCAACAGGGCAGAGAATACAAGAGGGGACAACCTCAGACCGTGGCATTGCTTTAGGTGGACCCCAGTCCCCGATTTCGAAAGGTGAGCTCAAGACATCTGCATTTAGCCATGACTGGCAAATCATTGCCATATCTAAGTCAGGATTACCTTAGCTTCCTTTTACAGTTATTTCAAGCAAAATATCTGAAATGCCATCCTTTGGGGAAAGCTTGCCAATTGCAAGAATGACAAAGCACTAAAGAATTACTTAACCTGGTCTTTGGCCATTAAGGAACTAATTACCTTGCTTAAACCAGCACCAATAAAGTTTCAAGAGGTTTTGCTTGTCCTGTTTTTTTAATGCCAGTGTCCAGGGACAAACTTGAAGAGATTTAATATATTCAAGAGGCCGGTGATTAAGGAAGGCTATATTTACACAGCATTTCAAGATATAAGCAGCCTTGCAAACTGTTAAATACAGTGATATTCTTTACTTAACAGGTGTGGTAGTCTATGGCTAATACAGCATGTGATGCCATGAAAATGTCACAGCTTTTTTCCCCTCCCCACTGTATGGTTTCAGAGGCTGAAAGGTAAGCCATGGAAATCAACATACTAACAATCTCTTGCACAGTTCAACTCAGCTCAGACTTCCCCCTCAATGACTTCCACCTTTTTTTAACAGAGAAGCTGCGCACCACAAATTTTTTGCAATTCAGAACAGAATTTTATACTTTACCAGTTCGGAAAAAATGCAATGCAAGCCTGAAATGTTTGATATCAAAGAAAGATCAGTGCAAGATGAGCTTACTTTCAAATGCCTTTCGTTTGCAGTGCAAGGCTTCGGTGCTTGACCAACTGAAAAGCAATAGTGTACAGACGCAAAGGAGCTAACCAAAGGTGCTATAACTGAAAACCAAGTGCACAAGTGAACCTGCACACATGCTTATAATAAAAACAAGTATAATTTTATCTATGGATAACATACAGGTAATTTTTCATTATGAATTTTGTCAAAATTATTACTAATAAAGCCCTTTTGAGAAGGGCTCACCCCAAAACATATTTTCCCTTGCACCTTTTTTTGCAAGCTTAGATTTTGCAAACTTTGATGGGAAAGCCTAATAAAGCCAAAAGAAGAAATCCACAGGGCCCGACTAAAGCATGACTGTAACCCACTCATGGCAAGGTTGGTACAATTCCCCACTTTGTGTCCCTGCTGACCTGTTGCTATGCAAACAGCATTTGCCAGAGCCTTAACTGGAGGAGCCTCCACAGCTGTATTACAACATCCTTGGAAAAATCTTTACTCCTCAGTCTTGTCTAACTCATCATTTACAACTGTCTTTACTGAAGCTGCACTCGCCTGGCTGCTCCCTTCAGTGTGGGAAGGATGTCTGGCTGAGGGAGAGGAACACGGCTCTGGACGACAGTAACACCCACAGTCCAGTCCCAGCTACACAAAATGACTCATTGCCTGGCCCTGAGAAACACTGATTAATTTTTGTATCTGATTTCATTATTTGCCTCACAGGAATGCTGGGGCGATTAGTTAACACCTGTATTTAACTTGGAAAAGATAATCAATATAGAAATACAGGAACTATCACAATCAATCAGAGCAAGAATAAGGAATACTTCAAAAGAAAAGAAAAAAAGGCGTTGCACAACCTACAACCCAGATCTCATTTTTGTTTTTACAAACCATGAGACTAGTTTAACTTTAGGGCTGAAGTTAACATTTTAGAAGGAAAACTAATGGCTCACTGCAACAATCCTGAATACTCTTGTCCATGTAAGCCACAACAAATATTGCAGGGAGTTTGACAAAACAACATGCCTGAGAAAAGACAGCACTGGAGCTGAACTCCTCTTTGTAAGGACATCTTGTAAGGGTTTCTGTCCCAAAAGATTAAGCTCTTCAAGCCACAAACAGTGGGCAAATGTCCCCATGAGCAACCATGACACTATTAATGGCTCAGCTGACTTCACCTGCTCTCTTGCCATCAGGTGAGCGGCCCAAGCTTTCCTTTTCATGAATTCATGGCAATGCAAAAGGCAAGTCCTTGCTGATGCAGGCATGGAAACCTGCACCTCTGCAGCAAATGCAGAAGCCCTTAAACTGTGCTATGCTTTCACCTGCCTGCAGAGTAGCTATTACCAACAATACCAGCAAATTCCACCAGTGAGCATTTCTTAAAGAGTGCTTTGGGATTTTTAGATAAAAGGAATTAATGAGAGGCAAGTTACATTAGTTCCAGTGTTCCTACCACTACTAAACAGCTGTGTACCCTTCTATTGTTAAGCGGGCTTCCAGAGTGTGTAACTGCCCGGTCACTTAAAAGAAATACGTTCCTGTGAGATATACCTTCTAGCATATTCTCCCCACTTACAACATGAAAAAGACCCATTGGTCTTTCAGAAGCGTTCCCCTTCTCAGAAGGGAAGAGGCCATGTAGCACATCCCTATTCAACATGCAATCTAGATTAATACCTGGGTATTGCAACACTGTTTTTCTTCCCAGAATACTAAAACCAAAGGACATTATTTTCTCATTATCAAGGTGCTTTGTTCCTTCTATGTATCCTCTCATTAACCCATAGCTTTTCCTAAATGCTCCCAAGAAGGACAAAACAGTCCAATCTGAATTTGAGTGAAAGAGAACAGCAGGGAAAAAATACAGGTAGGGTGTCCTAAAGATCTAGCTTGAGTATTATACGCCTCAGAGAATAAGCCAAGATGGGAAAGAGGTTCCTGGGAATAAGGGAACACCTTCCCCACTCTTCCTTATGAACCTTTTGCTTTGCTATTTCCTGAACAAACAGTAGAGGAAACTGGTTGCAAAGATGTGCTTAATTTCTCTACAACACCAATGCATAATAAATGGAGAAATAATCAAAGTGGAACCATGTTAATTTGAATTTCTTGAGAAATGGGGGAGTGTGCGCGGAGGGGGTGGGGGCAGCATGCCATATTTAAATGATGACAACACCCCTCCAAGAGCTAAAGGTTAGAACAAACCTTTTTATGAACAGAAATGCCCTCATAGGCCCCTAACACATTGTGCATGCTAGTCGCACAGGATAGTGCTCAGAGGCATTGTGTAGTACAGACGTGATGTTAAGCACACAGCAGTAAGTTTGGTCAGTGGTCAGAAACAGCCGTAGTTAATTCTGTGCATTGTCCGCCAACCTAAAATACTAGCCAATCTAAAATACTGTCATCACAGTGAAGGATTCAGACCATCACTAGTCTAAGCCTGTTTTCTTGTCCAAATTAATTTTTTGTTGCTCTGAAAGTTTCATGTTTTTTCTATTTTAATTGAGCCAACTCAGTGATTTAGAATGAGATTTTTCATTTTGTTATGTAATTAAGCTCTTAAACAAGCAAACTATATTTCTGGAAATTTTCAAACTAAACCCTCAAAAGTTTCCTTTCCTAAAAGAAAATTCCGTATTTTTTTCATTTAGAACATTTGCTATATTTGTTTGCTGCATTTTCCAGAGAACAAACTCTTCTCTCAAATCCTTTCCTTATGTTAAACTGGTTGATCTATTAAAAAA
>VYXH01010040.1:0-10637 GCA_013397275.1 Burhinus bistriatus | reverse complement strand
CTTATTTTAAAATGGGTAAATAATAAAAAAAAAAAAAAAAAAAAAAATCAGTCAAGGCTTTGCGCAAGTTCTTAGCTGTTTCGCATAGATTAAGGAATTACTGTTAACCTCTCTCAGTCACAAAAATCCCACTGCCACCTTACAGTGTTGTTCTGTCAGGTCACAAAAGCACACCGATGCCACGAAAGAGTACTACAAGTACCTAACTTCAGTCCTCAAATTCTCTTTCCGAAATGGAGAGCCCAGAAATCTTGTGGCAGCTGACAACATCCAAAAAGCCCCTCAAAACTGTTACAGATTTCAAGTGAAAACTCAAAAAGCTACACTGAAGGTATTGCTACATGCAATAGCAAAAACACTGCTAGATGTTCCTTTTAGTTACCAGAACAGATAGGAACAGAAAGGGCATCTTGACTCAGGGTCAGATGCAGAAATTGGTGTGGATGCCCAGCCAAGCCGCACACCCTGCAGGGGTCAGTGGCCTGTGCTGACTGCTATGTTTCACTGTGACTTTGGAGTTAGCCCCACACAAAGAATCTATATTCTTACACACTTCCTGCAGATAAAGGCCCAGAGTTGGGACTTCTCAGCTGTACAATATCAAGTAACAATATCAAGTAACATATAGTTAATAATCATTACAACCTTGCAAATTAGAAAGGGAATACCCAGATTCCGTGTCTTCATTTCCTCCAGCAGATTTGTTCTCCTATCCCAAAGGACTGGCTGAAACAACCTACTTCTGAAATATATAACTGGACCACATCTACACCAGTCAATAGACTTGGACTGATTTCAGAGGCTTGTAATGAGCTAGCCTTATGAGTCCTTTTGTACTGCTAACAGCTTATTTTTTCCCCCTCTGCCAGTGCCACATACAGGCTTCTACTTCTAGTCAACATCTGGGACACAGAAGCCTCACACAGTGAAGCAATCTATGGCTCCCCCCTGTGTGAGAGTCCTTCCAACAGTTATGCTTGCAGCAAATACATCTCACTTAAAGGAGAGCAGCAGACAATGCACATTCAGGGCTTGGTGTCGGAGTTAAACATTCTCCCACTTAGACGGGAGCTATCAAGATACCTTAAGTCTGAAGTTGGACTGGTATTTAAAGCTGAACAATGGAAGGGGTTCCCAATGTCACAACTGAATTCAGTACAGCTATACAACAATTCCACTTGGGAATACGCTTGCTGGTCTCTTGAATGAGCTAACAGAAGTATCTTGTAATAAAAAGGGCTCTGTTCCAAGAATAGTGCATTGTGGACAATGCACAGAATTAACTACGGCTGTTTCTGACCACTGACCAAACTTACTGCTGTGTGCTTAACATCACGTCTGTACTACACAATGCCTCTGAGCACTATCCTGTGCGACTAGCATGCACAATGTGTTAGGGGCCGATGAGGGCATTTCTATTTGTAAAACAGGTGTGGTTCAATAGCATTTTATGCTGTTTAGTGCCTCAATTTTCTGAAATACAAGGGCTCCTATTTGCAAGAGAGGAACTGAACTAAGAGGTGCAAGCCACTTACAAAGTACAGGAAGACGTGCATAAGCTTCCCACACGCAGCCTGCCAAACACACTTCTCCCAGGGCTTGGCCCTCAGTAATCAAGGGCTGCCAGTAGCTTCCTACTATGCCAAACTGCATAGTTACTTCCCTACGAGATTACAGGCTAGGGGATTTGGATGAAACCTACCATTTCATGTCAAAACTTAACTCTGATTTAGCAGAGCAGAGTCCAAAAGCCTAACGTGAAAAGGAGATCTTTAATCTGAAAACCAGCTCTTAGCAGCTATAGCTCCACCGAAGCCACTGTATATATGTAACCTAGTGAAAAGACCAGCTCTCAAACTTGAGTTGTACATCCTTCCCACCATGTCCATGGCTTTGAGTGTTTGGGCTTTTCTTTGTTGTTTTTTAAAAATCTGTTCTCAAATAGAAAAAAGGACTTTAACACTTGAAGAAAAATTAATTGAATAATCTTTAAAGTCTGGTTTCGTAAGAGTTACATTGAAGGGCACACATCACATAGACTGAGTTTGTGTTCTGTGATTAGGGAAGGAGGAAGAGTTTTGGAGAAGTTGGTTAGTGCTAGAGAGGAGTGGGCAGAGCAATCGCTTGCTTCTCTTTTACTGACAGTGGCGCGGCTAATCTTTTGTGCTCTTGCTTAGGAGCATACCGAGATATGGAACAAAGGCACAAACATGACAGCAAGACTCCAGAGGCATATGTCCTGTGTGCAGGATTACAGTAGGATCCAAAAAGCTGTATCTATCTTGTACTGGATAGTACAATGCATTCCTGTCCAATCTCCTGACCATAGAGGACCTTGTATCTCACCTTACTGCTACAATAGGCCACTTGACTGCAAGTTGTGTGCTTGGGTAGTACAACCAATGTGACCTGAAAGTCACACGAAGACTATACACACATGTAATAAGTACTTGTCCTGTATCCCAGAAGTCACCGAGAGAAAGGATGGCCACATGAGCTTTGAATTGGACTATCTGATGTGTCATACACATAGGCCACATGACTGCTATATTGTACCACTTTAGTGACCCATGATTTGAGATGCCATTAGGAGGTGAAAACTATTTTTATATTTCTGTAAAACAGTGTCGTGGTTTGGGCCAGATTGGCCCAATCCGGTGGAACGACAGATGCTCGCTCCCTCTTGCTCCGCTCCCGAAGGGAGGCAAGAGAGAGAGAGAAAAAGAGAGACTTAAGAGTTTAGAAGGAACTAAACTACTTTAATGAAATATTAATAATAAAATAATAAAAAGAAAATAATGAAATATATACAAAACCGTATCAAGCTCCCAGGATGACAGTCACGTCACCAGCAGGCGCTGGGAAAGTCCCAGACTGGACTCAGTGATGGACGGGAACTGGATTCCGGATCTGGATTCAGGATCGGGATCAAAGGCAGACGCAGAGACAGAGTCCTCCTCGGACGTTGGCCATTGAAGAAAGAGGGCTGACCCTTTGATCCCTCAGCTTTTATACTGAGCATGAGGCAGATGGGATGGAATACCCTGTTGGTCAGGTTTGGGTCACCTGTCCTGTCCGCTCCTCCCTGCAGGTGTGACCCCTCTACGCTTTTCCGCTTCCGACCCTCCAACGGGGCAAGTAACAAAGTTGTCTGGCCTTGGTTATTATAGCAATAAGGATAAGCAAGAGTCTCTCTGCATAACTTTCCTTGGCATCAACTATAAACATGGGTCTTATCACTCTGAGAGTGAACAGTTTACTGCACAACACGCTGTTAATTTCAGCAGTTAGAAGAGGCCTAGCTAAAAAGTAAAGTTACTGAACAAAATTGGTCCTGTTTTACCTCAAACCAGTTAGTAAATTAAACAGATTACGGCAAGTAAATGCTACCTAGTAATTTCAATTTTCACATCTTCTGTGTGTACTTTGCTTTAAGTCTGAACCTGGGCTATAAGCCTAATAAAAGAAGTCCTGCATGCTTACACACCATGACAAAATCAATGTCTCACTATGTACTAAGCTGCTGAGCTGTATTATGAAGACCAGTCAGAAAAATGCCAACCAATGCAACTCATACAAAAGAGAGAAACTTTGAGCCCAGAACACCCAAGACTGTGTGCCTACAAGTGACCACGTGCATGCATGCACACAGCCTGGCTTGTTCCTAACCCAAAAAAATCCCATAAGCCAAGAAAACAAACTTCACTGTTTTCCGAGTGGGAGTTTGTTTAGCGTAAGCACTTACTTCAGGCATCTGACTAGGAAAAGAGTTCCAAAATACTATGGTTTTTTTTAAATAAACTCCTTACATATTGAATAGGCTTCAGGGATTTGATTGTAGCAGTCGGGCAACCACAGGAACTGAGGTCAACGTAGAGGCCTTCTTCCAGCACACAGTGATCGTCAGTGATTTCCCCTTGGTAATACAGGAGCCAACTGCAAGAATAACATAACAAAAAAGATTAGCTGCTCTAGCTGCTTATTAACAATAAGGTTTTTTCAAGATTTAATATTTGCTAAGGAAATAAGGAATAAAAAATCTGTTTGTTCTTGTTAAGCTTAAAAGTAAGGTGACTTGAAAGGCTATGCCGCAAAGCAACCAAATCACATCATGTGGTACAGAAATCTCAGTTTCAGAGTCATACAACGTGAGTGGAATGCAGACACTTCTACTGTACCAAGTTCTCAAAATCTGGAATAAATCCTAACTGGAGTTAAAAAAAGAATCACAGTAACTGTGCATACTTGCCACAGGGAAAGCAAAATGTGTACCTACCCAAACCAACGACAATACGACAGTTACTGAGATGTATTGCAAGACAAAGGGTCTAAGACATGATGGAATATGATGGGCATGTGTTATGCACTTTCAGCTGTCTGAAAGTTAGTAGTGTTTAAAAAAAAAATTCATATTACTTAAAATGGTGGCATGTAAAACAACAGACTTACCATCCCCGAAGAACCTTAAAAGAACATGGTATGAATGATGTAAAATCAGAAACTTCTGCTGTGAAATCTATACATGCTCCTTGGAAATGTGTATTACTGAAAGCTTTGAGCTACAAGAACAAAACAAAACAAAACCAATGACTAGAAGGAAAACAAACACATTATCGTTAATGTAAACAGAGATAGCTGTGCTCTTAGAGAAGTACCCACTCAATTCACAAAGATAAATAAAAAGAATTAATTCTCATTTAAGGAATCTTTTACATTTCTACAGCTGCTTTATTTTTAGAAAGATCAAGTGTTTTATCATCTCTGGGTCCGGTACAGGATGCTTCCCAATGATGCTAAGGTGGTGGTATCAAGTATAAGTTCAACTGCAGGAGCAGAAGGCCCAGAGAAGAAGAGATGCCTAGGACTGAAGGATGTTATCTTCCATCCAAAGTACCCCTGAAATGCAGTTAACTCTTGCTACAGTTCAGCAATCCAGTGCTCAAAACAGGATGGGGAAGCGTTGGTCAAAAGATACTGCTGACTAAGTGCCTTGAAATCTTCTGTGACCACAGTGATCGCAGGTAGTTTCTCATCTAAGAGCTAGCAGGAGAATTTCTGGGGGAACTGGGTACAGTCTGGTAGATGCACCATGAACTTCTGAAGTTCAGTTAAGCTTTTTTTATGTGTCATGGTGAAGAACTTCAAGCCACATTGAAGCATATGGGGGAGAGCATTTGTTATTTCGCCTCAGTGGCCAGTCCGGCCTAAATCATGACACCTACCAGTAAGATGTGATCAATTCACCTTGAAAAAGCAGTAAGGTTGAAAGCGTTGTAGTAAAAGGAAAAAAAAGAAAGAAAAAAAGAAAAAAAAAAGTAGTACGGTATAGCCTATGACCTATAGCAAAGTCGCCTAGAATTCTGTACCCTTGGGCTGCCACTGTGTAACTGAAGTGAATTTCACTTTAAGGCCTGAAAGAAAGGCTGGAAAAGAATGAAAAATTTAACTGTATCAAGAGAACAGCTCATACTCTGTGATGGAAGAAAAACACGATGGCTGTTGCAAGAGCTACTTCCCCCTTCATGCCCCAAATTGGCCTAGCTTCCTGCCAAAGAAAAGAAATCAAATGCTTTTGCCAGTACAGAGCAAGAAGGCCAAACACAAGTATCAACAAATGATTTTATGGAAAAGCTCAGTCTATGTTTTTAGAAGAAATGCACGTTTCCTGTTAGAAAGAACAAGAAAGGCTTAACCTGGCCTTGCATGCTGTAACTGCAAATTGGAAAACATAGATCAGCTACAATATAATGAATAAAGCATAACTGATTTTTCTGTCAATATAATTGCACTGCTATGTCACAAAGCATCTATTTAAGCTGTAATTACACAGTATTTTCTACCCACTTATCTCAAGGTTCTTTATAAAGGAATATATATACACTATCTTTCATAGGCCAGATGCTATGCAAGGCTTTTAGAAAAGATCTAACTCATTTTTATACAGAATATATCTATTAATGAATTATGGTCTTAACTTAACAAAAGCTGGGGTGAAGTACTGATTCCTCAGTGAAAACATAGCATATCTGCAATTAGTCTCAAACTGCAGCTACCTCTACTTTGTCAGGGTTTGACAGTACTATACAAAGTTTTGCTTCCTAATAAGTTAATGGACAGCATGTTAAAATACAAGTTATCACAGCAATAATCTCTAGTTCTTAAATCATCTGTAGAAGTCAGCCGCTATTGACAGAGGCTTTGTTCTTGCTGGACAAAATCAAGTTTTATTTTTAATAAATAAATTGAATGGCTTTTTAGAGTTGGTGATTTCAGGCATTCTTACGCTGTATGTACTTTTTTTATTAGGGAGCCTTGCAGGAGGAAAAGGTCAGGGGAGTTACTGAGAGATCTAAGAAAATTTAGTTGCTTTTCAATTTCTGACGAGCAACTAAAAACAGAAATGAAAAAAAAGACACGGTCTTGTGGACAGTGAAAACAGTTCCTTTAGCTCAGACATATGTTTATTAAAGGTAGGAGAATATATAATCTTTCAAAATAGCCGGTATATGGCTTATACCAGGGTCAAACATTAGGATGCTTAAGGATTTGCCAGCTCATATGCACCATGCTTTGAAGTTTCAAAAGTTTCAAACTAACAGACTGTTCCATATATGGAAACTTTTATTTTACTCTGAATGGGAAATTCTTCAGAGTTATCCAAAAGACCATCCTTTACTTATCCTAAGTGATTAAAAGTTTTCCCATAAAAACTTACTCAAAATATTTCCCCTCCTGAAAGAGCTGTAGCAATATGAACGATGTTATTCCTTCCCCAGCTTTAGGGCAGAATTCGATGAAAACGAGGATTGTGACAAACCAAGGTAGTTGGGTGGGTGGGTGGTTTTTTTGTGTGTGGTGGTTTGTTGTGTTTTTTGTTTTTTTTTTTTTTTTTTTTTTTTTTTTACAAACAGTGTTAAGACTGCTATTAAGAGAACGCAAAAGGCAAAACTCAGTTACCACATGTCAGTATTTAAAGGTGATTGTGAATATTTACACACACAGGTTTTTTTTCACATTACTGGAAATAAAGACTGTAAAGCACAATTTATTGAAACGTCAAAGGTTTGAATGGATCTTAAAGGTCTGGAAAACTGGATTAAAGCACTCAAAGACTAGTTTTTGGGAGATCCTGAAAAAATAGAAGAGTTGAAGATGAAGAGAAAATTATCTTCAACCATTTGGATCCCACTGGTTTCCTCTGAGTTGGTTATTTTATCTGGTATCATTTACCAAGGCCTTCCTGTGAACATACTTACAAGTCTTTGGATTTGGCTGCAAACTGCCGTATGAGTATGTCTGGCAGGAAATCAGTGTTTAAGACTAAAATAATACACCAATTATGTCTTCAGACAGGAAACATTTCCTGTAGCCCTGGGTTAATCATAAAATTGTAGAACTAGAATACTCGGAGAAAAAGAAGGGTGTGGTCAACCTGCTAAGTAACACAATGTATGTATTTCCCACACTCTTATGGCTACTATACCCATCCAAGCAAGAAAGAGAAAAATTGTGTCCAGATGACAAAATACTTAAGTTTTCTGAAACAGAACCATTGAGGTCTAAACTCTCTTTTGTCTGAAAAAAATGCCATGTTTCTTGAAATACAGTTTTCTGAATTTGCTTAATTAAAAGCATGTCATAGAGAGAGCAATATAACCACTTAGATCATCACCCATGCTAGCAGCACACTCCAGGACAGAAAAAGAGAAATCAAACAACTAATGCAGGATGAGAAGAGAGCCCTGCTGGGACAGAATGTTGCGGGAAACACAGCCCTTGCTTGGTGATGAGCACACTTAGAGCAGGTTTTTGTTTTAGAGAGATATCACAAAGGTATGTTAATGGAACATAACCTTGTAAGGTAAGGCCCGAAAGTGTAAACCCGTAAACTAACTCATTCTTGAGACTAAAAGTGAATTATAGGGACTGCTTTCTCTTTCTAAGTTGTCACCAAGTTAGACACAACTTTCGAGGAAATCATCAGAATGTACTGTAGACGAGATTTATCATAGATTTTTTTATAATCAGGATGCGTTCAGTTAAGGTCATATGTTACTGTGAGGAAAAGGGAAGCACGGAACAAGTGGTGCCTACTCCTTAAGGAGTGGCTATACATTCTTGGGAGACTATGAAAAGCAGACTACAAAGACTAAAGACTAGACTAAAAACCCAGCTTCCCCTGTTGATGCATCTGTAGGCTTGAAGAGCGCAGTTCAATTTTCTGCAGTTTATTCTTCACCTCATACGTGAAACAAGATAGTGACAAACCAGATACAATACAAAATAATGGAAAGAAAATATGCCACGAAGGGAAGGATGAATGCACGTGATAGCAAGTTTCCAGAAACAGAAAAGAAAGAAGAGGAAAACAGCTAGCTATAGAGACCCAAAGTCACTCAAAACCTACTGAACTGCTTGCCTTTTTGAGGACAATACTCAAGGGCATGATCTGGAATAAAGCAAAGAGCAGAACATGAGCAAACTTAACCTTTATACATCTACTGGTTTCCTCCCTGAATGGTCTGCTATGTGGAGATGATAATACTGAGGTATCATCTGAAGTAACAAAGAACGACATTCAAGATTACCTGTATTTAAGTATTAAATGTAATTTAGTACTAGAGACTTATACAATGTCAACATACCAAATGTGGAGGCTCATTTGTTCCAAGCGGTTCCTGCAATAATAAATACATATACATGCATATAAATAAAATTAATTACAATTAATTTCCTAGAAGACACGTCAAGTTCCTGAAATTTGTTAATTATGAACTCAAGAGCAGAGAAAAACACACTTCCCAGGCTCTTGGCACAATTCTCTTTCCCAGTGTCTGCCATCAGCTGCCTGTAAGCTCATGACTACCTGCCTGACTGTTCAGTGCCCTTCCACACAGAGAACTTGCAGCAGCATTAATTACTTCATATAATGTAGATTAGACTCCATGTAAGTGTCTCTGTATTTATTTTTGAGTCTACTTCTTGGAAAAAAAAAAAAGACAGAATTAAAAACAACAGAAGACTGTGACACCTCTTTCAACACATGCTCTTCAAAATAAGGTTAAATGTTCCTTTCCTATTTTCAGTGCACTAGTATCATTTATTATATACTTATTACTGAGGATCGTCTTTGTTTTGCATTAGGGTTTTGATGGTTCCGGCACTAATCTATTTGGGCAAGTTGCACTACCTTGGATTTAATAATGAACTAAAAATATTTCCTGTCTTTATTCACTATATGTACTACAAATATTTTAACATAAGAAAAATAATCAGACCTCTATTATTCAAAACTAACATGGCCCAGAACAAATTCTCAAGTATTTTTATATCCATTATGAATTAGGCATTATAAACTGCTATGTTTTAAGGCAAGTTAATCTTTCCAGGCCAAGTTATTCTTTCCATGAATGCAGTCTGCCAAAGGGAAGTTGTTCTTATGAGGTTTCCCTGACAATCTTCTCAACCAACTGAAAGAAACATAGCACCCATTTCAGTCTCCATCCTGAACAGATTCATTATGTCATTGACAAGGGTCTTTAAATTGTTTCCAAGTAAACAAATTGATTAAACAGCACAACTCTGAACTCCAAAACTCTGATTTCTTTTAAGTTACCCCCTTAACAAGTTCTGGTAACTCACCAACTTAATAGGTCGAATTGACATGATGATTTTACTAGATCCTCCCCAGTCAAAGAAACACTTATATTTTCCTTTCTCCAATACATATTGTTCTCCACAGAAATATTTCTGCTGATATGCGACCCACCTGGAGAATGACACAAATTAAACTGAAAACATCACATTTTTCTGTGTAGTTTGATGAAAATACTAACGAGTTAAATAGAACAATTTTCTTTGAAGTTTTCTTGATAAGTCCATCTGACAGACAGTAACACATCAAATCCAATCAGAGGGACATAATCGTCACACACTTATTTTCTGCTTTTACTTTGCAAACACTACTTTGACAAACATACAACTTTGGGTCTCTGCCTTTCTATCAAATACACATTCAGCATGAGATGATGCCTTGCTTTGAAGTCCAGAGGAAAGACACTTAACTGACAAGTTTTTGAATCTCTCACAGCAGAATCTTTACCTTTTCAGCATCCCCACACCAGGTAGGTCTTTCTTCCAACTTTTCCAGTTGGATTTAAGAAAAATAATGTAAGAAGAAAGAGAAGTAAATGAGGAAGCCTTGATAAGATGAGATAAAGCAAAAGCTTGCAATGGTTGGCAGTTCAAGCTTCTCCCACCCTGCTTTCCCTGTTGCAATTTAAGAAAGAAACCCCCAACTACATGAGACCGAGGGCGCTTCTAGCCCTGAACATGCTCTTTGTCAGTGGCAGAAGTAGATGGAGGCTAGTTAGAGAGACGCCGTTAACTTTGCCATTTTTGGTGGTGCGTTCTTTAGTCACCCAGCACCCAGGACTGTTATGTTAGGGATATTAGAGGGCATCTCCTTTCCTAGTCCTTTTAGCATCCATTTATGAATCTGTTTGTCACTAATTTGTCCCTGGTGCTATCTGCTATCACAGTCTCCTTCAGTAGCAAGTTCCAGAAATTCACTGCATCTGGTGTACAAAAGGCTTTCTGCTCCCCACCTCTACATCTGTTTTAGAATCATAGAATCG
>VYXH01010039.1:372273-385256 GCA_013397275.1 Burhinus bistriatus | reverse complement strand
AGTGCTCACCAAGCCACTTTCTGATGCNGTGCTCACCAAGCCACTTTCTGATGCTTATCAGCAGTCCTGGCTAACGAGGGAGGTCCCAGTTGACTGGCGGTTAGCAAATGTGATGCCCTTCTACAAGAAGGGCCAGAAGGAGGATCTGGGGAACTACAGGCCTGTCAGTCTGACCTCGGTGTCTGGGAAGATTATGTAACAGATCATCTTGAGTGCCATCACATGGCATGTGCAGGACAACCAGCCGATCAGGCCCAGTCGGCGTGGGTTCATGAAAGGCAGGTCCTGCTTGACTAACCTGATCTCCTTCTATGACAAGGTGACCCACTTAGCGGATGAGGGAAGGCTGTGGATGTTGTCTACCTAGGCTTTAGTTAACACTGTTTCCCACAGCATTGTCCTGGAGAAACTGGCTGCTCAGGGCTTGGATGGGTGTGCTCTTTGCTGGGTAAAAAAATGGCTGGATGGTCAGGCCTAGAGAGTTGCGGTGAATGGAGTTAAATCCGTTTGGCAGCTAGTCACAAGTGGTGTTCCCCAGGGCTCAGTATTGGGGCCAGTTCCGTTTGATATCTTTATCAAGGATCTGGATGAGGGGATTGAGTGCACCCTCCGTAAGTTTGCAGATGACACCAAATTGGGCAGCAGTGTTGATCTGCTTGAGGGTAGGATGGCTCTACAAAGTGATTTGGACAGGCTGGATCAGTGGGGTGAGGCCAATGGTACGAGTTTCAACAAGGCCAAGTGCTGGGTCGTGCACTTGGGTCACAAAAACCCCATGCAGCGCTACAGGCTTGGGGAAGAGTGGCTGGAAAGCTGCCTGGCAGAAGAGGACCTGGGAATGTTGGTTGACAGCTGGCTGGATATCACAGAATGGTTTAGGTTGGAAGGGACCTTAAACATCATCTAGTTCCAACCCCCTTGCCATGAGCAAGGACACCTCCCACTAGACCTGGTTGCTCAAAGCCTCATCCAACCTGGCCTTGAACAATTCCAGGGATGGGACCTCCATAACTTCCCTAGGCAACCTGTTCCAGTGCCTCACCACCCTCATAGTGAAAAATTTCTTCCTGAGATCTAATCTAAATCTACCCTCTTCCCGTTTGAAGCCGTTACCACTCATCCTATCACTACATGCCCTTGTAAAAAGTCCCTCTCCAGCTTTCTTGTAGGCCCCTTTCAGGTACTGGAAGGCTGCTATAAGGTCTCCCTGGAGCCTTCTCTTCTCCAGTCTAGTCTCCTTTCAATAAAATGTGTAATTCTGCTCAAAAAGAACAAGAAACTCTTTCAAATGGGACCGGTGTTGTTGAAAGCATTCTCATGGCTGTCTGCGGTGAACGAACGTAAGCCAGCAGTGTGCCCAGGTGGCCAACAAGGCCAACCGCATCCTGACGTGTATCAGGAGTAATGTGGCCAGCAGGACTAGGGAAGTGATTGTCCCCCTGTACTCAGCACTCGTGAGGCCGCACCTCAAATACTGTGTTCGGTTTTGGGCCCTCCACTACAAGAAAGACATTGAGGTGCTATATCCAAAGAGGAGCAATGAAGCTGGTGAGGGGACTAGAGCACAAGTCTTGTGAGGAGCAGCTGAGGGAACTGGGGTGGTTTAGTCTAGAGAAAAGGAGGCTGAGGGGAGACCTTATTGCTCCCTACAACTACCTGAAAGGAGGTTGTAGCAAGGTGGGGGTCAGTCTCTTCTCCCAAGTAACAAGTGATAGGACAAGAGGAAATGGCCTCAGGTTGCACAAGGAGAGGTTTAGATTGGATATCAGGAAAAATTTCTTCACTGAAAGGGTTCTCAAGCATTGGAACAGGCTGCCCAAGGAAGTGGTTGAGTCACCATCCTTGTAGGTATTTAAAAGATGTGTATATATGGTGCTTGGGGACATGGTTTACTGGTGGACTTGGCAGTGCTAGGTTAACGGTTGGATTTGATGATCTTAGAGGGCTTTTCCAGATGAAACTATTCTATGATTCTGTTTCCTTCCAGAAATAAAGATGAAAAGAAATCCAGAGTTCAAAGAGTAGATACAGAGACTTTGTAAAATTTACCTCAAAAATACAGTGAGGTAAGAAGGAAATAGTATGACATCTTAATTAAAATTAAGATTTTTTTTTTTTTTAATCACAGGATTTAAGACCTAACATAGAGACACACTCATTTCTATTAATAAAAATTTCAGTAAAAATATGTACTTATCTTAAAGGAATGGGGAAAACATAGAAAATGAAATAAAGTAAATAAGTTGAAAGGGCTTAATAATGCATGTACCTGTGGGACTTCTGCTTTTATAAGGCTTTTTTGCAGTGTCTGGCTCTTGGAACTGAAAGTGTTAAGGCTGTGAGTTACTCTCCTCTTACGTCCTACTAGGATGTGCTGTTGATTAATCTGTCAGTAGCAAAGTATTAAACTAAACCAGCATGTTTCTTTCTCTTCTGTCTCCTATGCAGGTAGTACTGAATGCAGTGATCATTCAGGTTTAGGAGGTGGATGTGTTATAATTCTAGTGTAAAGCATATATAAAAACCATATGCTCTGAAGTTACAGTTTTGCGTGTAGATACTCTTTGTGGATGTTACTGTATGTATGGAATCTCAAAACCAAAATTACACTGGTTTTAAGGCTTTTCTGTGAGCAGATTAGATTTAAGGGCATTTTTGTTTTGATTTTTATTTTCACTTTGTTTAAAAAGATCTTCATTATTGAAATGATCCAGCAAATTATCATCTTCAAGATGAAAGGCAAACTGAATTCCAAATAACTGATGAACAGCTATCAAAATTAATTAAATTTAGAAAGTCATACCTGTTAGCTAAGTTGGAGGCTGAGTTGTTAAGGCTGAAGATGACTGGCTGGGTTTGTTTGTTTTTTCAGGTCTTATTAACATTCCAGTTATGATTCAGAGACAAACACATTATATCCTTACCTTCCAGTACCTCCCTGAAAAATCAATTCAGAGTAAAATATAAGAGTTGAAAATTCATGATCTTTCCTTGAGTAGAAGTTTACCTGCATAATGCATGTACCATAATGAAATTTGGCATGGCTCTTTCGGATAGGAAGCCTGTCCCATCGTTACAAGCCAAACATTGTGCTTTACCTCCTGAGCATTCTCAGCACTGCCCCTTTTCCAGAAAAACTGTCCATCTTACAAAAACATGTAACTAACAAGTTAGAAGGGAATAAGAATTTATGGAGATTAACATTTATATCTTCACCTGATAATTTTGACTGATAGAGTACATGAAAAAAGCTGAATGAGAGTATTTACATTGTGAAAAGTTTTTTCACAGCATCAGATTAAAAAAAACCTACCATTTGTTGATCACTAAGCCCTGTCACTCCACCCAACACAGCTGAGAGGTTATTTGCCACAAATGGATTGTTTGGCCTTTCCATGAAACATGAAGCATGGAAGGAAGTATTGAGAACACTTTGTGAACTGATGAACAGTGACTTTCAGCCACTCTATCCTTTCTGTCTGAAAGAGACTTGATAACAGGCTTTCTGTGATTGTTGTTGGTGTTATCAGTTTGTTCAAATTAGCTTTTCCTTCTCCTGTAGTTGTCATCATTCAGCTACAACCCTGCTTCATCACACAGAGCTCTCAGCAGACCAATGAATGTTTTGCTGTGTTCAGAGGCCAGTACAAGATTGAGGGCTTAATCTGTGATGCTTACTGATATAATTTCCCTTTTGATCTTCTGTGGATCCAGAAATTTCGTTAAAAAGTCTATCTGTACACTCTGTGTTGCTTTTATCCTAAACATTGCAGAAGGGCCAGCTCTGCGGGATTATGGTTTTCTGTTGTGTGGCATGGCTTTATTGTCCATTGAATAAAGGTGTTAAATCCTCTACCTGCAGTTCCTATTGCAATGCAGTTATTTGATGATGGATCACTGTCTGGTGTAAAGTATATAGGCAAAAGCATCTATCGCTCTTCAACAATGTGTTTTAGTGGAAGGACAGGCAGAGGAAAGGATTAGGTTATAGCAGCAGTATACAGTGAACTGTCAAGATCTTCAACCTTATGCTTTTCCCACGTATAATAAATCTGTCTCATTATATGCTTATATGGATTAAACTGAAGTCTTCAGTGGCGCTGGTGTTAAGGATAAGGGATCCTGGACTACAAATGTCACTTCTCAATGACTGTCCTCAAAGACAGATGTTCTCAGAGGGCTGCTAGTTAAACCTGCAAATCTCTGTCAAGATCCAGTTCTACATCTTCCACCTCCCGCCTCCCCTCCTTTCTTTTAAAGAAGAATGAACTGAGTGCCCATCCTTTGCCTTGTTTTTGGAGGACATATTAAAGTCATAACTTAGAGATACTGTTCTGTTTGTTACTGAGAGGCTGTTTGTTTTGGGTTTGAGACTGAAGCAAGAATCCTTCACCTGCCTCTAGATCATGGTAACCAATCTCCCATTCATGGGCCTTGGTGCCCTTTTTGCTGGAGTGTTTCAGAGGTGAGGAGGAACTGGTTTGCATGAACTGTTTGGGCGTAAACAGACCATTCCTTCTTTCTGAGACTCTGTCATCCCACTCCTGTTTCGATAACTGGATAGATATGTGCACGCCACATGACACTGTGCACACATTCAGTTTTGGTCAGATATGTAACCAGCCAGTGAGTATCCATCCAGTCATATGATGGGATGTGTGCGTGTACCTCAGGCCATTTGGTAAGAATGGATGTGCTGGTCACATGAGTTTTTGGTCATGTGATGGAGAACTGACTGTGGTCTGTGACCTGCCTAGGACCACCATCCTTGCTCTGACAGAAGGTCTGGGCACCACAGCTCCCAATCATTCATTGTTTTATATACTTTATCATGCTCTTCTGTATTAATCTTTTTTCTAATGTAAGACATAAGGTATTTTCATAGGTCATCTTATATGAAAATTATGTTTCAGACCTTTTATCATTACTTCTGCTCTAATTTGAACCACTGTTTCCTCCATCTTGTCAAGCTCCTGGGAAGACTGTCAGTCATCCACCCCCGCAGAGCTCTTTCCAGATACCTGTTGTCTTAGTGAAACCACGTAGTTCGTATCTGTATTTCCTTAGCTATACACACTTAAGTAAGGCATCTGCTTTTTTGACTATGGCTGTATATTTGTTGATAGCTTCACTGACTTTTTCAGGTCCCTTGGGAACTGGTGCCTGTGACTTAGTGTTGCAGCAAGTTACTTGGGAGGCTTTGTGTTGTCCCATCTAGATTTTGTGTAGATATCTCTGTTATTCTTCCAGAAGTTACAATGTGGGTCCTCCATGATCAAGCACGCTTTCCTGTATCTGCACTGCATGCTAAACAGCTTTTTTGCTTGCCTCTGATTACTGGAGCATCCTCTTCTGATGCTTGGACAACAGCTCTCAGGCTGGCTCATTCAACTTCTGTAAGAGTGCACTCTGTTACATGTGTACAGAGAACATGCTACAAGTAAGTGAGCGCTGCTCGAGGCCCTCAGTACATAGTTTGCCGTGCTTTTGTATGTTTAACCAGTTACTGCAGAGTTATCCATCCTAAATTCAAGCCAGGTGAAAGCTGCACGCAGATACCTTCCATACTACTTAGTAGTCACACATGTAAACAAAAGACAGAGATGAAGAAACAAAAGAGTTATGCTTATCTACTTGCACAGAGTTTGAAATGGAAATGCATGTCTGTGTCTCTATCTTGGCAGACATGTAGATGTATTCCTGACACTTCCAGGAAGACAGAATCTTTGACGAGGTGTGCTTTACACTTCAAATTGTGTTCATTCAAGCAAACTCTCCTCCTGGTGTAATGTGCTGTCTTAAATAAAAATCTGCCTTGTCCGTTCCCCTGGGTGTTTTGGGTACTGGAGGGGGCAGTTTGATGAGACGAGTGAGCCAGGCTAAGCAGTTGCTGCCATGGAGAGGAGAGATGTCCCATCTATTTCTTTATGCTCCTGGATTACCTAACACTGACGCCTCCTGCTGAGTCAGTCATTTTCACTTGTCTGACCCTGTGGTTAGGTGATTGTACTCACTAATCAGTCATGGGGGGAACACCGCCACCACCCCCCTGTAAAATAGGGAGAGACTAGTTTTCTTCTAGGTTAGCTAATTTAATCAGCTTTACTAGTCACTCGGGCAAATGCCAGACCAAGCATGAAGGTGGAGACAGGCTGATGGAGGAGGAGGGAAAAATGGGAGGGTGCAGTTTTGCTGCAGTCAAGCTTATCTTGTGGCTCATTGCTAATGAAAAATGTTGTTACTCCTTTTCAGCCTCCCTCTCTGCCGCTGCCTTGTGCGTACTGCCTGCCTTGTACGTAGCGGCACTCCTCTGCTTGAGCAGTGAGCTGGTTCAGGCAGCGAAAAAGAAAACTTCATTTTGCAGCACAATTATTATTATTTTTTTTTTAGTCATGTAACTCATTGAACCAGCTCGCTACTAGGGCAGCTAAGCAAAATGGAAGCAGCAGTCTAGGAGTAATGCGATGAAGGACAAACTCCTCTTTGGCGATGATTAGGTGTTAGCTCAACTCAGCAACAAGGCCGAGTGCTTGACAGGGGGGCAGTGCCATGCTAGTAAGCTGTGTGGGCCTGCCCCTCCATTGTGCTGCCACTGGTGTGACCTGGGGATAAATGGTGTCGATCCCTGTCGCCCTCCACCCCCTCAATCAGTTTTCAGCCGTATTAGTGTCCAGTGAACTGGCTGTGCTGGTCACTGGGCTGTTACTCCTAGCCCAAAGGTGAGAGCTAAGGCAACACTAGAACATCGCTTTCAGTCGTGGGCCACAACTGGATCAGCTGCAACCAGCCATAAAGGTGCATCCTCTTATGTGTGATATCTGTCTCATTGCAACGGGTTTCTTCCTCTCACTGGAAAGCTACAGCACATAGTCCCTACAGTAGCAAATGTACCTGATGTAACGGTCTCTTTCAGCTGCCTGTAATTGCCTCATTACCACCTCTTAAATTAGACTAGATATTGGCCTATTTAACCACTTCAGTGAGACAATGGTTTAGAGGTAATTCATCTGCAATATTTGTCTTCTAAGGACTACATAATGTCCACTTTAACAAGATGAATGCTCTTGATTTTGTAGTAACAACTTAGTGTATCCCTGTAGAATATCGACCCTTTTGCTGTTTTACTAGCTGTTCATTTGGGAGTGGATGAATGAGTTGCAAGGCAGCAATGTAAATCCTTAATGTCACATTGTTGTCCTTTTTCTTCATGGAATCCAACTTTTGTTGCAGTCATGGTGCCTACAGTTATGGTGCACGTTTGCCATTAAAAAAATGGTTCTTTTCAGCAGTCTGGGGGTTCCTTTTTACGAAGTCTTGTTCTTCTTTAGTAGGATGGTTTCATTCTGTCAGATACTAAAATACAAATGTTCCAATATTGTTATGGTGTTGTACTGCAGTTAAGTTTGTATTTACTAAAATGCTTGTGCATGTGACTTGAGATCTTAAAACAGTTTTACTGGTGTATATCAGAGTTCACTGCAGGCTGGATATTCTTTGCTTTGCTAGGCATCAAAGCAGGTTTTCTCTACAGAATTCTGAGCAACTGGAGGGACTTAGCAGGATTTTTCTTCAACATGACATCTCTCAAGAAGGACAAAACCTTGCATCTCAGTGAAAATCAAGATTTAACATGCAATTGGTTTACTTATAGACAGGATACTAAGTTGACTGGGTTGTCTGGAAAGTCTGTATTACAGCACTATGAAAAGTAGAATTTAATTGGCTAATCTATCACTTCGCATGAAGAGACAGGGAAGTTTTCCTTAAACCAAAACAACAATTAAGAGATATGAGCTTTATGAATGTACTAGGCCTGGCTATACTGTCTTATTACATTTAATGGGTTCAAAATGACCTTAGCCATCTCACTGCTTCCTCAATTCTTTTCTTTTTTTAAACTTACAGTAATTGCAGCTCAGCTATGATCTACTTCCATTACCCTACTCAGCTTTTAATATTATAAAATAAGCTGATATGCTGTTTTATTGGCACAAACATTGTATTACAGAGTTTCATGAACAAATCTATGCACAGTTTATTTGTTTATACTTAAAAGCAAAGACCCAACCTTTAGTTTTAGGAAGGAGGCAGAGAGTGTGCCAAATGTTATCTTAAGATATTTCACGTATCAATAAGGATTCCGATTTTTCAGCATAGCTAATAGCTGATGCTTATAATAGTAAGTTTGGTTGATAGGCTGGGTTGTAGATACAACAAGCATGTTACATATCTGATCTAGCCTTGCTGCTTTTTCTGTCTACTAGCCTCCAAACCTATTGCAGAACAGTAAAATGTGACTAAAAAGGAGTGGAGTCTTTCAGTCCCAACTCTGGGTTGAGTCAATACTAAGACTGTGGTACAAAGTGAGTAAACTGAGGTAATTCATGTTTGAGAAATGCACTTCTATTAACAAGTGTGGTATTCTAGAAGGCTGATAGGGAGAATTCAATTTCATTCTTCACAAACCCAGAAAGCTTAGTGCAGAGTCTTTTTAACTCAGCTGTGGCTCCCCATTCTAAGATGTCTGTAGAAGTGGGGGCTTGTGAGCTCCATTGGCAAGAACCTGACGTGCTCGGTAGCGCTGGCTCCACGGCAGTCAGTGTGGTAAAAGCACCTCCATAACAAACCTCTGAGCTTTCAGAAGCCCCTTAGGAAAGCTAGTGAAACGCTAGCTGTAGTCCTGTCAGTGTTCTGTGTGTATTTTGCTAGAAATTCCTCAAAACCAGTATGTTAACATGTCCATGAACTAGCATTTTTCCACTGCAGCCTATTAATCTGGAGAATTCTTTTTAAGTTCTTAATATTTAGTACATATTCGGCCCTTTCCATAGCTGTGCCTCTTCTGGTCACAGCCATGGTTCAAGAAAGAGCCTACAGCAATTGTCAGGAAGACCTTGCCCTCAGGTGTTAAAAAGTTTTGTTTCAGGAGGTGAAGAATTTACATTTTATGTTTGATCTTGCAGGAATTCTTCAATGGGTGAAGCTGATAGATAACTTTGAGGCTGAGTATGAGTATATCACCAATGAAGGAACAGTGTTCACTTTCAAGACAAACCGCCATTCTCCAAATTACCGGTTAATCAACATTGACTTCAGTGACCCAGAGGAATCCAAATGGAAAGTTCTCGTCCCTGAACATGAAAGAGATGTTCTAGGTAAGAGTTCCTGCCAAGTAAAAGACTTTTGATTCTTCTTTTTTTTTCAAATTAATTCAGTAGTTAGTCTATTGAATGATCTTGTACAGCCCTTCTTACTTTTTTCCTGTATTTAAACTTTGTTTAGGATTTGCAATTAAAAGACTTGCTGAGACAAGAGATCCAGGATCCATTTCTGTCTCTCTCTAATGTACTGTGTGGCCATAGTGAAGTTGCTTCATCTGTCCTTGTTTTAATTCTGTGTTTGTAGGAAATGAGGGGAAAGTATTTTCCTGCTTCATGTCAGTGTAGTAAACATTTACTGGACAGTCAGAGACTACAGCAAGAGGGACTTTGTAAGCAGAAAGAAGGGAAAGAGCAAACCTGGCAGTAGTGTAGCACACTATAAACGGAGTTGGTCAGAGTTTGAGACAGGATTTTCTGTTCCTGGGATAAGAGGGGTAGACAACACTTAAAAAAAAAAAAAGCCTCGGGAAAGTTGAAGGGCATGGAATTCTCTAACTATAAAAGCGAGTTCAAAACATAAATCTGGGTTTGATATAATTAAAATAAAGGTGTACTGTTTTAATCCCATCATTTTTGGGAAGGTTCTATTAAAACTTGGAATTAGTTTCAGGTAATACAGAAAAACCTGTTTTTTTGACAGATGCTTTGTGTACGTTTGTGTAGTCTTTTCTCCGTATAGTACAAGATACAATTATTATTTATCTGACTAGCATAATTACAGCTATTCATAAAACTCTGCCTTTTTTTTTTTTTCCAATTAATCCATCTTTACACAAAGTCATCCATGTTTGCTACTTTTCCGGTGAATAGCTGCTTTGTAGAATGAGTAGAATTCTGGGTGTGTGTTTGATTTGATATGTGTATATACAGTAATTTCTGTCCTTCCTCACTAAGACAAACCTACTTGAGTACTATTTCAAATTTCTCTTAAGATCTTGCTTTTCAAGACACCTAAAAAAAAAATAAATCTTAATTTCTGTCTGCATTTCACAACGTGTCCTGCATGATTTCTGCTACAGCCTAGGCAAGGTATGTCCCCAATATGACATGAATAGTGACTCTGAGCACACCCAGAATTGTAGTGACAGTGCATAGGACCAGGGTCTAGAATATTGCAAGAATTGTGGTAAACACAAAAGTAGCAAATTAGAGCTTGGTGAGAGACAAACCTTTTTCGTAAGATTGTGAACTCTTTGAATGAGAAACCACCTGCATCTTAAATGAAGTCCCTTTTAAATTCTAAGCAGAAAATAAGTAATAGCTCTAAGTGAAAAATTGCTTGCGAGTGTTAATTTCTGATTGCGTGCAAATTTGCTGACAGTCTGTGAAGCCATGCTTAAGTTACGAGGAACAGCAATTTGTAAAGTGGGACCAAGTTGAAGAATTGACTTAGAGATGGTGAGTGTCCAAATAGAATGGGACAGAAACATGCAATTGACATGAAATGTGGTTACCATGTGTGGATTTACCTGAGATGTGGTGTAGGCAGCCAAAGGAGTTTTGACCTGTGGCTATATCGACACTGGCTATATATTCCTTCCCAGTAAGATAAAGGCCACATCTGCTCTTCACTACACTGCAGTATTTAGCTCAACTCTATTTTGGTTTCATTCTAAAGGCAAAGTTGTGCTGAGTTGATGTTTGTGCACGTGCAAAAAAAAATTTAATACATTTAACACTCCTTTAAGGGTTTATACATGACAGTCTTGACTATACAAACTTAACAAGAAATGCATTTAGAAAACTGAAAGTTCAGATAAATGGGTTTGTTGAGGGCACTGCCCTTCAGAATGTAAGCACAACAGGCATTCAGCTCTTAAACACTTAAAGGCAAACATAATCTGTCATATGAAACTGACAGAATGACTTTCAGGAGTCTGTTGTGTGTCATTAAGCTTCTACTGTATTTGAATGTGAAGCCAGAGTAGGCAATTGTATGTCCACGTCTCTGTCTAGCTCTTTGGAGAGTTACCTAAAGGAATTGGATTAATTTAACAAATTAAAGTATCTCTGTAAGATGAGTTATAAGTAGATCTTAGTACTACAGTAAAGTCAGTTTGAATTGTTCAGTTGCTTCTTTGTGGCAGACACTTGCAAATTAGCCTTGTATCCTCAGCACCAAGATAAGGGACTTTTATCAGGAGATTGTAGCCCCAGATAAATAAAAAAAAAACCCTCCTTCACTTGATGAAGTCAGCAAGCAAGCCAATCTCTATGTCATGTTGTTTTAATCATTCCAAGATTTGGTTTAGAAAGACATAATTATAGCAGAAGGCAGTTAATAATTCATTGTCTTGAAAACCTTGCAGTCAAGTGAATTTGATTTTGTGTGATTCAGAGGTGACAACGTAATGAAATGCCTTCTGCAAAAGCTAGGACAGCAGTGATTCACAAGGTAAATGAGCATTCCTGATTGTCCTTTTTTACATATATGTGGGAGAGACTCTTTACCAAGATGATTTAGCTGTATTATAATTTCTTTATAAACATTATAGTTAGTGATGCTCTAGGTCACAAATGTGTTTTACTTGGCTCAAAAGTCTCCTACCCTGGTGTGATCTACCTGGTAGCCATAGCCTTCTTCATTTCTATGTGTTAACTTAGATTCAGTTTCATAGAAGCTGCACCATGCATATATAGAAATAGATTTATTTATGAATAGTAAATTCAGGATTAAGAATTAAGAAGCTCTGCCAGTGTCCATAAATGGCAAAAAGAGAAATTCCATGAAGTATCATAATGCATTCTTAGGGAAGATCCTGTAGCTAATATAATCTAACCAAGAAATAAACACACATGCCTACAAGGTGGTGTGCATGTCATTTGGTTTCTTCAACATGTTCTTCGAGACACACTTTTTTATTGACTTTGACCTTTTTGTTTTCAGAACTGTTTCTAAATGAGCTAATTTGGGAAATACAGGGGAAAAAACAAACATATTCCTGCAATGAGGTTTTATACACACCTCATTTTACAACTCTCTGTGGGGATTTTACACAGAGTTGAGGTAAATTTAGATCTCTGTGAGCTGAGGGGAAGAAATAAATGACAGCTATTTTAAAATGAAATTTAAGGGGGGCCTCAGAACATATTGGAGTGTGATGAGACTCATTTCCTCCCCTTTGGAGTTTGCTTATAAAGTGTTACTTTTAATTTTCGGGGAGTCTGAAATAGAACCATAGGAGAGATGCACTTCTAACATTGAGCTAGTGCTTTAAATGACCACATAGCTGCAAGTAGGTTTGCTGAATTAGTTAAAAGGCAGCTATGAAACCATAAGTGCAGAGTGTATCATTACAGACGCTGTGACCCTAGTTCTAAGGCATAGGATAAACCTGCTGTCTTGGGAAGGTTAAATGATTAATTTTGAGAACTGTGAGCCCCCTGAAAGTGCCCAGTACTGGTAGAGTAGGGCAACTTGGGAGTAGCAGTTATATCCAGCCCTGTACTTGTGACAATGAAAAGAAAAACAGAATAGATCTCCTGAGTAAGGAGGGCTGAGAAATAAGACATTGCTGAGTATGTCAGGGTTGTGATTAATGGAGCAGTGTCAAGTTGGGGGCCTGTAACCAGTGGTGTCCCCCAGGGGTCAATACTCAGTCCAATGTTGTTCAATATATTCATCAGTGACCTGGATGAGGGTACAGAGGGTATCCTCAGCAAGTTCGCTCATAATACGAAACTGGGAGGGGTGGCCAACACTCCAGAGGGCTGCGCTGCCATCCAGCGTGACCTGGGCAGGCTGGAGTGCTGGGCAGAAAAGAACCTAATGAGGTTCAACAAGAGCAAGTGTAGGGTCCTGCACCTGGGGAGGAAGAATGC
>VYXH01010039.1:321321-372239 GCA_013397275.1 Burhinus bistriatus | reverse complement strand
CTGGAGATTTTCAAGACCTGCCTGGATGCAGTCCTGAGTAATGTGCTCTAGGCATTCCTGAGTCAGCAGGGGAGTTGGACTAGATGATCTCTAGAGGTCCCTTCCAATTCCGTGATTCCATGTCGTAGACGAGGTAAGTGGTCTTGAACAGTTCCTTGAATCTCAGTTGGCTGTTTAACAAGCAGGGGCAAAGCTAGCAATGCTCCTGTATGTTGTACACATCTGCACACCTGAACTCAGTGCGTGTAAAATGCTTCCCTTCCCTCAGCTGGAACGTGCGCTCCAAGTGAAAAATAGTATTTTTCTTCATACCTTTAACCTGCTATCTAATTCATAAACGCTTAAGAGTTTGGGGAGGGGAGTTACTGCAACTGAAATGTATTTTTTGGCACTGTAGTCAAACCAGGAGGGAAAGTCTGGAATGAATACCGCGAAATTGTTGATCCTGAATGACAAGGATGTGCATGGGTGTGAGTAATCCCTCATGTTCATCTTGGCTGTCAGGAAGCTTGTGCGCTCCATTACACTGTAGTGTTTTTCAGAGTACCCATAGCTTTACACGCTTGGGAGTTTTGCTTGTGAAGCGGGTGCCTGAAGGATTGTGTGACTGTTTTGAGGAGCTGTCGCGTGACCTTGTGTGTATAGCCCAGAGGACGCACCCTGCAGAGGTGGCTAGTGCAGAAGTGTGGCAGAGAGGAGGAAATTGGCTGCAATGCAAATGACCAGATTGATAAGCTTCTACTGTGAAATGTGGGGCGGGGGGAAACAACAAACAACAAACCAGCTGGGATGTGGCTTAGCTCCAGTGTTTCCCAGCAACAAAAAGCATCCCCTAAGATCTGGCCAAGCCCTCAGTCACTGGGGACATGGGGAGAGGATGTGGTCCAGATGCACATCCCTGACTGAAAGTTTTATTTTGCTCCCCTGGTAGGGTTTTTGTGGCTCTGTTTACCATGGAAAACCTGCATCAGTCACAGATGACTAAAGCGTTGCTGATGTTTGCAGCTTCAGAGGAGCTTTGCCCCCCAACCCCGGCTCTCGTTTGTATGTCTCATACTTAGAGGATGTGGGATATAAAATTCTTATAAAATTGGTTGGAGCTTTTCCATTAACTTAAATGTGGTAGACTATCACTGAGGATGGTGTCTCAGAGAGAAGACATATGCCTTTTCATATGTTGTGAGGGCTCATCAGCATTTACTCACATGTTTCGGAATGATTCATGTTTTATTCTGTAAATTGCTTATGCTTTTCTTGCAAGTCTGTCCATAAGTAGCCTTGAGTAGTGGTTATGGGTCATTTTAATTGAGATCAGCATGAATACCTGTTAATCTGCAGAGACACTGAAGTTTAAGGTCACTGTCTGTGATGACCAAAGAAACCAAAATGACCTTCCAGGTCTATTTTCTAGCTAAAGGTTTGACAGTCCATTAAAATATATTAATTATTTGTTGAGTGGATGCACAAGCTCGTTGTACAGCAAGTAACTTAGCAGTTTCTGCTGAAGACTTACGGCTACCTAGCTCTTCTAGCTTGGTGTGTTCTCCATCAACGTTTCAGCGTGCATCTGTCAAAGCATGTTTGTACAGTTGGACACTTACCATGCTGTAGCTACTGCTGCAGAAATGATAGGTCAGGATTGTCAAAAGTAATTAAGGTTAGTAGCCCAGATGTTTGGTGTAAGGATTCAACTTTTTTTTCCTGAAACTATTTCAAAAGTTTTTCGTAGCAACGTTGCAGCATGCCTGTGCTACTAATGAAAGCTGTGAAAATAAAAGAGCTTTTGGAAAGTAGCAGTATATGAATTTCTAAAAGGTTGAACTAGAACTTCTAGAGATGGTTGAGCTCAGTTTTCTAGGCCTTGTTAAGAAATATGGTTCCTCTAGCCCAAATTTAGCTATTGAAGAATTGTGTGTAACCTATTATTGTAGTCATCAAGGTGGTCACTGTCATCTTCAGAAAGAAATGGGCAGTACCAAGAATAATTCTTCATGCCTGCTTTCAGTGCCTCCAAGTGTGTCCATCTCTCTCTGATGCCTGAGCCAAGCTCAGGTTGGAAAGGACAACCTCTAAGTGTTACTGTTTAGTAAAATCAGTCCTTTGCCTGGTGGATACTGTAAGTAGGTGGATTGTAAGTATGCTGGAGAACAATTCATAAATTTAGCTGTAACTGTGAGAATAACTGCTCTGTTCATTGGTATTAACTGAAAATAAACTGACCCTATACAATGGAGAGGTCTCAGATGGTTAGCTTTTTTAAAAAAGACACTTGTGTGAGTGAAACTGCTCAGCAAGCAATTCACAGTATCCCAGAACAGGGTATCCAAAATAATTGGGTGAACTGCATTCTAAAGGTGCTTATTTCTGCCTATTGTCTATAAAGGGAGCCTACAGCAATGGTGTCAGGCTTAGCTTTTAGACATGTGAAGCCTGCAAGCACACAATCTTAGAAACTTCCAGGAACTACAGATGCATGCAGGACGCGTTCTGCAAAGCATGAGCAAAACCAAGGAGGCTGACTGCTAATGCAAGAAACTTGACAGTATCTGCAGTTCTCGGTGCCGAGCATGGGAGTAACAGAGACTCAGCTTGTAGCTTGCAGTCAAAAAATAGCTCTTGTTAATAATTCAGCATTGTTTTTAGCTTGCTATATATATAAGTGTTGGTTCTTAGAGTCTTTTTTTTTCTTCTGCTCTTTCAAGTCTGCTTCAATGTTTTGCTCTGTTTTGATTTTTGCATTTCTTTGTAGCTTCCATTACTGTAAGTTTTGGAGGCAGTTAGCAATGCCCCAAAACCAGTTATAATACAGGTATTATACACAGAAGCTGTGTTCCTAAATTTCATGGAATGTTTAAAAAACATTTTGCATTGTCTTCTTACCTGTTATCCTCACCTTGCTGAGAGCATCTAATTTATAAACCAAAGAGGTGATGGTCAATATTGTTGCTTCCTAGGCAAGTTATTCAATAGCAGGAATCCCCATGTAAGCCAGCAGCCTTACCCCCGGGCAATTGAATCTTTTTAATAAAAGAGTAGTATCTCTTTGTAATCTGTAAGTTGAAGTAATAATGTGTTTTGACTTTTAGTGAAAACATCCATTAAACTGCAATGCTGCTTCAAATGGTTAATGAGAAATTAAGTCATCACAATTTAATTTGAAAATAAAGATTGCTTAAGTAGTATTCTTGCTGAAGCAAAACTACATAGTATGTACATTTGAAGTTGACCTGAGAGCGTAATCCATTTTGTGAAACTTAAAGTGTCAGGAAATTTTGAGAGTAAAACTGGGCATTTTAGTTAAAGATGTTACTGAGAATACCAGTGGAGTTCATGGGATCTCAAACTTAGTGCATAGTGGTTAATTCTGCAGGCAAAAATGGTGTGTTACTGTAGGGATGATATTTTTTTAATTCATATTTTGTGTTAATAAAGAAGTTATACATGTGAATGTTGGCAGATTTGTGCAATGATAATGTAATAAATACTTTAAATGACTGCATATTCTCCTTGTTCGTACAATCATAAAATAGTTTGGGTTGGAAGGGACCTTTAAAGGTCATCTAGTTCCAACCCCACTTTCATGGGCAGTGACACCTTCCACTAGACCAGATTACTCAAAGCCCTGTTTAACCTGACCTTGAATGTTTCCAGGGATGGGGCATCTACCACCTCTCTGGGCAACCTGTTCCAGTGTTTCACCAGCCTCACTGTAAAAAATTTCTTCCTTATATCTAGCGTAAATCTATGCTCTTTCAGTTTAAAGCCATGACCCCTTGTCCTTTTGCAGCAGGCCCTGCTAAAAAGTTTGTCTACATCTTTCCTGTAGGCCTCCTTTAAGTACTGAAAGGCTGCGATAAGGTCTTCTCAGAGCCTTCTCTTCTCCAGGATGAACAACTCCAACAGCAGAGGTGCTCTGTCCCTCTGATCATCTTCATGGCCCTCCTCTGAACTTGCTCCAACAGGTCCATGTCTTTCCTGGGCTGTGGGCTCCAGAGCTGGATGCAGTATGCCAGGTGGGGTCTCACCAGAGCGGAGAAGAGGGGCAGAATCACCTCCCTCGACCTGCTGGCCATGCTTCTTTTGATGCAGCCCAGGATGTGGTTGGCTTTCTGGGCTGCAAGTGCCCATTGCTGGCTCATGTTGAGCTGCTCATCAACCAACTCCCCCAAGTCCCTCTCCTCAGGGCTGCTCTTGATCCATTCTCCA
Organism: Burhinus bistriatus; assembly: GCA_013397275.1. NCBI lineage: Eukaryota > Metazoa > Chordata > Aves > Charadriiformes > Burhinidae > Burhinus > Burhinus bistriatus. Next base: position 368,033 of record VYXH01010039.1, on the reverse strand, counting down.
CCCAGCCTGTATTTGTGCTTGGGATCGCCCCGACCCATGTTTAGGACCTTGCACTTGGCCTTGTTGAACCTCATGAGGTATCACACAAGGCCCACTTCTCCAGCCTGTTCAGGTCCCTCTGAATGGCATCCCTTCCGTCGGGTGTGTCAACCACACGTGTGCCTCAGTCCGTCCTACCTGGTGTTTCTTGGGTGTTTCATTCCGTCTTTTCGGTTTTTGCTTCCAGCAGATAAGAGAAGGCATTGTCCAACATTGGTGGTACCTTGCCCATGATTTAGGTTTCCAGCCTGACTTGTCAGGAGAGAAGTTGCACATACATAGTTGGAAGAGGACAAGTATCACCACCTCACCTAGCCCTACGAACAAAAAAAAATGTCCCTCATTCCCTCCTTGCAGATATTTTTTCTTGACTTTTAACCTTGTTTATACTTTGTCTTTATATTTGATTTGTGAATTAATGAGAAGTTAAAATACTTTTGTTGCAAAGTAGAGTAACCAGTTTCTGAAATGACAGAAATACTAAGAGAGATGAAGAGGTTTCAGTCTTTTTCCTGTCTGTGTGACTAAATAAATAGATTTGTCACTAAAGATCTAAAGCCAATGGCACAGGAGAGAGTATGTTACATGATATATTCTGGGTGAACTGGAGCCCTGAAGAGTTTCTACATTTCACAGGATATAAAGATGGGGATTGAAGTGAGATGGTTAGTAGAACTGCAGGGATATTTGTAGAAATTGCCAGCCCAGACCATTTTCTTTTTAAATCAGTTTGGATTTTCCAAAGTCCAATTAAAATAGCATTCTATGAAAAAGTTCACGTATTTCTGGTAATTCTTCTGAGGAACAAACTCAATGTGAAAGGTTCTGTGAAGCAGAAGCTGTCATTCCTGTACAGCTGCAGTCGAGGTGGGCAGCTCTGCAGGGGCCCAGGACTGCCAGGAGAGGCATGAAGGAAACGAACCTCTGCAGAGCGCTTTGTTCCTGGGTCCTTTCACCAGACTAACTTCACTGTGCTGCATCCTGTTCTTGCTACCTTACAGTCTCAAGAATGCTGTTCAGGAAGCTGTTAATGTTGTTAAATAAACATGGGTTTTTTTGAAAATGGTTTGTTGAGGATATCGTGTCAGAATAGACCTTCTCTTACACCCACTAGAGCTTGCTTATGAGAATAGCCTCCTGAATACTTAGACAATAAAACCAAGATTAATAATAACCTCTAGGTTCTATACTTCAATGTGCAATACAGGATCATATGTCTTTTTGTTCCTACATAATCATAATCATAATGATTGTTTTGATTTTCATGCATTTCCTTAGGTATTGCTGGCAAAGATAAATGTTTCGCTTGCGTTTTGCTTTAAAATATGTGATATTTAAGAGCAGTATTGATCTATAAGCACCCCAAATTCATAAGCATCCTGGTTAAGCGATTCTTTTTGCCTGTGTCTACCTAAATTAGCTTAAAGTGGCATGGTTAGTGCATTGCCAAAGAATGTCAGCCTTTCCTTTTGGGTTCACTTTTTTGTTTCAGAAGGCAAGTGAATTCTAAAGATTTAAGAGTTAAATCCAATGCATATCAGAAATTTTGGTGCATGTATTTAGGTATGCGAAAGAATTTTAGAATCAGATCATGTCTGATTGTTTTCTTTCTTGCAGTTTTTTTTTACTGTATTTTCTGTGGCTTTGTTTTTCCTTTCCACACTCTGCAGAATGGGTTGCTTGTGTGAGGTCCAACTTTCTGGTTTTGTGCTATCTACACGATGTGAAGAACATCCTGCAACTTCATGACCTAGCTACCGGTGCACATCTCAAGACTTTCCCCCTAGAGGTTGGCAGTATTGTGGGATATAGTGGCCAAAAGAAGGACACTGAAATATTCTATCAGTTTACTTCCTTTTTATCTCCAGGTAAGATTGTTTTTTTCCCTTAGTTATTGTTCGTTTTCCTGGGAACAATATCTTTCTCATTTTCTGTTGTTTAATAGTCACTAGTTATATCTAAGATGCAGATAAAACTCATTCTCCCATGTAGTAAGTAATGGTTGTACACTTCAAAATGTACCAGTCGTTGATCCATGAAGCCTAAATAATATCACTACTAATATTTGAGAGATGTGCGTGGAGAAATTATGCAAGACTGGCTTGTACTAGAGATGAAATTGTAGCATTCTCACAGCTCTTGCTTCATACAGCAAGATATAAGCAAGATATAAGTTTACAAATCCTGTTGAAGAGAATTGTTAATATATTTAACGTGATTTTCATCACCTTTTTGAAGAACATTAATAAAAGTCACAAAAACTCTTGACAGCTTTGTCATTCATTTATGCGTAGCCTCATTAGAGCATCCACTATCTGTCCTTACATTTGGTGTTGTTGGGTTGCTGTAGGAATCCTTTTTGTACAATCCTGCAAAGCCAGAGCTGTCCAAAGCATTATTTAATACATGTGTGGGACGCCAGTAAGTATTCAGGATTTTGAATAGGAAGGAAGTTTTTACGCAATTGTCAATAGCCCATCTTACAAGCCTGCGCCATGCATCTCAGCTGAGCCAGTAGAGTCTCTGCAGCTGCTAAACATATGGAAGGGAAGAGCCAGGAGATCTGTTTTAGCCTGTGGCTTGCCAGCCAGCAATGGCTGCTCTCACTGCCTGCTGGTTCCTTAGGGAGATTGTTTTTCTCCTTTTCGTCCATGTGCTTAGTATCTACAGAGAATTCTCCATGGCGTAGCTCTGTTAACTGGGGCAGAGTGGCCTAGAATCTAGAAGAAAGAGGAAGGGAAGAAATGGAGGTAGACTGTATGGGAATAAGGAATGGGGGAGGAAAGCAGACCAGAGAGGTAATTAGTAGGTAGGTGTATGGATATTTTTTAATTTACATGCAGCCTCCATTCACCCTGTCAGTGGAATAACCAGACAAAAGGTATGGGGCTGGTCCTTGATTAACCTTGATCTTCCTACTTTACTATTAGAAGTCAATATAATTTGCACTTGTATTAAGTTGCATTATTATTTTTTTTCTAATGAGAAACAAATTAACATACTGGTGTTTAATACAACAAAAGTAATAGTAAACATATATATGCAATAATGAATAAAGCAGTCCTAAAAACATAGATGCTGACACCATAAAATTAATTTTTTGCTATTCCCTGAAAAATTTGGTTATCCCTGCTGTCCACTCCAGTCAGACACTGAGGTGAGCACTCTGGTGTTTTATATTTATTTACCACCCAGCAAAAGAGTGCAGTCCCCAGCATTACTATGTTTTTGGATATTAACTGCCATGCCACTAAAAATATAACAGAACAAAAGATGCAGCACCAGGGGTTCAATTGCATGCTACTGTAGTATTAGGTTGATTGAATCCCGAAATGCAGTCTATGACTGTGCTTATACCTCATCGTATGGTTTCCTAATATGCAGCTATTCTGCCTGCTCTGTGCATAATGTTTGCCAATACATTATCCAACTTGGGCAGCTGTATAGATGTCACATGCCTGCTCTGCCTGTTACCACCTGCTGGGCTTTCCTTTGTGCTTTTGCATCACTTTCTGGATCCTTTTCTTTAAGGGAAATGCTGCTTTAATGCTTGTTTGTACCTGTCACCCTGCATTAGGCTTGTTAGTCACTTTGTCACAAATGAAGAAAAAAGAATTCCCAGCGGATTAGAGTAATCCTACTTTTATTCCACTATTAATTCACCATTACAGAAAAAAGCTTTATCAGTTATTAGAAATGTTGGTTTTCATCTGTGTTCGTTTGCCAATCTGTATCTTTTTGGTTTTCCACAGTCTATAAAAGTGATTTAATGAAGCAATTCCCTTGTATCAGATGTGTTTCCTCATTATTTCATCTTTCAAGATATTTTTTATAGCTATAACCTCTGTAATAATTACTGCTGGTTTCCTTAAAGTGTCTAAAATATACACAATACGGTATTTCAAACAAGTCCTGTCCACCTTGGTTAATTTTATTACATTGAGGATCCCTGTAGAGGGCTTTTTGCCTTAACTTTTAGTGTTCTTTTCCCTAATATACGTTTAAAATTTTACAGAGACCAGCTTGTTGTAAAATAGAAAAACAAAGAATGATTAACATTGAGGTTAGTTTTATATATCATATGTATCTGCAGTATATTCATGAATATTAGGATTTTGTAGTATGTTAACCAGTGTGCAAACACAATGATAGTCATACTGTGTGGCACGTGCTCAAGTGTTGTTAGGGTTAAATAACAGGAAATGTGATTTATAGTCTAAATGCAGAATTCTTCTTGGCTAATTACACATCTGTGTAGCATCTAGATTGCTTCAGTCTCTGTGATTCTGCCTCTGCTGCAACCTAGAAGTTTTGTACTGCTTATAGACATAAATTTTCTCTTGTGCACAGTCCTTTGGAAATCATAGGTGCAAGTCAAGTAAGTGAAGCTGCCTTCAAACCTGCAGGATCAGGATGTAAAATAAATTATACGAGACCAGATTCTGTTCAGTTATGTAGGTAAGCTGTGCTAGTCTGCCACAATTTCAAGTGGATGATCAGCTCTTTCCATTATCAGGGGGTCTGTTTGAATTGTAATTTCGAAATACTTTATCTTCAAGAGAAAAATGTTGACCTGGGTGAAATTCTTGATATATTTATGCTATCTGGTGGTTCTAAAGGAGATGTTTTAAAATTGACTTTATACTTCTTTCTTCCAACGTTATCATTCTCAATAAGTGCTATGTAACTTTATGAAAACAAATCTTTTTTTCCATTTTGCTTAACCCACTTTGGATACCTGGCTTTGTATGGGTGGTGAAAATTATTCTTTCTGTACAGAAAGCCTTTGCACCCTTCCTAGACGAAGTGCGTATATATGTGTGTTAAATATATATTAACTGAATGAATGTGTCTGGAGCTACTGTTTTTCTCCCTGCTGAGTTACCTTTGCCATTCATTATTCCATCACAGTGCCTAAACTGACATCCTTTTAGAGATGGACATGCACTAAGCTGACAAACTTGCACTCTATTTTAGGTATTATATATCACTGTGATCTGACCAAAGAGGAACTGGAGCCAAGAGTTTTCCGGGAGGTGACTGTGAAAGGATTTGATCCTTCGGTTTACCAGACAATTCAGGTAGTAAATATGAATCCTGCTGTCTTGCTGTAATCATGTATGTAAGAGTTTAATAAAATTGCACTTGGCTAAGGGTGAGAGTGCTTTGATTACCTCCTGGGTTGCAGATCTGTGTGAGTTCTGACGGAATTCCACCAAGTCTTGTTAGAGTTTAGAAGATGCCACTGCAAGTAACCAGGGCAGACTCAATCCTCAGTCGTTTTACATTATGAGGCAGTATGTTCTCTAATGTTACGATATTCTTTGATATTTATTTTAACATCAAGCTGCTGCTTTTCCATGTTTACGTATTTCTTCCACCAGGGCAACTTGTCATGGCTCAAATAGGCAAGTGTGTGATAGGGCAAGGCTTAAGAGGCAATGGAGAGGTAGAGGAAACTTGGAATAGCCAGTCGTCTTCCCAGCACTTCCATGGTATTCCACGGCCCACCATGGGAAGTGGCAACAATAGGTAAAATGCTTATGTCCCCACCACTCGTATAAAAATAGTGGTGCATTTTTGCCACAAGTTCATACTGTGGATCTTTATTAAGACCTCAAGAAGAAATTGGGAGGAAAGAAGGAAATGCATTGATTCATTTGTAGCTGGCATCAAATACGAAATCTGCGATAGAACTATGAAAGGTCTTAACCATGATAATTTGGAAGGAAAGCAGGAAAATATCTAGTGATGTGAACAGAAAAATCATGTTCATTCACGCTGTGTAAGAATTTCCCCTTCTGTCCATGTTTCCAAGAAGTGCCATAGTATATTGTGTTCATTAATGCATCAGTGCAGTTACACTTGGAGCAACTCACTTTGATTTTCCTAACAGCAGGATTAGACCCTTTGCTTGCAGTGCTGGAACAGCTAGAACAAGGAGCAAAAGATACAAGAAATTTAAAATACATACATATGTGTGATTAGCATTTCTAATGTAAAACCCCATGAATCAATTCTTGTACAGGTCTAACAGCTTTTAGTATTACATGTTTAAATTATTTGGGACAGGGACTCTTACATTCTCGCTGTACACTACCTAGTACTATAGGGTCTGGGTCCATGGGATATTGCTTCAGTACTTAATAAATAGTAGGTTATCACTGCATTAATACTCTGTTTTAACTGTTTCCCAAGGTTCTAATGATTCATTGGGACTCCATGAATAAAGAATTAAAAGACAAGCATATTTGTCCTATGTAGCATGTTTTCATGAAAAATAGGTGGTGTCAAATATGCTTCCTGCCTTTTCGGAGGACAAGATTGCATGGATGGTTTATAAAGCCATCAAAGGCTCAAACTTCCTAAGAGACTTTTGCCTTGATAAAACAAGAGCCCTTGGATTTAAAAGTTTACACAAGTGGAGTTAAATTTACAGACATGGATTATCTACACACTGGTTCTGTGAGACATGAACATGGAGAGAAATGAGTGAGGTCTTTCCTAGCAAGGTCTAATGCTGTTTAGTAAATTCACCAGGAATCTAGAGAATAAAATCTTTGCTGATAAAGTATTTGGAGTCAACAAAGATTGGCAGATAACAAAGTAAGAAGGACAACAGGTTACTGATTTATAACGATGCTTGTTAAATGGTCCCATTATGACAATCTGGCCAAGTGAGGGTAAGACATCTGGGAGCCAGGGAGGCATTCATCCCACTTCAAAATCTGAAATCAGGTAGGCTTGCTTTGCAATCCCTGGAAGGCCATAAGCTGCATCTACAGTGACAAGCAGTGTGGCATAATCCTAGGAGTGAAATGGCTCTTGCTGAGGATCCAACATCTGTTTTGAGAGTTTTACTTTGGACTAACTGTAGTCCTGTCCTGTGAACTGAATTTCCATTATCAGTTGAAGTGCTTTTGGTGCACTCCTGGAATGTATCTGCTACTTGAGTTTCATCCAGAAGGAATCCAGTCTGCCTACACTGAAACCTGTCTGCTGTGGGAAGTGAGATTGGTGAGGAGAATTGTGTTAGAACCACACTTCTGCTTTGAACTGAAATGCTATTATAGGTGCACCAAAGGCTCAGACAGGTATCTGAGTTTACTGGCATGGAGACTCCTTTGGAGGTGCCCATTCCGCACACATAAGTGAAGGTGTGTAAGAATTACCTAAGTTTAAGGCTCATAAAGTTAAGAGAAACTACTCCTATGGAAAGCAGTGTAAGCTACAGATGATATGGAATAGGTTCAGGAAAATAACAGGGCTCTTTGTAGGCAACTGCTTTGACCTCGTAACAAGTATTGTGACTAAAAATATTATGCAAAATATACAGTTTAAGTAGTAAAGAATCTTTCCACTAAACACTGCTTCGGTAAGCCCCTGATCAGGACTTTAAGGAAGATATGGAACATCCAGGGGAGAGTTCATAGAAATTTATTGAAATAATTAGAGGTCTATAAAAATAGTCATTATATTGTGATGCTTAATATATTTAATACTGGTAATATACAGAAGAAGTATTGGAGGGTGGATTCATTATTTTATGTCTAGCATTTTGCATCTGCAGCTTAAGAGTGGGATAGAGCATTTTTCTTTCTATAGACAAAGGTATAATGTGATCCAGTGCCTAAAGTGGAAGTTAAATAACTTTAGCCTGGAAAAAGGTGAAATGACCTAGGAAATATTGTTAAGCAACAGTGTGACAGCATGGCTTGGAGTCTTTGAAAGGAGATGAGATATTTTTCTTAATCTCTTATTTTTAATTTTGCCTCTGGCACATACACAGGACAGATTCGCTAAAAGCGTAAAGACACTAGTGTGTGTGCATGAGGTGGTTGTAAACAGCCCCATCTGTTTTTCTCTGCATCTCCAGACAGAAATAAGTGTTGTAGAGGACAGTTTGCTGGAAATGTTCTCACAGAGAATGTGTTTTTACTGTTTCACTCAAATTCATTAAGGGACTTCCACAGGATAACTTCAGGGCATAGTGAGCTGGAAAAGAGAAAGAAAACAGCATTCTCTTTAGGAAACAACTTGGTACAATTATAATACTGCCACAAAACTCCGAAGGATAATAATGGAACACAAATAGCCATGTAATTAAAAAGGGTTTAGAAGGGGTTGCCATAAATTAGAAATAATGTATTTTTCTAGTAAATCAAATTTTGTGAAATAAATGTCTGGAAAAACAAAATCTCATTTTACATTTAAATCAATTACATGCCAAATTAAGGTAAAGTAGAACAGTAATGCAAATAATTTCAAGGAGGAAGCATGCTGTTGCTGTGCCCTTGGAAACCTTCACTTTGTACATCACTGGCAGAGCTTCACCGCTAGGCTCTAATGGGGTGGAAATCAATATCAATGTTTCTGGTTTTCTCCTTTCTCCAGACCACTGTTTCTGGTTCTCACTCCTGCTCAGTACCAGCTCTAGGGAAATGTGACCTGTGTAGTTACACACTGGGAAGAGTGCCCTTGGCTCACCACTCATCCAGTTTTGCCTTTATCAGCAAATGATCTCAGTGTGGCGACATCTTGGAAATTAGTTTCTTGTATCATTCAAATCCATGGAGAAATCTCAGCTGAGCTGTGAAAGAGGCTGTTTGTTAGGGCCAGGGCTGGGACTGCCTGGTCACCTTTGTACTAAGTCAGGCTGCCAGTGCTGCACACTTCTGCCAGACTCCAGGGCTTGCTTCCGTCTGTGGGGTCCCACTTGGACCCTTGATGATGCTTTTGCTTGGAGGAGGGGAAGGGAGACAGCAGCTTATCAAAGCAGTTTATAAATGGCTCTCAACCTAGATGGTAGCCTTGCATAGCCATTGCAAAACTTGGGCAACACTGCAGGGAATTCTGAAGGAAACTCAAAATTAAGAATGCAAGAAATATACTGAGAATAGGCAAAGATTGCAGATTACAGGAGAATGAACAACACCGCGGAATTTATTTCATAATTTTAATTTCCATCAGAATTACAAAGTAGTAAAGAAAAATGTTGCTGGCTCTGTCCTGATCTATGTCCTTAATGAAAGGCAGGTCTCCTGCCAAGGTTTTACCTTTATTCTTATATACCTGAGAAATACCTACTAAGACTAGCAATCCTTCCTAGCTTTGTCTGTGTAGCATATATAAAACTTTAATGAGTTGTTCTTTAGCAGTCTTTGAACATAACTGGGAAGACTTGGAACTGAAGTGCAAGGTGTCATGTAGATGAAACCTGAATTAATGGCAATTGGAAAATGCTGCAGAGCCTGGTTTTTTTCTCTTTTGGATCCACTTTACAGTATTTCATAGATGCTGTGCAGTGCAAGGGTGGATCAGTGATGAAGTTTACTACACTAAGTACGTATTTATGGTAGAGCAGCTGCTTTGTAGTACCTGAGGTTAAGCTCTTACCCTTTGGCAGCCCAAAGTAAGAACAAATTTGCGAACTTAACTTGCACTGAAGGGTGAGCTGTTTCAACGTACCTGACATTTACACCAGGGTAAGAGCATGCCCATAGGTTGTTGGCTCTATGTGAGACCCTGCAAGTACATAGTCTAACGTACTGTGCAGTAGCTTGTGCATATGCCCTTACCTTGAAAGACTCTGTGTGACCTTCATGAAAAAGTCAGACTGATTAAAAAGTTTGCCACACATCAAAAATTTATCCTGTCTGCTTTTGTTAAATGATACATTAAGTTGCGTTAATAACTTTTCCTCTGCCAAACGCTTCTTGAAATTTGCCTTTGCTTCCCTCCACGCTTCCATCCATCACAATGACAGACTTTTTCAGGAAATAGCCTGGGGTGGTTTTTACAGGAGGAAAAAACACTTTTTCAGGAACTTACAAACAGCACTTGCCGTAAGCTGTTTACTGTGTAAATAACTCAAGTGCCTTTATTTTATCTTTTCAAAGTTGCCAACTAAGTTCTTATATGCCCCTCCATTTTTAACACCTCATAGTGACACCTAATCGTGGATAAGCAGTCTTCTGGCCTGGCTCACAACTCACCTACTTTTAGGCTGATACGCAGGATTATAAGTGTTGAAATTGCAACAATAAAAATGTTATTTGGCTCCGTTTGCCATTCTTTGAATACCTTCCAGTACTGTCCTTAAAATAGTTTAAGATGAACCAAAAATAGATGTTGCTGTTGACAGATGCACTTTGGATTAGCTCTTGCAGAAGAACGGCGAAATTCATAACACAACTTAGTTTTACAAGTTAGTTTGATTTGAAAGCAGCTGCTGTTTAGATATTGCAGAGATGAAAGAAGGACAAGTCTTAAAAAGAATATTTATTTTCTTGAGGCTGGGATGATGAATTTCCTCCTCTTTTGCAGATACTATTTTTGTAGGTGAAGTAATTTTCTGAGAAGCTTATTGTTTTATTGTTCAGTCTTTCACCCCCATCTTCAAGCCCTTACAGCACTGATTTTAAGTCATGAGTCATTGGTTGGGAAAATTTGTCTACAGTCGTTCTAATTCCTAGTGGAACTTTACACTGTACAGTTTGGCACAGTGGTTAATCTCTGTTTCAGGAAAATGCAACGCTGAGAGAAGATGAGTCAGGCTTGAGGTTGATTGGCAGAGTTGTGGGAGAAACTTGTGCACAGCACCTGCCCACACTATTCCTGGATCTCACCATTGCTGGTGGTGTCATTCCATGAGCATTAGATTCCCTCATTAAAATAAAAAGTAACAGAGGGCAGCAGAGGAAAGCAGCATCCTGTGAAAGCTGTAGTAAGCTCAACCTGCTTAGCAGTGCAAGAGCTGATATTATCACTGCTTTTTCGATGCGGATGTAGAGATGGTTTTACTGTTGTTTCTTTTCCTTATCTAAGTATATGTGAATAGATCACTGGAGTTTGGAGAGACGTTCCGTAGCTCTGAATTTATCTCTGTTGAGAAAAAGCACCCTCATACCAAAGAAGAGAGGCGTGTACTTTATACATTGATTCTAAGCAGAGACAAAGAATTCTTCCCTTTTCTTCAGGGAAGTAAGTTGTTTTGGCATCCTTTTCTTCCTCCTCCTGAGAATCCAGCACAGCCAAAAGGGGATTGATTTTTGAGGAGCTGGACTTTCTTGCTTCTAACAGTATTTGGGGTTTGAATCCTGCCTTGATCTCACAGGATGGGAGGGTAGAATTAATACTTGGGGGAAACAAGTTGCGTATTGTTTTTTGTTTCTACTTTATTGCTTTTATTTCCTTGTGATTCCATATTACAGTAAGGAAGAAATTGAAGAAATACTGGCGGGGGGGCAGAATGTGAAGATAGGCACCAGTTTTAGTGCTTGCTATAGTGTGGCAGACACCTGCCCTCTTACCGGGGGGAAAGAGCTTTGAGCTGCTTCCATCAGAGCTCCCATGAAGAAGACTGAAGTCTTCAGCTCTGATCTCTGCCAGTGTTTTGGCAATAGCTGTGGTTTTGGCACCAAGACAACAGTCCTCACTGTGGAGGACACCAACAAAATCACAGTGACAACTGTGGCAGTATTGGCCATTTGCTGATGTGAATTTAGCACCCTTGGCGTGTGGCTGTTACAAACACCACTGTAATCTGCAATTACCTCTTCTAGTGAAGGAACACTTAACTGCAAATGTAGTCCTCTAGTTTTAAGGCCCTGTGTTTCTTGAAAGCCCAGAGATTGTGTATTAAATATGTTATGTATTTGCAGCCACAGTACACTCCATTTTAAGGGGGAAATTGTCAGTGTGAAGGACTTTCTGTCTAGAAGAGTATCAAGTGAATGATTTCCCATAGCGACCTTACATGCTCTTGAACTTGGAAATCCTTATGCCTGAGCAGAGAAGTAGCAGTTGGCTCTACACCCATTATATTTAAGCAGCCCCATCCAGTGCACTTCAGATAATTCACATGAGTAATTCTGGCAGACCGTGATATTCTGTAAGTGTCCGAATCTCCATATTCCAAGTATGAGGATGAAATGATAGGATTTTGCATTGCTTTCTTCACCAATCCAGTTCCAATTCTGTTTTAAGATCTAAATGTCTGGGGTTGCTTTATCACCTTATTGCATAGCACAGAGGATTGCTGCACAGTTTAGGATGTTGGGAGCTTTTGTTCAGCAGAATGCAGAACAATGGAAATGTGGTTTGGGATGGAGGAGTACAGAACTGCTCTTAGGAAGAATTAGCACAATACCAGACCACACAGTGTGGAGGGATAATATAAAAATAGCAGTCCCTGTGTTCATTTGAATCGTCATATAGGCTTTGTGATTCACTAGTTCCAAGCTTTTAATAGTGTTTCTTTTTCTGCTAAGTGTGCAAGGAGTTGAAGAGCTTCTTAAACTGTTAGAGAGAGTCTGTAGAATCTTCATACTCCAGACATTATAAAAACATTCATTTGTTTTAAGTCTGCAAGCAAAGTGATTGCTTAATAGTTTGACTAATAAAGTCATTGTGAAATATTCTTCTTATGCCTTACTCAGTAGAACTTTTGTTTGAACTTGTAGTGGTTTGTTTTCCACTTTTCTAGTGAATGGAGATGTTAGTTGGTGTACTTGATCCCAAGCTGCATTCTGTGCTCCATTTCGTTCTTAGAATTTCTTAAAACACAAGGTGAAATAACATGCATTAAAACAGAGCTATAACCATAGAACATAGGGTAGAGAATCCCTTTTTACACACAGGCGTTTTAAACAAGAGCTTAAAAGATTGTTTAACAGCCTCCCATGTCTTAAATGATTGCATTGTTATTTGTGAATAAAAAATAGTTTTGATTTTTACTATAAATGGCTAAATACATTTTACCATCAGGAAAAAGAGATTAAAAATGTCATTCATTCGGACACCTTAAATGAATATGTGTGTTTAAACCTTCAGGAATCTCAGTAGGTGGATTCTTTGCTGATACGGAGATTAAAATGAGAATATTGTTACAGTGAAAATGCTCGTTTATGGTCCCCTTTCTAAACAAATCACGGAAGTTTTTTTCCCTTCTCTTTTTTCTCCAGCTTTTATATTCACTCTTGTGATTGATCTCACCTTCAGTAATTAACCATGAACACATTACTATTTTAATTAACTCCCTTACAAGATAAGTAAGAATTCTGTTTAATGATTCTCAGTGGGAAGAATCTTTCAACTTTTCTTTTCCCTTTTGTATAAGCTTATCAGTGTTATTTCTCAAAGGTAGTGAGTATTATTAGCTTCATTCTGCAGAAGCAGAAACATTCAGAATGAGATTTGTCCATGGTTGCACATTGATGAGGTGTTGCACTCGGGATGTGTTTTGACGGTTTGCTGTTCTAATGGCAGTGGTATGCTACTCCTCTTTTTGCTGATCCTCAGAGCTGAGTCTTCAGATGTTGTTTGAAAACTTAATCAAGCCAGTTATTAAATCTTACACAAGTAGCAGTTCATAAAATTTCAGCATCAATAAAAGCCCCCACTTCCAATATTTTTAATTGTATTAAATGCTGACAAAACTCTGTCTTTTTATTAGTATGGTGTTTGTGTGTCTTTTGTAGGGCAGATTGAACAGCCAATTCCATCAGTGGTGGAGGATCAAACACAAAGGATGCTTCCACAAAAAAACTGCTCCAAAGCTACTTTGTGGCTGTTTAATTTTTGCTCTGACCAAGCAGTCATAAAAATGGAAAATTTTAGTACACTAAGGACTGCATGTATAGTCCTCTGCTGAAAGAAAGAAGTGGTAGCTACCACTTCTCTTTTCTCTACCCCTTTGTTGAGGCTAAATGTCAAACTTTGGCGTGCCAACATTGTTAAGAATGAGAGTGCTCCTCTGCAAGTGTGGGAATTTTTCTATCCATCTGCCTACCCATTATTTTGCCTCGTGGAGCCTACCCAGGAGGGTGTTAAATTCTGATGATAATGCTGCATTGAGGACAGATCGCTCTGGGACCACAATCATTGGTTTTATTCACCCAGCTGGCAAAAGATCATTCAATGATTGCAGTTGTCAGTCATCACTGGTGTGGGCCAGCATTCGAGCCATTGATCTAGCAGAGAAACACATTGAATTCCTTTACAAGGCCACCAAGACAACCAGATTCTTCTGGTTGTCTTTTTCAGTACTGTGCTAGCAGTGTCATGTAAGTCTGTTGAGTAGTCATTAGGTTTCCAAAGAAGGGAACTGACATTTAGTGAGGGTTACGTATCTATGTCTGCCATGGGATGGTTTTTAAATTCAAACAGATTTGCAGAACAATAGCGATTATAGTTGTTTACTTGTTAGTGAAGCCCATTCTACTGCAGAATAAAATGTTGTGCACTCTGTTCGTAGGTGTTTACACATCTGTAATATATATATGGGCAAGTTTTAAAAGATGTTGGTTTTAATTTTAACATTTATATTTTTAATACTTAAAAATTTAAATCATTTTCTGAAATTTAAGTAGTACAGAGTCTCAATGCAAGTGGGTGGATTTTTGAATGTATCTCTATTCTCACCAATTGTTCCTGTAGATTTTATTATTTATATATGTGAATTCCCTGGATGGCCTTCGTATCTCTCAAACAATTATGGTTTTGTGAAAGGTAGAAGGCAGGGAGAAGAGAGGCAGTTGTTCTCTTTCAGTCCCTTTGTCTTCTCCATTTCTACTTTTGAAGCCTCTCTTCTTGAAATCGTATAAAACATGGGCAAAAGCAACCTGAAAAGATCGTCTAATCCATTGCAGTCCAAGAGGTAGGGTACTGGCTTCTCCTGCAAGAAGAGAGAAACCAACTGTTAACTGCCCAGCAGGCGATGTTGCAGTTGTGAATAGAAAAACCTGTGGCAGAGCTGCTGTAATAACCAAAGGACAGAAAAACTGGGAAAGTGAAGAACTGCGGTGCCTGAATGTGGTTGGAGGTGGTGGCAGCGTGGTACCCATGTCCCAGAGCTGGCCATTGTGGCTACCAAGGCTAGAGCATGCTGATCTGTCCTGGGCTCTGTGGCAGGTCACTTCTGCCTGTACCATTCCTGACTGCCTTGTGCTTAAAAGCTCTCAGTCTCCCTAGTCAATCTGTCCCAGTGTCTCACTGTACTTACTGTTAAAAAGCTTTTGCAGGAGGGCAGGGAGCAGGGTGTGTCCGCCACAAGGTCTCACCTAAATTCCCTTGCCACAGTTGAAATGCATTGCTTTGTGTCCCTCACAGACATGGAAGAGAGGTAATTCTCTTTCTAGTTACAGCAAACTTCTGCATATTCAGGGACTGTCACCATGTGTCCTTGCTTTTATTTTTTTTCTTTAGACATCAAAAAAAAAACCCCACACTCTGTTCAGTTTTTCTAGCGGATTGTATTTTCTGGGCCTCCTATCACTCTTTTTTTCTTTCCTCGGGTTTTCTTGAGATGGGCAGCATATAATGTGCCATGGTTTAAACTGAACACAGCTCTTTAGCTGGGGCTTTGCAAATGTTGAATACAGCAGAAAGCATTACTTCATATGTCTTGCGGGTGAGACTTTGGTTTATATGTCCCAGTATAGAGTTTGCCTTTTTCCTGACAATGCATTGTTTGTTCAAGTTCAGTTTGGTGTGTACTATAACTCCAAGATACTTTTCTGAATTATTTTTCTTTGGTCAGTTGTTCTGTATCCCGTAGGTGACTGCACCTGTCAGAGTGTAGTATGTTGCATTTCTGGCCTTACTGGATTGCATTTTTTTCAGGTAGTTTTGCCTTCTGTTTGTTTCTCCTTCCAAAAAGCACTCCCTTTTCCCCTCTTTTCTGCAGCCTCGCAGTGTTTCCTGTTAGCAATTAAGCTTCCCCGCAGCTCCATATTCCATTTAAATACTTTACAGTGGATGCATCTCTCATTCGGAATGGCCTCCCTGTAGGCTACCAGGGAACTGGGGTGTTTTCAGAACAGAAATGGCTCTGGCAGAGCTGGGAGGTTTGTGTTTCAGAGCTGCAGGCCTCCAAGCGCACACAAGTTGGTAACTAGTTTATGCAGTCCTTGATTAGGCTTGGCATACAACTGATACAACGAAGTTTAAGGTAGTACAGCAGCCTGCAGAGGACAAAATAGAAGGTTGTTACTCCTTTATTCACTTGGGTTATCGCAGCACTTGGGTCTTAGGCACGTCCACCAGTGCGCTGGGTAGTATACAAATGGAGGCCATTGCAGGGCCCTTACCAACCACAGCTTGAAAACAGGGCAGAGAAATAAATTACACATTTAGAAAATTAATAATGATAACTATGCATTAACTACATACAAGAGACAAAAACAAATTATAACTGGGCATATTTAAAATTAATGAAAAATGCAGATAAAGTTCTAATATATATCACAGCAGCCCAATAAAATTCTACTTGCTCTCTTCACCCAGGGCCAAAACTGCCTGGTGGATTAGGATGGTTTTTGTTGTTGTTAATTAACATTCATCTCTATGGTGGAAAACAGATTAATAGAGTTGAGAGTGATGAATATTAATGGAAAATAGCAATTTCAAATGTTGGTGAGATCTTACATAGGCTTGGTTCTGGTTTAGTGTAACTAAGTTGTGCATAACCTGGCAGCCTCTGCAAAGTCGATGAGGCTGTGTGGCTGCTGCTTGGAGCAGACTCTGCAACTGTAAGGAAAAAAAGGAAGCACATGATAGCATATCTTGTAAACTGAAAGTACGACACTTGCTTTCACTGTAAATGTGATTACCTTAGAAATGATGAATATTAACCAAGGTCATCGTATAATAGTTACGAGCAGTTCAGTTTATACTGAGAAAATTTTTACTAAATAGAAATTAGGGGGGTTTGGAGAACCTCTCAAAGGCTTATCTTTTATCAGTGCTCTGTGCCACAGTCAAACCTCTTAATAATATGCTGGTGTTGCTGGGTGCTTTCAAACACTATGGTCTCTGTTTATACCAAACAGAAAATATTTGCACTAGTAACATGGAAGGCAGAGGTAAAAAAGCTTCTTAGTCAATAGCTTTTTATCTAGAGAGCTTTGGCATTTTGGGTTGGGTTTTTTTTCTGAAATTGTCATTCGCTGGTGAAGAGATAGGACAAACTAAACACAAAGTGCTTCAATAAGTATCCAGAGCTGCAGTTGTCAACTTGTGTACGTGGAACAGTCATATGAGTAGGATCATTCAGGAGACTTCTCTCTTGTCCCTCAGTATAAGATCAGAAGTAGTAAAAATTTAAAAGTTATGAAATCTTGGGGCATTCTGAAAGAATGTTTTTTCCAAGGAAAAGGAAGGCAGGTACCGGTTCAATTTCCACCCAGAAACAGTTCAGTCACTAATTATGTGAGTTTTTTTCCGTGGGCTTTTGTCTGCCTATGATCCAGTGCAAATTCATCAGTGCGCAATTTTATTAAGGGTAATCTAGTTTGCATCTTCATTTAGCGGTTGATTTGATTTTATCAACACTGCCCAGAGGTACTGATAGAATATCATCTTTCCTTAGATTAATTATTTCTGCTCTGACCTTGAGACATCTCCCAGGAAATTTATGGGACAAGGGAAGCCTCCTAGAAATGTCATTATTATTCATAGAAACTAGTTTTTCAACTGTGTAGATGAATGATATAAAGAAATAGATGATTTCCTTAGTTCTGGCATGCTGTTCTCATGGACAGGGAAAAATTGATAAATAAATTCTCCCTGACAGCTCACTGAACTGCTTGCTTTTCAGCCAATTTGTCAATTACTTTTGAAAGTAATAGTGTACAGTGATCACTGCTAATGGCTGAAAATAGACAAGATGCGGAAAAGCTTCAAAGCATAATGGTAGAATGCCTAAAATTGGGGAATCTTTTATCAATAGGAACATCCCTGACTTTTTCCTTCTACTTACTGGTGTTTTTTGAACTGAAGTTGACTTGACATCATTAGACATTTGATCTGTTGATTTATTAGTAGTTAATTATTAGCAGTTGAATTCCTCGTGACAGATATGTTTGTTGAATTTTGCTGTCTTGTTCTCATTTTGCCCAAGAAAAAGAAGATTGCTGCAAGCTGTCCTTAGTCTTATGGCTTAAAAAAAAAAAGGCATTCCTCTTTTGTTATTCATTTTTCTTCTCCTTGTTCCAACAGTATTGTAGGGATGCATCAGCACACTTCTTGGTGTTACTGTTATGAAGTACCTTAAAGTCTTGGTTATGATGTTTGTCTGGAAATTACGCCATTAAGTGAAATTTTTGCTGGGTTGCTTTATACTAGTTTTGGTTTAATTTTTTTTCCCTAACTATTGTTACAACAGTGTCACAAAAACTTATAATAATCTTCCTCTTCTTTCTACTTGCTAGGCAATTTTTTCTTCGTTGTACAATGAGTACTGCAAATCTGAAAACAATAGATGAGTCTGAAGTACTGTCTCCACAGCAAGGATGGGGTCACGAAGACACTACTGTTGAAATAAATAGCATCTGATCCTTAGAATTATTTTACTCTTAAGTTAGTACCCCAGATATTTTCTAGGACTTCAGTTTATCCTTGACCATTTTGCTTACATTTTGTTTTTTTAAACATGTAGGGGCACAAGTGGGTAACTTCAAATTCAAGCTGAAATCTCAGAAATTAAATTATTTGTAGCTGTAATTTGAATGAGAAACTGCACATAGAAGTGCTTCACAATACTTCTAAGTGACCTGTTTATTTCACTAAGTTCTTCAGAGTCGATATTCACAGGATAAGTGATCTGGGACTGATTTTGAAACATGCATTGTCCAGTGTAGATGATCTCTGTTTCTTTTCAATGCAAAAAGTAGGAATGAAGAGCATCAGCTTTTTTTTTTTTTTCCCCAATATTGTACTAGCCACATGCAGAATTTCTGTAGGTGTTTAGTGATTTATAGCACATCTGGTTTTGGGTAGCCAACTTGACATCTGTAAACATGATACGATTTCTCTAAGGAAGAGAAAGCAGAGTGGTCTGAAATTATCCAGCTATTGAAAGTCATAAATAAAGCTTCTTGGCAATGTAAGTGGAATATGTGGGTCCTCTTGGGGTTTTGACACAAGCTAGGCACTTGACATCACCAGTGTCAAAATTGAATTTGTTCTGTGCAATAGTTGGATACAGGTTTCCAGGTGAAATTTGAGCACCCTGAACTGTGTAGATGCCTCTGCCTTAGGGAGAAAAACCAACAGGGGTTGTGTTGTCTTTTTGAACCTCTTAAAAGTTCAATAGCGGGCCTGTGTTGAGATAACCAACCAAGTTTTGAGCAAGGTAGAGTCAGAAACAGAAAAGCTGAATTAGCCAGTTACTGTTTGAGTGAATATATCTCTTTCTCAGCACGTTGAATTAGATGTGTGCAACTACCACAGCGTGAAAGCATAAGTAAGAATAGTTATTGTGGAGTAACTTGAATGAGGTAAGTTCTTCCCCTTGCTTACCCCATGTTAAGTTGCCTGTACATTTTTATTCTTACGGTGTTTATCGTTACAACTTGAAATTATTACCAGCATAGTAAAGATGAGTGGTGTTTGCTTTCTAATGAAGTGAGTTTGTGAGTCGTTTCCTGTCAGAGCAGTTTTCTCAATGAAGTGAAGCTTGATTTAATGAAAGAAATTGCACTAGCCAGCAGCTGTTACTTAACTCTTTATTTATAACAGTGTGCTACTTCCATTGAGACAGCCCTTTGTTTTTTTCATGCTATACTACTTCATAGTAATATATTTCTTGAATGTGTAAGCAGAGAAGTAATTCATGAGAGAGACTAACTTTGTCCCTGGGACTTTTTTCTGTTTAACATGACTACAATGTATATTTAACTCAAAAGGTAAATGTTACCTATCTGATATCTGTCTGTCTCTACACTGTATACTAAGTTTTCTTTAAGGCAAATTGATGAAGGAAAAGAAATAACTGTACATGGCAGATGCTATTTATTCTGCTGCAGGAAGGTCTGGGATCACACTGAAAGGGGCAGAGGATAAACCTTTAAAGAAGAGACAAGAAGTCTTTCAAGTTGCAGAAGTGGAGTAGAGAGGTCTCATTGGATCCCATTTACCACTAAGGTTTTGTGTAAAGGGAATGCTGCCTTTTAACTAATCTAGAAAAGTGTGATTTAAAAGCAATTTCTGCCATGTTGGTCCTGCAGTATTTTTGAACTTTCAGCCGTATTTTTCTCTTGCCTTCCTCTCCCTCCTCCTACCACCCTGTGAGATACCTCCTGGCAGTCATTTGCAGCTAGGCAGCCAAACTTAGTAAGGAGGCATTTCTTCTAAAAGACTATCTCTTGGCACTTTGCCTCTGTCAGCATGAGGCTGCTTTTTGTCCTGGTGGGTGGGTGGTGAAACAATTTCTTCTAAAAGGTTTCCTGATTATTTTCGTAGAGCTTTTGCAAATGTCTGTAGTGGCTGTTCTTCTTTCTGGGTTTTACCTGCATGAATTTTTACCCTCCTGAGTTACTTTGGCCCCTCTCCAGTTCTGTATTAAGCAGGGTTTGCAACCCGCACAGAATTGCTTTGAAGCTAATGTAAGAGGCTTAAAGAAGATTGATGAGGATTCTCCTCTGAAGAAAGGAAACCTCAGATGCTGTGGATTTGCTGTGTAGTGGAATAGTTCTCTATGACTTCTCCTGACTTCTGGTTCATCGTGTATATGGGAATATAAAAAGCAGCGTTCAGTAAGAGCTGCTCTTACAGTGGCCGTTGGCTGGCTGCCAGAGCTGTCCATGGGGCCACTGGTCGTCTTATACTTGGGTCCATACCAGTGCTGCAATAAATAAGGTATTTTGCTTGTGATGTGGTACGTAGTCTTTAGCCCCAGACTAGTATCAGGTTTTTGTAAGGTCAGAGGCGAACAGGGATTGAATGGGCTATGGGGAGGTGATGTGCACGGCTGCGCATGATTCTGTTTGAGTCGATGGGATTTCTGCCCTGGCATCTTCAGGAGAGGATTTCTCCCTGCCTGCCAATGCTGAAGTGTTCAGACTTGCTGGTGTGAAGGCAGGGTCTTTGTGACTTGCCTTTCTGAAGCACTGAGTAGCAGCTATTAAGATTTGTCAGTGGGAGGTGTTGCTGTGTAGCATTGTTCAACCTTAGGCACCATTATTTCTGGACCTAAATACAAGTTTGAACACCCTGATGCCACTGTCTGTGCAAGAAAACTTTCTCCAGGGACTACTCCCTTAAGTTTACTCTTCCAGTCATCTTTCGAAGATAGTTATCTGGGATTTTTAAACTGGTGAGCCTTTCACAAAGCACTTGCGATGTTTGGGAAAACGTGAGCGACGTTAAGTAATTTAATATGAATTCCTTATGCTTTTCTTCCCCAGATCTCAAAATACAAATGTTGGACTCATAGAATCACCTAGGTTGGAACAGACCTTTAAGATCATCAAGTCCAACTATCAACCTAACACTGCCAAAACCACCACTAAACCATGTCCCTCAGCACCACATCTACCCGTCTTTTAAATACCTCCAGGGATGGTGATTCCACCACTTCCCTGGGCAGCCTGTTCCAATGCTTGATAACCCTTTTGGTGAAAAAATTTTTCCTGATATCCTATCTAAACCTCCTCTGGTGCAACTTGAGGCCATTTCCTCTGATCCTATCACCTGTTACTTGGGAGAAGAGACCAACCGCCGCCTCTCTACAACCTCATTTCAGGTAGTTGTAGAGAGTGATAAGGTCTCCCCTCAGCCTCCTTTTTTCCAGACTAAACAAGCCCACTTCCGTCAGCTGCTCCTCATAAGACTTGTGCTCTAGATCTTTCACCAGGTTTGTTGCCCTTCTCTGGACGTGCTCCAGCACCTCAATGTCTTGCTGTAAGTGTGATGAGAAATCTTCATTTCACACTTAACGAAGGAAATACAGTATGTGAAACTGGATGCTTAAAACGCAGTTACAGGAAGTAAAAACTGAAGTAGTTGTTCCCTTTGATGAACTGCTCAGCATAGGAATGCATGCTTCACTCCTACCTGTGTCTGCTGGGACTCAGCCAGCGTACTGTGCTTCTCTAGTGCTGCCTGTAACTTTGTGGTGGCCACTAGCGGAATCACAGCAGCCGTGTGTGAGGACAGCTGCTCTTAACTAGAAGCAGAAAACAATTGCTAAATTTCACAAGACTGCTACATGCTGTATTTGTTTCAAATGAAAAGAAATTATCTCAGTAAAACTAATACAGAAGACATTGGAACAAAGCTCATTTTAAAGGCATTGTCTTGGTGCTATTAAACCTAAATTACTGAACACGCATTTTTAATAAGGAGTATTCTAGCGTGACTTACATACCTTTTTAGTTGCTCTTTGTAAAATTCTTTGGCATTTCACACAATGGACGTCAATCTAATGGCAAATGTAACTCTCACCTGTTTTTGATCAAGCACACAAAGACATGGAAAGAATTGATATCTCTGGTATGTAGTATCTAATCTTGAAAGAGAGATTGAGAGAGACATTTTTGGAATCACTAGTGGCTTTCTAAGAATAATTAGCCTATTGTGACTTAGGGGGTGTTTTCAAGTCCCAGAAGTCAAAGTTTCTTTTTATATGTAAAATTCATGTATTATCTGCAGGAAATAATTCTTTCTGAAAAGCCAAACTATATACTTTTTAATTGGATTTTAATTCTCTCTGCCATTAAAGAGTGAGTCAGAAAAATTAGAAAAGGTTTATAGACATTCAGATACTGTTCATAGCTTAAAAATACATGCATTAGACCTGGAGTTTTTTCTGTTTTATAGCAGCATTTCAAAACCTGTCTTACCTTTATAAAGTTAATTTTAAATCTGTACAAGTTTGGGATTGTTTTTTGCTTAGAAGGACTTTTGGTTTTGTAAAAGATGATTTCAGGTGTACGTGCACTTTTCCCCGAACAATTGTAATTACATACATCTTTTAATCTCTCTCTGTATAAACAGAGGAGACATTTCTGAAAGGGAGAAAAAGTGAAACTGAATACTCACAAATTGCTGAGTAAAAATGGAAGCTTCTGTTCAATTTCAGTAGTTTTAGGTAGTTTTAATTCTGTGTTACAATGTGAGTATTTAGGCAGATTAGTTTTATTTCTTTATTTGTTGTGATGTTTATATCACTTCCTTTAATATTCAAAGACACTGATTCCATATTTACTCACCAGACAAGTGCATAGTGGATGGTTGCCAAAATTATTTTTAGCTCTGCCTGTAAGTCTCAATGTCTGGCTATATTATCTATATAGACGAATGAAAGAAAAACTTTGTCTTCAACCTTCAGCCTTTCAAATCGTCTTAGCTTTTCAAAAGCTAAAATACTTAGTTTTGCTTCCTGGTGACTTGAGGTAGAGAGGATGCTTCTTGTCACTGCAGAGGCAGAAGTGGAATTTAGGTCTGCGTTTACAATGCTGGCTGATTGTTCCCCTCTTCCCTAAGTGAAGATTCACCTAACATAAATACTGCACATTTAAAGTAAATCATAATTAGGAGGACAAAGACCTCCCCCGGGGGGGAATGTACAGATTTTTTTTATCCTACTTAACTCCTAAGTAAATTTACAAATCCTATCACACAGCCATTAACTGTGTTTACTTGTAAAACTTACTCTGTAAACTGTCTTGGAAGTAATCTTCCATTGTCTTTTTTAGGTGGAAATGGAGTGTAAATTGCTTTCAAATGCTAAGTTTAAAAACAAAACCAAACAAAACAAACCCAACACTGTATAAATATATATGTATGCACTAAAGAAGAATGGCTAAGATTGTGTAGCTTATATAGCTTAATCTTCACATAGTTTATAGTAATGAGTAATTGTGTGAACAGTCTTGCTTTCTACCTGGATAAGAAGAATAGGGGCCATAAATGTATGCCTCAGGTTCCAGCATGTGAATTGAAAGTGATTCTTACTGGCACTGAGACCCCTCTGCCATGTGACAGATAGGGACATTAGTGTGAGCTGAAGTTAGCTACAACTATTTGGGGGCTGCTGTACTGCTCCAGCGGTATGGTCCTAGAATAGCACAAAGGCTTGCGTGCAGCAGGAGTGCCCTGTCAACCACACAGCATTGCTGGTGCATTCCTAGAGGCTGAAAATACTTATTTTTAGCATGTCCCTCCTTGAATGATGAGTTTCATCATTCATAACAATATGTCTGAAGCATTTAACCAATCCTTTTCCCTCCAAAATAACTGTTAATTTGTCCTCTTACCTGTCCTAATGGCTGTAGGGACATGAGAGTCTTTATTTGAAAATAAATGAGCAATGAGTAATATATAATGTGACCAATACAAGTGGATCACTGCTAGCTGTGATAAAGCAGAAAACAGTAGTACCCTTTTATGAGCATTTACTCATGTAAAAGCTGACAGCATCTAAAATTAGGCATGAAATACCATCATGGGAAATTCTTCTATTTAGGGCTTGCCCTTTCCAGTTTACCTTAATCTTTGAGATAGAAGCACATCCCTTTATTTGTTACATGAATAAACCATTGGACTTGCTTCAGAGATAACACCTTACTTAAAGGTGAGATTGTATCAGTTGTTGAAAATACTCTATTTGGAGAAGCTTAAATAGCTTCACATATCTCAGTGTCTCAGTGAATTGATTTCCACCCCCTGCCCCCTCCTGTTTGTTCATCTTGGAGGGAGAGGTAATCATTATTTTAGCAAAGACAGGAGTGAAATCTTAAATTGCAAATGTCACCTTGACATGCATCTTTTTTTTTTTTTTTTGAGTTTTCATTTAATGGTATGTTATTTAATCTTAACTGATGATGATAAAAGCCCTACTGAAGACAGTTTTCAGAGAGTTGTTTAAAAAAAAAAAAATCCCCTTGTGCAGAAAGAAGCAGGAAAATTAGCGGCATCCTTTAATCATCAGGAAAGGACTGGCCAACAGCAGTAAGTGACTGGAAGCATAGGAATGCCAGGTTCTCACCTTGTGTGAATTGCCAGCAGCAACTGGAGTTCATGGATAGCATTTTAGAGGGGAGTCTCTGTAACTCCTCATCACCAGCCTCAGTAGTTCTTCTGTCCATCAGGTATTTTATTTGTTTATAGTATTCAGCTAAATACTAAAAATGAAAATCCTTTGTATTCTACTGCAGTGAGTTTTGATGACCGCTTTGTCAGTAAAGATACAGTTGTGGCAGTAGTTGGAAACAGTGATTTCATCTGTGTAAAAATGCCTTCAGGCTTTTGTTCTGAATTTTTCCATCTGCTGGGAACTGAAACACTGAATTTTATCTGGAATATGTCTACAGGTTTTGGTGAAGCCTTCGGAGGTAGCTGTTGTTTCAATTGAAATTTCTCACATTTCCATAGCAGTGATTAAACTAAAATGAAATGTGATTATTTTGTTTTCAACGTGCCATGTGGATTTGCATGTTTCACATTACAGGCAATGCTCAGAATAAATGTGTTGCACAGGTTCATATTACTGTTGAGGTTCATGTGTTATAAAAATAGATCCTGTTGATCGTGTACTTCATAAAGTGTAGTAGGTCTGTTTCCTTTAAAAGCACAAAGGTTGTAAACAAACAACAAAATGATAAGAATGTCATTCTTCATTTACTTCTTCTTTGTTCTAATTAGACTGGAAGCTGCAAATAATGATGCTAAAACCAAAGCAATGAAAAGTAGTCAACCAGAACTTTACAACAAGCAGTAAACTGCATTCACACCCACGGGTTTTTGCTTGACTGGCAAAATTAGACACGCTGGATCCCAAATTAGAGCGTGCAGGCAGATACATGCATCAAAACAACAAGATATGGGAACTGTGTTAAGCAATTACAGTCTGTGTTTGCGTATATGGAATTTAGCTGTTAAGTTCACATAGTGCTGTGGCAGTAATAGAAAGACATATGAAAGCATGTGCTACGTGGATACTTGGTGTTTTGGGAGCTGATTTCCTGAAAGCCAGCAGGTAGTTCAGTTGTCTTGCGGGATGGGTTTGGGGGTTCTGCAGCATTAGGGCTCCTGGTTTTAGCTGCTAGATAATGCCTGAAAATGTGAGCGCTCCGAAACTTTCTGTCGTGGCTTACATTACCACCCTGATGAGGTGAAGTGGTCGTTGAGACAACCTGGAAAGACTGACCAATGCTTAGTCCACTTCTGATGGATACAGGCTTGCTTTGGTGAATTCATGCTGCATGTTTAAGTGTTGGGTGGTCAGCTTTTTGCTGTTTTCACAAGGCTTAGTAAGAAACAGTATCTTCAGCTATTCAAAGTTTACTCTTTTGCCTTGAATCTGGTGTGTGGAGTCACTCCGTTGAGAAATGTTATTAATGCCAATGTATTAATACTAAAACCAAAATACTGTGACTTTTTAAATATCTTTGGCCTTCTGCTTGTGATTAAATTTATGTTTTTACAAGCAAGGACTGCTGCATCAACTGATAGAAAGGAATTCTCTGTGATGTCAGCTGTACAAGACCAGATCTTTACAGATCTTTAGCAGAGTTTTACATATTTATTTGGTAGTAACAGCTCTCTGTTATTTGAAACAATGTAATGTTTAGTGGGATCTCACTAAGTCACCACCCTGCTATGAGTTTCTTTCTTCACTGTCCACTGTTATTTAGTGTCTGAAATTTTGAATTTTTAAAAAGGAGAAATTTTTTGAAATTACAATTTTAGGTTGGAAATCTGATTTTAGTTCTGTTCATTGTCCTTGCCAGCTCAGTCTGTGCTGCTTTCATATATGATGGACCATGCAGTTCTTGCGTTTTCCCAACGCCAGTCTTCCCTTGCAGAGAACTGCATTGGTTTTGTAGCATTTTCTTAAACCCCCTTGTATGTAGAATTGATGGATAAGATACCTAAAAGTGATACTGTCATACCCTTTGTATTGTCTCATTTTGACACATTTTCCAGAGCTATTAAGCAACCAAGCAGGTGATGGCCGTTACTGAATCTGACCTGGGCAATTGGTGCAGATTGCTCGGAAAGTTTTCCACATTGGACACCATGGAAGTGGTCGCCTCTGATTCTTGTTAGCAGCAGTTGTGGAGACTTACAACAATAATGCCATTTCTTTTTCTTTTGCCTTAGGTTTTCTACCCTAGCAAAGATGGTACTAAGATCCCAATGTTTATTATTCACAAGAAAGGAATTAAATTGGATGGTTCTCATCCTGCCTTCTTGTACGGATATGGAGGCTTCAACATATCAATTACACCAAGCTACAGGTAAGCAGGGTGACATACTTTCTTCTGAAGTATCTGGTATTAATAAATGTCAGGGACTGAGGGCAGGGTGGACTATGGATCTGACAGAGTAATACATTTCAGGTCCCTGAGAAGCAAGATGGGGGCCATAAGGGCTGCACATCAGTGTCCAGGCATCATTTGTCTGCTTTGTTAGTTCTGAATTCAAGGGTTTTGCCCAGGGTCACAGAAGAAATCTACGTCAGAGCAGAGAGGTTCTGTGCTCTTCTGAGGTTTACAGCAGGCACCCTGCCCTTTGGATTACACCTTAACCTCTTCCTGCTCTGTCACTGACCTCAACAGAAAAGCACATGGACATATATTAAGCAAGTATTTGAGCCCTTTGCTGAACTAATAACATAGGAAGTTTTCTTTTTTCCAAGTTATACAATTACCTATGTCGTAATATTATAGAAAACCAAATATTTGTTTAAATGAAAGTAAATAAAATTTGACCGTATTTTCATATTGTACTTTTGAGGAGATTACATCAGAAGCAAAATCCTACTGTGTTGCTATATGATCAGGGATGAGGAAAGGTCTTTCTGTCTTGAGATGCACATGATATGAGCTCTGCATATGCAAAGCAACCCATTGTAGACCAAAAATGCTGTGTGCAAAACAGGATTTGTAGCCCTCAAAAGCTGTAAGCTTTATTGAATAGATGATGATCTCTTTAAAGGAAAGGCTTATTTCTTCAGCAAGGTAATTTGAATAGGCTTACCAAGAGGCAGTGATTGTCTGTAATATGTAAGAAATGCTCCTAGGCGAGGCAGGGGAAAACAGAAATGCAAAGGACTGAATGGAGAGCAGTTTTTCAGATAGTAGAAGAGCAGCTCACCAATGCAAAAATAATCTATTATGAAACCATCCTATTAAGTTTAGGTGCTACCAGTCTTGCTTTAGAGTCAGCATGTTTCAAGAAATCCTTTGTCGTGCTTGCTTTTCCAGGTCACTGTGATTGCATTTCTAAATAGCATTTACAGTTTCTCGTCCTTTCTAGCAAATACGTTGTCTAACAATGGACCTCCCATCTTGTGTTCTATGATTATTTGAAAGCTTTTTATCTGCCTTGTAAAGCTACATTTTTAATTTCCTGTGGTTTTTGAGAGACGCAATTATATAACCAGAATACTTTTTAAATTCCTTTTTAGATTAGGCTCAAGCACTGATTTATTACAGTTTATTGCAGATGCTGAAAACTGTGATAAAACTTATCATGTTTTCTTTTTTAAAGTAAATATTATGTATCTATTGATTTAAGGTAAAATTTCACATACTGCAGAGCTGACACGAGCTGGCTGCTGGCAACAAGAGAAGGCATCTCACAGTGCCTGCTGCCACCTCCCATCCATTGGCCCTGGTGCTTGCTGGAACCTTTGCTAAACTGATCTACCTCACAAGAATGGCAGAAAACTATCCCAACAAAATGGACTGGGTGGTTTTCTGCCATTTTGGCAAGTTAAAAATTGACTCTTGTAGGAGTCCAGGAACCAGCAGCAAGATGGTGCAGCTGACAGTCAGAAGAGAGGAAGATGGGAGGTGGGAGAAGTGACCTATGTCTTTCTGAACCCTATGAAACCTTTATTACGCAGTTCGTAAGAATATGAGTCTGTAACAGTCCCTTAAAAGTACATGCACAGAGAACTATCAGTCACCTCCAGCTCAAAATACATTATCCCACTGACAATGTAAATAAAATATGATTGGCCACACCTCCCTCCTCATTCTCTCCCTGTAGTATCAACATACCCCTTCTCAGCCTTTCTCTTTCTAAAAGGAAAATAAGAAAAGCCAAAGCCTTCAAATGCATCTTTATGGTTAATGACCTGAGAATTGAGTACTTGGTGAGGAAGTGTGTTCCAAAAGCAGGCATGCAAGATCAAGGAAAGGAAATTGTAATAGCAAATTTATGCCAGAAAGGCAGGATGTCCAGTTCCCCCTTTACCTCGCAGATTCAAGTAACGTTTGACTACATCCCGGTTACTCTATACTGCAATATTCCACAAGGAGTTCCTAGATCCAAGTGCTGTTCCAGCCACAGCCCAACACCACGATTCAGTCATTTTTTTTGTAGATGATCACAGGCACGAGCGCTAGAAAGCAGCCACAGGATGGTCGAGGTTGAGGCTTGCCACATCATTCACCTGATCCTGGGCTGAGACATAGCTATGGAAATGCAACCGAATAGTAGCCTGCTTACCTTTAAAAACAAACAAACAAACAAACAAAAAAGTTCCTGGATAAATATTCCTGATTTTTTTATTTAAACTTACGACTTCTATAACTTTTCACAAAACAGTCCATCTTCTCTTTTTCAGTGGTTCATTTCTGTCCTGTGTTTCTTCAAGCCAGTACAATATTTTCTCACTGGTATTTCACACAATTAACGTAAGCCAGCTCTCTGGCTTGGGGAGCTTATTTCTGCTTAATTCAGAAACTATGTTGCGTTTCATTTTTTTCTCCAACACAAAAAATGAAAATAGAATCTTTTCCACTGAAAGCAATAGAAACAAACCAACAGGTAAGAGGATCCAGAAATAGCTATGGGAATGATAGGCCAAAGTCATTAAGTCAGTTACAGTAGTGGTTTATTTTTGAATGCAAGCATGCATCTTTTATATGCTCCTCTGGACTTAAGAGCTGCACTTGGTAGCATTTTGAGTATGGTGCCCGCTAGAGCACTGTCATTAATTATACAGCCTGCACAGCGAGTGCAAGTGAAAGCTGATGGAACCGACACCGGTGGTTTGGCAGAGCTGCTGGGGAAATGCCATCGCAACCCCACCACTAATGCCTCAGGTTCGGCTAATTACCCTGCAGGAATGGACGTGTTTCCCTTCACTGTTCTGTATGTGCCCTGTGTGGGTGCAGGAGAAGCAGTTTCTAATGCATCCTGGAATACAGCTGATTGTGAAGCAGACTGTGAAATTGCACTTCACTGCTACAGGGCCAGGTTGTACCAAGCCTTTAAGCGAAGAGGTGGTGCAGGGAGAGACTGTCAGCCCAGAGAAAGGTCAGGCAACACGGCAGCCAGGGCTGTAGAGTGCAAGATTACTCTTTTTGGTTACTTTGTTACCACTCCCTCCTGTGCCACAAAAGCCAAGAAGGCAAGCAAGTCCAGTGACTCAGGATTTTTTCCCCATCACCAGTGCCCTAGCCTGCATTTCTCTGTCAGCTCTAATTCTGGGAAAGAATTCTTGCTCCTTGAAGCACAGCTTCTCGCGTTGTTCTGTACTGTAAAAAACAATACCTGTTTTCTTGTTTTTTGTGTTATGCTCCTTAAGAGCGATAGGGTCAGGAAGAAGCTCTCCAGGGACGGAACTATCTTCGGCTCCCTCCACTGGCTCCTTCCTGACCCTGTTGCCCTTTCGTTTAGTCTTTTTCTTTACCCTGCTCCCAGGAGTGAAGGAAAAACGGGGATAATGAGCAAAAGGCTACAGAGACTGTTGGGAAGAGCAGGGAGCCAGACTTTCCTTTGCAGAATGGGACATTTCATAGGCATCCAGGGTGACTGGGCAGTTTGCTGTGACTCAGACACCGAGTTGACTTGAAATCAAATCTGGAAGCAAGAACCCACCTGGAAGAACACAGGAGGCAGTAGCAGGGTTGTGTATGGAACTTGAATTTTGTGCTGTCTGATCACTTGGAATTTTCACTTTTTAAAGAAATTAATGAGTCCTGGTTATATACTTGCAAAATCTCGTTCCTTCAACTTAAAAGTCAGTTTGAGGAAGCTCTAGGCACATCTACCTCAAATTATTGGTCAAGTAAGGGTCCTGACTCACTTTACTACTGACCAGACTAGAGTGGATATTAATTAACAGTCATTGGCAGTGACATTACTAGATCTATATATTGAGGTCTATGGGGTAGTGTTTTCTGAAGTGTCTAAATCCCAGTAATATTGTTGAGAGCGAGCACAGATACAGTAAACCTGACCTATGATTCGGGCAATATAATGATTCTTACCAACTCTGGACTTTATCCCACCGAGGGTACAACAGAACAATTGTTTGCTTGTGGAAATGGGGACTAGCTTCCTATAATAAGAGTACTTTGTATCCCATAAGATCCTAAGTCACTTAGACTCCTCCAAAAATGATCATCAAGGTACCATCTCTGTTAGAGGAGTCCACGAACAGGATAGAATGCACTCAATACTTTGGTTTTCCGTCGCTCACGGATTCTTTGCTGGTTAATTATGCTGATCCCTCAGACAGGCAGTTTCTTTCAGCAGACGGAAGAGGATGGACTCTGTTCTGGAATTTTTTATGTTTAAAATATTCTCAGGCAATATATTTGGGTAGGAAGCTCTTACCTTATCTGCAATTCCTATACTTGCTACCTTTGATTACTAAGAGATCAAGTAAATGTGGACCAAAAAGTTTCTATTTATTTTGTTAGGGACAGAGACAGGGAAAAGAAGTGCAGAATATTCTGGGAGGTTTTGTGGCTCTAACATACCAAAAATTAAGAAGCCACAATCTTATGAGGGAACCTACTGTTAGGCTACTCCACATCAGCTGTGTAGCAACCTGTCAAAATTAGGCATCCTGGAGTTTGACAGAGTAATGCTCTCTGAACTTTGCACAGTGTGCTTATAGAATATCAATCTTGCATCCGATCAGTATGTCACAGCAATCTAAGAAAAATACAATTCACAGCAATGGACATCAGAATTGATTTTACAGAAGCAGAGATAATTCATGCTGCCTGAGCCATCTGATTGCCACAGATAACCAGCCTAGGTGGAAAGTTTTTCCTTTGATGGATTATGAAAATACAGAAATCTCTTATCAGTTATCCTTCTGCTTTTCTTTTTGTTTCCTTAAACCTTGGTATATACTCTCAAGAACAAGTGCCAGTACACTGATAATTGCTTTGGGAGGTATGCAGAATTTACCTGGTTTGATACTACATCCACATGAGACACACTGTAGGACGAGAGTCTTTCAAGACATTTCTGATAAGCAGTAGAGGGACTTAAACATAAAAAGGCCCGGTCCTTGCTCTTGTGGTTGAATAGGATTAATTTCTGCAGGCAGTGGTTTCTTGCAGGAGCAAAGATTTCAAGTAAATAAGAAATTTAAACCTAGTAGAGGAAAAAAAAAAAAAGACTCGTCGGGATTAAATTTTAGTATTTTACTGGTCTCCTTGGTATATGTGTGGTTTGCCATCTGCAGCATCTGCTATGTTAAGTTACTGCCTCAACACATCAGAGATCTATTTCTGTTTTTAATTGTTAAATATAATATAAATTACTTCAGACCCTTTTAAAAGATGCCAATAACTTTGATACTCCTGCAATTTGGCTTTTTTTTTTTTTAAAAAAAAATATGCTACTTTAGCTTTCAGCCAGGTTCTAGAGATACTAGGGAAGGCAGAACTTGTAATTTTATTTTTTACTATTTGTTTTCTATTTAGCAATGTAAGTGGAAAATAAATAAGAAGGGGATTGGCCAGAACTTGACTGCAGACCCTGCCACAAAACACAGTTTTATAAAGGTCCAAAAAAAGTATATTAAGCAGAAGTTGAAAATACCTGCTCATAAACAAAGATCAGGTGCTGATCTTAAGTCTTAATTCTTTGCTATCTTCATTTGGGCTAAGCCTTCCTTTCGTCTCTGAAAAAGCAAAGGACCCACGGAAGAGAAGTTCAGAAAGCTATGGGGTCCACTGGTACCGCATAGCTCTAGTCCCCACACCGAAGGCTTTAAGATAATAAAAAAATGGTGACATGTCCTGGAGGGTCTTTGGTGAGGCAGAACCACTGGCCACTCTCCGAAGTGCAGAACTAAAGGAGGAATGGGCCAGCACTGGTTCCTTCCTCTTCCAAGGCTGCAGAGTGTTTCCTTTCCATGGGTAACCACTGAAAAAAGCCTGGCTACTCAGGTTTGCCGTCAAGGAAGACTTCCTTCACGATTTCATCATTCATTTTGGGGGAGATCTTTCCCTGAAAGTAATTTTGTAAAAGTGGTAGGGATATAAAAATCGAAAATTAAAAATAATCCTCTATCTGTTTGCTTTTTCAGTGTGTCAAGACTTATTTTTGTACGACACCTAGGAGGTGTTCTAGCGGTGGCAAACATCAGGGGTGGTGGTGAATATGGAGAGACCTGGCACAAAGGTAAATCAGTCCAAGTAGAGGAACAAAACTGCAGGCTTAGCAATGAAAATTACAACATTTTCTCTTCACTCCCTCTTCCATATTCACATGTCCTTTTGCCTTTTACTTATTCTGTAGAAAAGCTATTTTTTTCCTTACTCCCATGTTAGATCTGTACATTGTCCAGTGTTATCTGATGGTTTTCGTTAGATTGTTTTAATTTTTGCAACCTACTTAAAAATGGTTCTGCACAAACACAACGTTGCCCAAGAAAATTACTGCGTTTTTTTAAGCGAGATCAAGTTCCCTAGACTTAAGGATTTGAAAAGGCAGCTGTTTATCTTGAACTGATTTTCCAAAAAATGTTTGTCTGTATTGCAGGAGACCTGGCTTGCTTTCACATACCTCTTTCATCATTTGCAGGTGCACATGGCCCCACAACTCTAGATCCCCAAGACAACAGCACTGACTTACTTAGACTATTGGTATCACACACAAAAAAGTAAACCATTTGCAGAACCTTACAGAAGGTGTGAACTTTTGAGTTCAGAATGTAACTCTTCCAGATTGTTTTTGCACAATTCATGAATAGACCCTTTTTTTATATTTAGTGAATGTGATTGAAGTTCATATGAAAACAGTCAGCTCCACAAGTGCAGTGAGATGTCATCCCCTCCACACTGTCTTAGGGGGTCCAGTTTCTTGTAGGCAGGCATTTGACCTTTTTGGGTTTTGTAAGCTGACTTTTATGCTGCAGAGAAACCAAGTCACTCACTACAAAACCCTGTCAATGGCTTTTCCCCTTTTCTTAATACCTTTGACGTGTTTCTCTCCTTGTTTTTCCCATCCAATCCTTGTCTTAATACTTTGATTGTCTTAGTCCACTTGCCTTATTGTTGACCATTTTCTACATCCCTTCACCAGAGGAAAAAGCTGCAAAAAGTCCTACTCATCTCTGTAACATACTCGTCATTATTTAATGGTGACACCTTATTCATATCCCAAGAATCTGGTGGATAAGTTGCTGGAGATGTTGTCAGCAAGGCAAGTGCACCAAAACAACATTTATGATGCAGCAATTTGCCATGGGAGTAATCCATAATAACTTTTTATCAAACAAAACGGTATTCCCAGATCATTACATCTTGGTTTTACTATTTCATCTGCAGTAACTTTTTGTCTGGGTCACTTCCTCACAATTGAGTTAAATATGTAATAGTTATATAAATAGAAGCTATATATGCTTGCAGATACAGGATATTATGCTAAAGATGAAGTATCCTTCATTAATTTTAATTTGTCGATTGATTTGCAATAGGTTTTAATAAAATTTATCTTAATATGATAATGCTTCTTTGGTCCACCTATTTCCTGCTGAATTTTGACCCAAGTCTTTTATTGCAGCTGCATAATAAGATATGTTCTGTTCTTTGTTAATTCCAGAAGCAATTCAAGAAGTGTGTTTACTTAGATGTAGTGTATAGATAGGATTCTGACCTTACACCAGACCAGAACATTGAGCAAATAGTAAGATTTATTTCTTCTTTATTGCCACACATTTGAAGACTGTTTTGTTGTCCCAGGATGTCTCTCTTCAATGGTCTTGTTAATGTGAGAATGATGTGTATTTGTTAAAAAATAAAAAATTAAAAATTTACTGGTCCCAGTTCTACAAGATCTGTATGACTAAATGTTAGAGTTATCTTACCAAACTTTTGCAACATAGATATAAGGCATCCAGTGTAAACTAGGTGTCTAGGATCAGTGGATGGACAATGGAGATAAAGAGACACCTCCAGATTAAAGCTCATCTCACTTATTTTAGGGTAGAATTAATTGTCCTGGAGGTTCTTGGACCACAGTGGGAACCTTAGATAATTAGCTTAGAATAAACATCCAGCTTTTAAACAAAGTAGAAGGAACTGGAGTTCCACTTCTGCATCCACTAAGCCCCTTTTACCTGGCTGGACCACAGCCTTTGTTACAGGAGTATGAGGATTTTCTTCCTAGTTCCCATTTCTCACTAGCGTTTAATTGCCGGAGAAGGAACATACCAGGTCTTAAGGTAGGATAACCTTTGAGGAGAAGCCAGTTTTAGTTTCTTGCCAAACAAGCATCTAAAGCAGGAAGATTATGAGATTTGGTCAACTGTGAGTTCTCTAGGTTGATATTCTTCTGCTCAAATAGTTGAAAGATTGTAGGGCAAAACTGTCCTTTTCCTTCCCTGTCCCACCCAGCAAAATTTTTTGTTTTGAGAACTGGAAGTCTTACCAATGATGTCTTCTGGACCTACATTTCAGTCGTGATTTATTCCTCATACATCTGATCACGTTTGGAATTTTGTTCAATGGGATGGCAGCATCTTAAGCATTTCCATATTGATAGTTAATTAATAAAATTTCAAACCAAGATGCAACTCTGATGTCCCTTTTTGACCATAGCTATATATCATCTGACTTGAAAACAACTAACATAAAAAAAAAAAAAGTAAATTACCAGCCACATATTCTATGTCCAGGAAATTAAAAGTGCTTATTTTATAAGTTGAAGCTTTATTGCCTTAAGAAGCTGTCACTGAATTTAATGCTGTTAAAGTCCCATTAGATCAAACCTCAAGTGGATTGTATGTGGTCATTTTGTATATATTTTGCAATGCAAAGCTTTTAGGTTTAGTTCTACTAGTTAGGAACATTACCCGGCACTAGCCCTACAGTATAGGTATTTATTATTCAGAGTTTCTGAAAGCATTAGAGTTATCAACAGAACCATCTTATACCCTGTCTGTGTTGAAAGAATCTTTCATTTTTGCTGTCTTTCTGAGCTGCATCAATTATTAAAACGTTCATGAAACTGGAATTGTTCCCAGGTATTTTTGCACACATGTTTTTCTGAAGAGATGGTATCAAATGGATTTTACGGCATCAGCTGATTTGTTTTATTTGTGTGCTAGGTGGTATCTTGGCCAACAAACAAAATTGCTTCGATGATTTTCAGTGTGCTGCAAAATACCTCATCAAGGAAGGCTACACATCCCCAAAGAAGCTGACTATTAATGGAGGCTCAAATGGGGGCCTCTTAGTTGGTAAGAACTGCCCGTGTATTTCCTGGGTTTGGTGCTGGGTTTATCAAAGTAACCAGACAAAAATTAATGAGATCCTCTTTTCAAAAGGTGCCAGAATGTCAATGCATTAATATATACCAGGTGTTAAATATATACCATTGTACTTCATTTGCTGTTTGCATAGGATATCTTTCTTAAGGCTAACCATTACAAAATAATTGCTGAATAACCACAAATCTGTTATGTAGCATCGGGAAACTTTATGTGGTCTGTAGCATAAGCCAGAACCCCATGTCCTGCAATCCTTCATCAGAGTTTCTTGTTCACTCTTCTTATAGTCATGCATTCTTGTTCTTAGACAGCAAATGAAAACATGACAGTTCTGCCTTTAAAGCCTTTGTACAGGGACATGTAACAATTTGACTACTTCATTGTGTAGTTAAAACATGACCATAAATAATATCATGAACATCTCTGGTGACAAACACAAAATTACAGGTACAACTACTTGAAAAAGTCATGAGCTTTTGAGGGACTGTGTAAATGTAGGACTTTGTTACAAATGTGTCTTGTTCACATATAATTCACTGCTGTGTTCTTGAATTCAAGGAAATTAATAGTCTCCTCTTAAACAGAAAAGCTTGTCACAAAAATGTCTCATAGTCTAAGCAGTATTTAAAGAGCTACAAAATTTATTTCTGATTAAATTCCTGCATCTGAATGTAGTAGAAGAAAAAGGGAGGTGATTTTGTTCAATTTTGAAAGGAGAAGGAAACACAAATGAATAATATTGGGCTTTGTTTGTATTTTTTTAAACAGCATGAAAGGCATATGACAGTATGGCAGAGTTGAGCTACTCATGTGAGAAGAAAAAAAAAAACATTTAAAGTTCATAAACCACTGATTTACAGAAAATGAGCATATTTACTAGGCCCACTCTTTGTTTGCTCTTCTTTTTATACTCCTCCCTATTTATGTGCTGCTGAATACTGGCTCTATTGATTTTATTTTATTTTTCAGTGAACTAGCATCCAGCATAAGAAACAAGATTTGGAGTTACATAGATATTTGGTCTAAGCCATCTTGGCTATTCCTGCATTCTTATTTTTAAAAAGCAGTTGTTTTAAACATAAATAACAAGTACGTGTAAAGTCCTGGTTTTGCTTTCTGCTTATATGCTTCTCAGTTACAGGTGGCAGGAGGTATTTGTCCATTGTAAAAAAGCAGCAATAGAAATGGATGAATATTGTAAAAGATTAATGGGTTTGCACACCATTGGGAGTGCAAGCATTGCACAAGTCAATTTTGTGTGAGCATGAATATATATTTGGAAATACAGTTAAACTTTCAATGTGTTACATAGCTTCTGAAAGAACTATTTTATGGACTTCCATTTCAGTCAGGATGAGATTCATCCTACGCAGCTTTAGTCGTCAAAAACCTTGTATTTCTGGCTGAACAACTCAGCTGGGCTTCTTGTTTAGGTAAGGGGAAGCGAGTGACATCTGCAGAGCGTGCATCATTCTGGTAGGAGACAGACGTCAGGAATCTAGACCTCCCTGCTGTGAAAAAATCTGTTGTTAGAAACCTTCCCTTGCACTTGCAGATGGATTACAATCTAGCTGGTTTTCCATGCTCTTGATGAGCCAGATAGGGATTTTCCTTGACTGGGTAGCAGGTGAATTTAGGAAATTCTTGTAAGTGCTTTTGCATCAAAGCAGAACTAAATTTTGCAATAGCTTTTCATGTAACACTAGGGAGCATACCTCATACTTTAGGTGCAAGGACCAACTGCCAGATTTTCTTAGTTCCCATTTATTGAAGAAAAAACTGACAAGGAAGAGCATTGTCACTCTTCCAAAATACCGTTTCCTTTTAGCCTGACTAACAGGAGGTGTCTCTGAGGAGTGCAGAGCCCTGAGCTCTTGCCTCATTTGACTGCAAAACAAGACTTCCTTGTCCTGCAGTGTGATCCCCAAGCTGAGTAGAGCAGCACAGCTGTGAGCTGAAAACCTCCTTCATGCAAACGCAGTGTTTGACCCCTCATGTTTGCTTAGACAAACAGTTCTGAGGTTTTGACATCTTCCTTTTGTACTGAATTTTAAAGCTCGAAGTATGTGTAGAGGAGCAAAATTCACAAATAAATTGTTGTTCCAGGTTACAGCTTATTAACGCATGTAATTATTATGGCTAATTAAAGGGGTGCAGTGGGAATGGATGAGTATCTCCATAAGTGATTTCCTACTGAAGTAACTATTTAGGGAACTAGGAGCAACAATTTTTTATAAAATCCTGAGCAACACAGTGCTTCAAGAGACATTGTGCAATATAGAGTACTAAAATTAAATGTTATGGTTGTTGGTTTGGCTTTTTTCCCTACTAGAATATAATTTATCTTCATAAAAGGAAATAACATGAAGGGGAGGGATCTGATCAAAAGCTTCAGTTAAACGGATAAAGAGCTTTTATATGGCAGCTATTTAAGGCACTATATATACCTTATGAAAAAGGCTCTGAAAGGACCCAGGAAGAGTTAGCATAGTTACGTATCAGAGATGACCAGAAGTAAAATCGTATCTTTCAGAAAACGGAAATCACGTTAAAATGAAGAAAATAGGGTAAAGCATAAACCCTGACAGGGGCTGACAGACCACAGGAGACTGATGAGCAAATTGCTTCCAATATAAAGATCAGCAATGAAAGCTTTCTATGCACATCAGAAGCAGGAAGCTGGCCAGAGGATCAGTGGGACTTACAGGTTAGTGTAAAAGGAGCGCTGAAGAAAGATAATGGCAGAGCAGAACTAAATCGTCTATTTGTATTGATGTTCCCTCCTGAGGAGTGTGGGGAGTTCCCTGCACCAGAGTCTCTCTTCGTGGGGAATACTCTGAAGAGCTGACTCAAGCTGAAGCATCAGCAGAAGAGATTTTGGAATCAAATCAAATCAAACGAAAAGTAATGTGTTGCCAGGACCAGATGGTGCACACGCAAGATCCTAAGTGAACTCAGATATGAAATTGCAAGCTACTAAGCCTGAATATCTGAGGAACAGAAGGGGGCAAGTGTAATGCCAATTTTTAAATGGTTCATGGTGATCCACAAGCTGCAGAGGAGTAAATCTGACTTCTCTAGCGGGCAAACCAATTGAAACCAATAAATAATAGCTGACATATAAGGAAGAATTTTGTAGGCTGAAGTTACATCTTGCAAATCTACTAGAGCTATTTGAAGGAGTCAGGGAGCTTTTGACAAGGTCCCTCACGTAAGGCTATGCAAGGAAGCTCTTGCTGAGCTGGAAGCAAGGTTGTGTCATAGCTATATCCTGGTTAGCAGGAGGCAAAGAATGGGAATAAACGATCCATTTTCACAATGGACAAAAATAAGAAGATAAAAGAATTTGGGAAAGAGTATATCTGGGTGTGGATGCACAGTGTTTAGCTCTGAATTAAGAAAGGGATTCTGGGATTCATTGTGGTAGTTACGTGAAAATCTCAGTGCTCTGATTTCTTAAACTTCAAAAAAGTAGGGCAACAGATTTAAATCGAGCAACAGAAATTGCAATTGAAGAACTTACTGCTACAGGATATGATGAACAC
This sequence comes from Burhinus bistriatus, assembly GCA_013397275.1. Classification (NCBI taxonomy): domain Eukaryota; kingdom Metazoa; phylum Chordata; class Aves; order Charadriiformes; family Burhinidae; genus Burhinus; species Burhinus bistriatus. The sequence goes on along the minus strand of VYXH01010039.1, from coordinate 328,184 downwards.
TAGATGAATAAACATTAAGAAAGGAAATAGATGTATTTACAGAGGATATGTGCTTTAGTGGCTGTTTAACAGGATAGCTGGAGATAACTCCAACTCAGGGAAAACCTAAACAACTCGTTCAAAAGCTGATAATAGGAAGTATCTCCCAGTATTTGCTTAACGCCGTTTCCCAGAGCACCTGCCAGTTGCCAGTCTTGTAAATTGAACACTGAGCTACAGGGGCCTGCTGTGGTTATTTTTAAAATGTATGAGGCAAGCATTATTCTTAAAGAAATTATCCCTTCCAGTAGTAGGAAGATGAACATTATAAAAAAAGAAAATACAACAGTAACTTGCTTTATTAAAACGATGTTATTCCTCTGATCCTGTAGTAGCCTGCTTTTATCAAAACTCTTCATATGGGTTTACGTAGTAATTATGGAAGAAAATTTTCATCAATAAACGGAGGAGGTTTGCTCCTTAATGCCCTTTTCTTAGTTGATACTAATATTAAAAGTTTAGACAATTATTTGTTTAGGAAACTTCCGTTCATTAGTCCAAAAGCTCACGTATTTTAAAAGTGCATTTCTCCTTTAAATGCATTTTGCTAGCTTGGAAGGCAGTTTTCAAAGAACAGCATTGTTTGGTGCCTGAAGAACAGGGAAATAGCTTTTAAATTCTTTTGAAAATACCATCTTTGGGAGTTATAAATTTTAGCCATTTGTGTATTTGCTTTCAGTTTTGCATAAAAGTCTGTTTGACTTCATATTCACTGGCAGTCTTCTCCCAGTGCCATTGCATTTATATCAGATATTTTATACTCCAGTTTTTTGGGTTCAGATATTATATAATAATCTATATTTCTTCTCACATTGTTTTAACTTAACGGCTTTACTTTTTTTTTTTTCTTGCATAGAAACTTGGAGTTTATAAAAGACAGCTTTTTGGAAGTTGGTCTTTCATGAACTTGGCAGTAGACCTTTCACTGCTGATCTTAATTCTTTAAGATATGAATACTAATAGAGTTGTTTTCCTGTCGAAGCTGCCTGTGCTAATCAGCGCCCCGACCTCTTTGGTTGTGCTATTGCCCAAGTGGGAGTGATGGACATGCTCAAGTTCCACAAGTACACCATTGGCCATGCTTGGACCACTGACTACGGTTGCTCCGACTGCAAAGAGCAGTTTGAATGGCTGTGCAAGTAAGTGCCTTTAAATACTTCTGTGATTGTTAAAATGCATAGGTGGCTCCACAGTTCCAGGTTGTCACGATCAATAGCTGTTCTAAGAATTATTTCATCCTTTCTCACCCTGGATTTGGGGATTTCAGCATTTCCTTACAAGTCAGTTTTGCATGAAAGACTATCTTCAAAGCCCGGTCGAGCCAACTGGTCATGTTTTCAAAGACCTTGTTCTACTAACAGCTTTAACAACTTGTAAGGTTTTCTTTCTGAATAATGACTCCTTTAGGCTGTTACAACAGAATATTCTCAAGCGAACCACTACATAAATTATATTTTTTATGATGGGGAAGAGACAATCACCATTGTGAATTATATTATACAATGTGGATGGGATTTATTTGTTGAATGGCAGTAGACCATAACAGGATATTAATTAATTTCTTAACTTCTTGCTGAGAGGTCTGGAAAGATTATTTAAAGAAAAAAAAAAAGATAAGAGAGGCAGATGTCTGAGAACAGAAATGATCCGCACGTTGGATATGGCTAACAATGAGTGTGTTAGAATAAGTGCTATCATTTTAAAATAATTTTCTGGAACCTCGTCTTCTGTTATTACATTTGTATTCCTTTAATAACGAAAGTTCATGTTCCAGGAGAATGTTTCACTCCACTTGGCTGGTCTGAAATTTAATAGAGTGTTTAGATATTAAAAAGTACATGTGCTACAAGTACACTGTGATCTTACTCGATCTAAAGCATATATTAAAAAAAAAAAAAAAAGTCAAGTCCAAACACTAGGTGATCAGTTGGCCCCATTGTAATTAGATTGTTTCAAAACCTCCAGTTGTCTAATTTAAGCTTTCAGTAGCAAGCACGATTTTGTAAATATAGTGCACAAAACAATTAGTAAATTTCATAATTCATCTTTTATCGATAACTTGGGTCTTGATAGAAGAGTAACTGTTATAAAAATGATCCAAATAATCTTCATGGTTTTGGACACTGAAACTTGCCTGCATATCTGTGAATTCAGATATTCTGAAGAGGTAAAGTAGAAGCAAAGTTTTAAATTCATTCTGTGATTAGGAGAAATGCATCTGTAGGAAGGAGTCACTCTATATCTACTTTACACACATGCTTACTCACAAAATCTCAATGCATAATTTTAGAAACATCTTATATGGTAATACCTGAAATGTATCTTTGCCTTCTTTTCAACAGCTGGCAATTGCTTATACCCAACATCTAAGCAACATCACCAAATGTAGATTCCCAAAAAATACATAAGGCAAATACAGTGGCATATAGTTACGATCATTTAAATTCTTTTCAAAACAAATCATAGTCTCCAAGTTCACTTCCATTGTTCCTTAGATGAAAATGAGGAAGCCGGGAATCTGTTGGTTAGACATTCAAATACTGTCAAGTGTTCTTAATAATATGGACTTACTTAATGGGTACTCTTTCAAGTGGGAAATTCATTCAAAAATAAAGTAGAATTTCATTCTGTATTTCCTGTCATGAAATAGGAGGGGAAAAATAGTATCCTACTCTTTATTTAAGGAAGGTAACATTCTTCCTAGGTGTAGCTTTGTCTAAATGAAGTATGAAAAGCTTAGATGGAATTCTTTGTCTTACATTTAATTTCAAATGCTAGAGGGTACTTTGTGTTGAGATATGTAGATACACCTTTTATGTTATGTTACAGTAGCTAAAAGATGTAAATTCTCCTGCAAAGAAAACAAATTTTGAAACTTAGATTATTCATTGTTAAAAAAATTGGAAACAAGGTCGTCTATCAAAAGCAGGAAAACTTAGAGTTCTCCTTTCAGTTTCCTGCATGGTATTCCCTTAGAGTACATGCATGTTCAAAGGTGGCCTAAATATTGGAGAGAGCAAATTTACTAACTGTATAGAGCTTGTGGCATCTGAGACTGTTTTCAAATTTGCATGGGAGGAAGCCATCCACATGCAGACCTGGACTATATATGTATGCCAGGAAAAAGTCTCAATTTCCCTGTTTCCCAGCAGGATGGATCCTGCAATGGACTTAACAGCTTTTGCTGTAGTTTCCCCGTTTCTGATATTTTTGGCATTTCTGTGAAATGTATGCATACACCTCTCTGAAATTAGAGATGTACTTGCTTCACATTTGAGAGACAGACATCTGTGGCCACTACCACGTATCAGTTGCCAGTAGTGCAATACTGATTTAGGCAACTGAGAACTGTAGTATTCTGAGTGCTATCAAATGCCACTATGATGATTTCATAGTGAGAGGACCTTCTTGTTGGGTGTTGAGGAAAAAATATGTAAACATTTGTGTGCTCTTCCCAGGTACTCTCCACTTCACAATATCAAACTACCAGAAGAAGATGGCATCCAGTATCCCTCTACGCTGCTTCTCACAGCAGACCATGATGATCGTGTGGTCCCTCTGCATTCACTAAAGTTTATTGCTACTCTGCAGTATGTTGTGGGCCGAAGCCGTAAACAAACCAATCCACTTCTCATCCATGTTGACACCAAGGCTGGGCACGGAGCAGGAAAGCCAACTGCTAAAGTTATAGAAGAAGTGTCAGATATGTTTGCTTTTATAGCACGATGCCTAAATCTTGATTGGATTGAATAGGCAAAATGCATATTACTGTCTCCTTTAGCAAACAAGGGCTTTAACACCATTTAAGACCAACCAGACTACTACTTGGTGTAGTACTTACATTTAAGAACTGCAGTTTAATATTTTATTGATCCAACCTGCTACGGAGTTTTGATCTTCTGTGCTTTCCTCTTTTTGGCGTTTCTTTGAATTTCTTTTCTACTGCGTTCCAAAGTACATTTTGAAAAGCATGTTGAAATAAATAGCTGAGCTACTGTTGGTACTGTTGTGAACATTTAGATTCCAGAGTTAGTGCTAGTTGAGCTTATTTCCTGTAAACAATTTTAATGTATTTTGCACCTATAACCATATCCAGATCATCTGTAATTAAATGTAAGTACTGTCCACATACAAGAACTCTGAGCATACTTTATTTACACAGTAACTTATTTAAGAATGTAAATTGAAGGTGTTCAGTGATAACCATGAAATACTGATGAGACAGTAATCTGGGTAATTAAGTCAAATATTATTAAAAATCTTATATTACATGCTGTTCATTAGTGTGTTAGAGTCTATAATAATGATGGTGCTACATTGTTCTTTCTTTCCAAAGAGACTTCAAAATGTCACCAGTTTTCTCTTCTGTCGTTTCTTTCCACACAGAAGAGAAAATTGGAGGCCGGAAAACTTGAAGAATTCTGAGATTCTCATTGTAATCTCAGTCAAGATACACAAATGCTTTTCAAAAATCTGTCTACTGTTAGCTCTTTAACTGTTTCTGAAGAGTAGACCAGACACTGGTTTTAAAAAAAAATTACAATAAATGAAACCACAACAAAAAAAAACAAAACAAAAAAAACCAACACCAAAACAAAACAAAACCCACAGCTTTGTCCAGATTTTTCAAGTTCTGTTTTTCCTGGTGCCTTTGACAGAATGTTCTCTAACAAGCCAAAATCTGAGCATAAGTATATAACCTAGATCTGGCTGCAGAACAACAAGAGCTCGTAGTCAGACTCCCTAATGATTTGACACAGACACTTTATTTGAGCTGCCATTTCTTATCTTGCCCATCTAGGCTGTAGAGCTATAAAGTAGATGTGAGTATTTGCCTACTAGCTGTCTGAATGCTGATGCTCTGCAGCAATTAGGGTTTGATTTTGCAGAGCACAAAAGTATTCTCCCAATTATTATTAGCCTTGTTGCCCCTCCAGAAAACACTGCTGCTTCTCAGTTTTGGATAAACTGATATATTCTTCCACAATCATGTTCATCATTATATTCATATTTAGACCCTAAGGCCTGTATTTTAACTCAGGGCTCAGGAGTTTCATCTCTAAGCAAACAGTGTCTCAGCCCAGGAAGAGGAGGGAGCAGTATTTAAAAGAGGAGTAGGCTGCTGTAAACAGCAAAATTAAAAATAAATTTGCACCAGATTCCCTCTTTGTTTCCCTCATGCTCTGGGGCTTCTGCTGGTTCTTCCTGCAATCTGGGAAAGATCATCCCTCCCAGGCCCTTATTATCCATAATTTGATTTGGGGGACGGGGGAGATTTTGGCTTTCCTATGAAATACCACACCTAAAACCTGTATGTGGTCTGGGGTTTTTTTGTGATCCATGGGCATTACAGTTTTACCGGATACTTTATGGACTAATGCATTCTGATCACAGCATTGAATTAAACAATCAGAATAGGGAGTTGAGGGAGGGTTTGGGGTTTCTTTCCCTCCAGGCTGTGAAAACAGGGTTCAGGTTCAGCAACCCCCTTTTTTCCTGGAGGTATGTGAAGTGCTTTCCATCATCATCTGGGAATTTTCAAGTGTCCCTGCGTGGCAGAAACACAGCAGTGCCATCTCCACTTGTAACATCTCAGAGTTGCTCCATCTGGCCTGATACTGAATGTTACAGTATTATCAAGAGGGCAGAGCTTCACCTATGAGAGGAGAGCTCTGCAGGATAGGGCATGTGGAAAACATGGTCCTCAGGTGTTTGTGAAATAGAGCTGAATTGTGTTGGTGCATTGAATTGCAAAGGTTTGGGTACAGCCTCCTCAATCATCTCTTCAGGTCTTTGTTCCTAAAAATGCTTTTCCTTGTTCTCCAGTTGCTCAAACACAAAACTTCTGGCACGGGTTAAAAATCATTCATTTTCCTCCTGAAGCTTTCTGCTGAAGCTGAGTTCCCTGAATGGTCAGTATCAGGGCAGGTGACCCCTAATGTGGGTAGTCTGGAAACAAACATTTCTCTTTGAGTGGCAATCGATAATATTAAAGGTGGAGCTGGCTTGCTGGAGACACCACTCACAAAATAAGAAGTGTTCAAGAGTGTCCCTTGTAGAATGCTGGTATCTCCGTTGGGAAGGCATTGTGTTTCTGTAATAGGGTCTTAATGTCGACATGTTAATTGATCTTACTCAGGTATGCCAAGTACAGGATTCAGGTGCCAAAAAAGGGATGTTGCAGGGCTGTCCTATTAGCTGAGTTGCTCCTTTCGGGGCAGAAGGGGTCATGCCTCCAGCTGGAATCCGTAATTAACTCCGAGCAAGTAATGCTTTTGTAATATAGTGGGATTTAAACCTTCAGGGTTTGGCTTAAATAGACCTGAAGCCAAACCATTCCTGCTGAATAAAACCTAATGAAAACTCTGTTAGTCCGGTTTCAAGGTTAACTTCTTTTCTCTACAGTGGAAATGATATTTGATGGAGAGGCTCTGTATTTTGTGCCTTTTATGGGTGAAGCAAAATTCACTAGCGGAGCAAGGTAACCTCCTCACAACAATGCTTTTTCAAAATCATGTTTCTTAGAAAAATAAATACCACTGTTTTGCTCCAAGATCAAAACCAGAATACTCTTTAAAGTCCTGTAAAAGTCTTATGCTACATGAACCCAAATCTGGTTTTAAGTGAATATAAATGAACTTTTTACATATTGCTCCTTCTGACAGTCTTCACAACTAATGTAAAGATATCTTAGTCGTCTTTGCTCCCATGAGAATACATTTGCATCAGAGTTGATTTATGTGAAAAAGGTCAGAAGTATTTTTAAAAGCTGAGAGTCTTCATATTCTTCACAGAAAGATACTTGAATTCCCTTGCATCTGAGT
>VYXH01010039.1:293046-321153 GCA_013397275.1 Burhinus bistriatus | reverse complement strand
AAAAAAAAAAAAAAGATACTGACATTAAACAGGTGCTGCACCCTCCCCAGTAATATAACCACCAAGGTCTAAGGGTAGAAGAAGGGCAGCTGGCCTCTGGATATGTAAGAATAAAGGACGCTTGAGGCAGAGTTTGGAGACACCTGTTCTGGTGCCTAGGACTTCTGTTTCACCAGGATTTTCTTGACCTGACTCTGCTTTGCCATCTGTCTGTAGGAAGGCATGAGCAGCAGCACTTTGGATTTGATACAGCATGCAACAGCTTTCAAACATCGATGTTGTCAGGTCATTTATTTATTTTTACCCTGAGGTAGCCCCTCAGGGTTGCCTAAAGATCTGCGTATAGACTCTTCCTGACAGCCTCTCCTGTGAAAGGGTTTTCCAAGCCAAGTAGGATTTAGGGGGGAGGGTTGAGGGAGGGACTTGGAAGCCAAGGTGATAAACCACTCAATTTTCTGCCAGGCTCTTCTACTTTGAAAATCTTTAGTAGACAGCTTTTGTGTAATTGCCCCTCTGTGCAGGCCTCTCAGGATTTGGATAGTCCATGCTGTTTGAACAGCCAGGTTTGGCAACCTTGTTCATTTCTCTGTGTGTTCTTTTAATTACTTCAGCCTTACTATTACTGCTTGCCAGGAAAAGAAAAAGCACCCCTCTGGCTCTTTTTTCTTGCCCTTGCAGGAAGGGGAGGTGGAGCAGCCTTCCAGTTCTCACGTCTCTGAAGATAATCAAGGTGTGTCCTCAAGATAACATTATTCCTGAATAGCCATTTCTGAATAAGCTCATATATTCAGTTTATTGATGGTGGAGAAATCCCAGTGATGGACTCCCTCAGTGGAAACTGGACTAGCTACTGGCATCTGCCGAAATGAACTAAAATTCTGGACTAGGAGAAGGACTCCAGGGAGACTTTATTGCAGGCTTCCAGTACTTAAAGGAGGCCTACAAGAAAGCTGGAGAGGGACTTTTTACAAGGGCGTGTAGTGATAGGACAAGGGGTAATGGCTTGAAGCTGGAAGAGGGTAGATTTAGATTAGATCTCAGGAAAAAATTTTTCACTAGCAGGGTGGTGAGACACTGGAACAGGTTGCCCAGGGAAGTTGTGGAGCCCCCATCTCTGGAAGTGTTCAAGGCCAGGTTGGATGAGGCTTTGAGCAACCAGGTCTAGTGGGAGGTGTCTTTGCCCATAGCAAGGAGGTTGGAACTAGATGATCTTTAAGGTCCCTTACAACCTAAAGCATTCTATGATTCTGTGACTGTGATTTGGCCATTTCTCCTAATTTTCCATAGGAAGTTTAACTGGAAATTCAACATAGAAAACCAAAGCTAAGCAATAATACATCAGTGAGAATCTGTTCTGTAGACATCTCTGCCTTGCGAGCAGGAGTAACAGGCAAGGAACAAACTTGGTGCTCATGCCCTTACTCATAGCAGGGTAAGTTTAATGCTGGAAGTCTGAATGGCAATAGTCAATTCATGGTGATTTTCACTAAAGGTCTCTAGCTTTCTCAGCAGATGCAGCACAAGAGCTGGAGTCAATGGATGGGTGATGTCTCTGCAGATGTGATGTTTTCTAGCCTGCCACGTGCTGCTCAGAAAATTAAAATTTGTGCATGTGCAGTACTTTCAATGCCTCTCAGGTCTTCTGTGAGCAAAAAGGAAGGAGATATTCTTCATAGAATCATAGAATCGTTTAGGTTGGAAAAGACCTTTAAGATCATCCAGTCCAACCATTGACCCTACTCTACCAGGTCTGCCACTAAACCATGTCTCCAAGCACCACATCTACACGACTTTTAAACACCTCTAGGGATGGTGACTCAACCACCTCCCTGGGCAGCCTGTTCCAATGTTTGATAACTCTTCCAGTGAAAAATTTTTTCCTAGTGTCCAGCCTAAACCTCCCCTGGCGCAACTTGAACCTGTTTCCTCTTGTGCTATCGCTAGTTACTTGGGAGAAGAGATCAGCTCCCATCTCACTACAGCCTCCTTTCAGGTAGTTGTAGAGAGCAATGAGGTCCCCCCTCAGCCTTCTCTTCTCCAGACTAAACAATCCCAATTCCTTCAGCCGCTCCTCATTCTTGAACCCCTTGAAGTGGGGGCATGCATGCTATTATAACTAACATGAGTACTAGGTAGGTGTCTGATAGTGCTAAATGAAGCATTAAAGTAGGCATTTGTCTATAACGTAAACAGGCCAAAATATTATCTATGATTTTCATCTTAGCATCACTGTCAAAATATAGGGGAAATAATCAGAAGAAAAGCAATAGAAAGGGCTTGATTTTGTAGTATTCATATTGATCTGACCCTTTCAGTACTTCGGGAGACTGGATGAACATTCACTGTATGGGTTCCAAAATAAAGCATCCTGTTTTGCAGCATCACCCCAGAAAAAGGGAGGGGAGGGGCAGAATTTCCTGGTTTTAAGAAACAAGATTGTATTTGAAATGTAAGATTGAACACAGCAAAGCTACAGACCAGCTGTAGGTTGAGCTGCATGAAATACCTTAATTCAGCAGAGGCACCTGGACTCATAGGTGGTAATTCCATTTAGTTCTTGGCAGCATCATTTTCATGCTGCTTTTCTTTCCGTGCAAAGAGCTGTACTTAACCTCTGACATCTCAGTCGAAGAACAGATGAACATTAAGATATATTGCATTTCAGTGATGCCATCAAATATATTCTCTTCTCCTGGAGGACTTTGAAAGTGTCAGAAGACAAGAGCAATAGTGAAAAAATTGTTTCCTTTGCCACCTAGCAGTCATTGAACAACCATAAGCGTACTAAGAGATGAATTTATTTATTACTTATATATCAGTTAAAGCAATTTTTTTAGAAGTTCAGATGAGAATGCTTAGCTGGTGAAAAGCTGCTTTCTGTGCTGCTTTATGCTTTTAGGCTGTTTCCTGGTGTGCAACAGCAGCATGTCATTTTGACAGCAAGTGACAAAGTGCTGTAACACGGACTGTTGTTTCCTTCCTGGGGGAAGAAAAAAATGAATAAAAAGTTCACGCATTTCCCTATTCAGAATCCTTTGGAGCTGTAACAGGAGCAGGTAAACAATAGCTAGTGTCTTCTGATTATTTCAAATGAAATAGTGTCATTTCTCAACGGAATATGATGTTTTCTGGTAGCATCATATTGCAGAGGAAGCTCTGCTGTAGTAGAACAAGTTTTCAAATGTCTGTATGTCCAGGTATCTGTTTCCATAGCTCAGCCTTTAAGCTGTTAAGCACTTCCAATTTCATGTATTTAGTGTTAATAATTAACATTCTGCTGCTGAAATTGCTCTTCAGTTTAAAGCTTCTCAGTATGAAAAATGTATTTTCATCATAAATACAGAACTGGCATAAAGCTGTAGGTCTACGACCATTCACAGGGACCCAAGCTTCAGCTGTTGTATTCTTTACCTTTCATCTTGCGTTTCACTAGGTAGACTCAGGTACAGGTATGAAAACTTTGCATTACAGTAAAAAAGCGAAATAAACATTCACGATCATTGCCCCTAAATTGCAGAGCTTGGGAAAGCTCTGTTGTTCACTGTACATAAACCTCCAGCTGTATTTTGAAATTAAAGGGATTACTTCTCCTGATCAGAGATGGTCTGACCTCCTTGAGCTTCCAGATCCAAATCTGACCTTTGCAAAAGCAGCCATCACTCAAAATGCCTAAAAGCAAAAGTTCTTGAAATTCCCCATATTCGCAATGTGGTTATCCTCCAACAAAGCTTCGGCTGCCAAGGACAAACTGGAAAACATCCTCCTCTCACAGATGACAGTCACTCGCACAACAACCCAGTCATTAAACAGTTTGCTGCCGTGGGCCGGCTGCCCATCCTTCCTGCCTGGTGGAGCCTTCCAGGGCCTTTGCGCTTGCCAGAGGAAGTCAAATGAAGGGGAGGGGTACCAAAGTTACAAAATCACTTCCAGCTAATGAATTAGAAAGTGTTTTGAGACCATTTCATTAGAGGTTTTGGACAGCTTTTGTTATTTTCGATGCCTGTTCCCTTTGGTGAGAATTAGGCAGCCTCTTCTGCCAACTGGGGACAGCAACGCTGGGTGGGAGCAAGAATCACCCTGATGGTGCACATCACCTGGGGAGGCATTCTGGAAAACATGCTTTCTGTTCGCTGGGGTTTAACGCCAACGTGCACTGAATCCTGCTTTACTGATCTAATTAGGTGCAAGGGAATATCCATCAGAGCATTAACTCTGCGGAGGGGTGTCGTGGCCTCTTCAGTCCCTCAGAGTGGCTGTGGGGGGCAAGACGACCATTGTAGCAGGATCTGTCAGAAACACAGGGAGCAATCACCAGCCAAATATAGACATGACCAGCTGTCAGAGGCTGGTCTTGAGATGTGCTGCCAGTAGCTCGCCCCCAGCTCCTACACCAGTCGTCGAGCTGGTGCTTAGCTGTAGTCACCCGACTGGAGAAGTTCTCGATTTGGCTGGTATTTTGGGAGCTGAGGATAAAGTACTAGTGACTTTGAGGAGGGATGTGATAGATTGAATCATGTAACTACTCAGCCACTTCACCCTGCTCTGCAGGCCTTGACACAGATAGGCTTTTTGGGTTGCCTCCAGGGCAGGGTGCCACAGGGTGGCCTCCACTAGTGGGCTGAGGGCAGCAGAGGTGAAACAGAGAGCAGATTTTGGTCAGGAGAGTTGGCCTTCTCTAGCCAGCTGGAAAGGCACCGCAGCCTCTAGCTGAGCCTCCCTTTTGGCCACCACCAAATGGCTGACAGGGAACTAAACCCCTGCAATAGGGGAATCCTCCCAGATTGGGTCAGTGCCCAGGTGCCACCCCATCTCGGGCTCCCCTAAGGGTTGCAGGTCCTCTGTTTAGCGGCTCCCTTGTCCTACCTGTCAACTGCAGCCTGTGCCAGGTGATGTGGTCCCTCTGGACAGCCCAGTTTCCCTGTGCAGCAGCTGGCAGTGGCCTCAGTTGTTAGCTGAGGGACCTGAGAGCGAGAGGGACACCAGCACAGACCATGCCCTCACCAATGCATGCAGTCCCACCAGGTCGGACCATAGTGGGCAGATCTAGGGGCTGGTAATGGGGCCTATCAACAGCCCCTGACATGGCAAGAAATGTACCAGGTCCAGAGTCCAGACATGGGCTCCAGAAAGGAGCAAAAGGAGACGGGGCCAGAGGCAGGGCTGGAGAGAAGCTACAGTGCCCATCCAAGAGGTCCATGGAGGAGACAGGCTGCCCACAGCACAGGTACAGTAACAGGGGCTACCCAGCACTTGAGATGAACGCTTGCAGGATTAGTTTTAGAAATAAAACTGAGATTTATTTCCCAGACACTGTATAAATAGAGGCTCCTCTTTTCCAGGAGCGGGACATTGGATCCTCTCCTAGGGAGAAAACGTGGTATTCAGACGTCCCCGTAGATGGCAGTGTCAGTGCTCTGGGTGTGCAGGACTTCAGACCCCCCAGGTGCCTTGTGATATAAATATGAAATATTAAGGCAAGGCAATTTCCAGGGATCTCCTATTTCCCAGTAAATACTAAACTACAGAGGTAGGGTCACTCTTTTTTTTTTTTTCCCCTGCCTTCTGGGTCCTGAAATGCTTTATTTGTCTCAGATCAGAGGCAATTGCTTCTTTGAGTAACGAGGAAGGAGGGGGGATCTGCTGGGGCTACACACACACACGTGGGTGAGTTTGTTCAGCCAGGCAGCTAAAGGTTGTGCCTTGCAGCTCCTGACTTGGGCCTGTCTTTAGCAAATGTGGCCCCTTGTGAAAAGTTTTGTACCTCTTTAAATAAATAAATCCCTCTTCATCAAGACAGCTTCCAGCATTGCAGACATCTGGTCAGACTCAAACAGCTGGTGATAAATCATTCTGGAAAAAAACAAAACCCAACATTTCTTTTCTTCCTCTACTTTGTTCCCAGATATGATATTCTTACAGCTGACACCAGCCTCAAGGCAGAAGTCCGGCATTAATCATTTTTGCCTGGCTGCCGCGGTAAAATTCAGAGGGTCTTGCAGGGCCAGGGCCGTGCAGCCCCACGCCAGCACGACGCGTGTCCCCCCTGCCGCAGGCAGCCCGGTGACACCGCACGGGCAAACCTCTGAACAGGTGAAAACACCGTGAGAGCTGGAAGTGCTGGCAGGGTCGTGCCTGCCTCTGCAATGCAGAACCCAAGGAGGACTTCTCAGAGAAGGGCTGCTGGCACCATGGCCCCATCTGCCAAGGCTGGAAGGACAGCTGCTGCCGCCGGTGTATTTAATACCTCTGTCGTCATCCAGACTAACGCACCAGCTCACGGAAAGGCCGTGCTGTCTGTACACGTGCCAGAGCAATGCTGACGCTTGATGTGGGTCTTGGCTGCGGAGGAAGACAGGCTTACTTGGGAAATATTTTTGGAGCATGAAGGCTCTAGGACGACCTGCCCTGCCTCAGCAGAGGGCCTGAATGCGATCAAATTACAGAGGCGACCTTTCTTTTCCTTTAAGTATAAACATCTCCTGCATGCAAAGCTTTTTTTTTTCCAACTTTATTAGCATACTCATCTCATTTGTGGGTTTTCTTCACTATTCAGAATGACAACAGATGTCTAGGGAAGCTAATCACTCTTACGTTCAAGCCCTAGAAGACTGTGCAAGCCCTTTCGGAGAGCACGTCATCCTTATCTCCAACGCAAATTTTGTTGAAAATGCCAGTTTAGCCTGGAAGCCAGCTTCCCAGGAGTCTTCCTCTTTACAACCAAAAAATGGAGCTGATCTCCTTGGCTTGCCAACCCAAGTCCCACACAGACCTATAGATAACTGAAGGGAGACGCAGTGAGCAAGAAGACCCCTTGAACCAGCAACAGCAGCCAAGGTGAGGCAGCTGGGGAGCCCCAACCTCTCTGAGACTTACCAAAATCCTACCACAAGCTCGTTTGTTTGAGCTGTCCTGCTGCACTGTAAAGCATGAGAAAAGGCACGCAGGAACCTGACCCTGCCACTGAATAACCAAGGTCTGTCATTCACCGCAAAGCAGAAGTCCAGCTCAGGTCAGGGCTTGGGCGCAATGGAGACCTCTAGCTACCAAGGGAGCTTTCTGGCCTGGACGAGCGACATTTCTGGAGTGAAGCAATGAATTGACAGGGTTTTCTGAACGACAGTTTCAGACTTAAATGCCTAGAGCCTGTCTGACATAAATCCTGTTGACTCTGAGCCCATATCTTACGGCAGCAGCAGCATCCTTCTCATTGTCCCATCCCATTCTCTCTGTACTGTATTACACGTTACAAGAATATCTTGTTTTCTTTACCTGCTTTGAGCTCCACGAGGAGCTCTCATCTTTCCTAATCACATTACACCTGCTCATTTCTCGACCTTCTTGCCATTTTAACCTTGTCTACTCCTTGAATTACCTTGAGCTTCAGCATGCAGGAATCACTACAATGCTTATGGCACAACAAACAAGCTGCAGGCTCACACACACACACACATGCAGAGACCTTTCCTTGGGGCTTTGCTTAATTTCCTCTCTGCTTTGTTCCAGATCACTTATTATAAATTCAGAAATCCCTCAAGGCGGTTTCCGAAGACTAGCTGTTCTCCTTGGGTGACATATGGTTCCCACATACGTGGCCCTCCAAAGGACTATGCTTCACTCAAATCTTATTTCTGGGATGCAACAGGGACTTGAGACAGCATGCTTCTTTTCCACGGATGCCTGAATCTCACCCATTGGGAATGTTTGGTACCAGCGTTACAATTCCCATTCTGCCCTCTGGTTTTAATCCCTACTTTCACTGTGCTTTCACCATCTGCTGCTAACTCCAGCTGTCATCTTTTAAGGAAACACTTTTTGAACATTTGTCATGGCTCTGACAAACCTCTCCAGGTGTTTCTGCGAGAATTGGATGTCCCTGGTAAATAAACACTCAGCACCACCCGACACCCAAGACATACCGCCGCTCTGAATGTCACCCTGGTCTGTTTAATTAACTCCTCTAGTTGGAACTAGCTGTGGTTTAGCTTCTGTTGTTTTTGCCTTTTCTTCATTATTTCACCAGGGCAAGCTGTCCCTACAGACTGCTGCCACCTCTTGTGCATCTCCTTCATCTTGTTCCTTGGGGTTGCCAACAAAAGCACTTTGTAGACGTTTTGCTTTCCATGCTGGAAGACATGCAGCTCGCAGAGCTTTCAGCCCTGGTGGTGGTTTCGCCTCTACAGCAGCCCCCTTGTCCCTGTAATGGTCTCAGAGGCACAGGCCCCCCGAGACGACGTGATCTTCTCCTCCTGCAAACTCCGTGCAGTTTTTATTACCGCATCTTTTGCAGGGACACAAATAATACATCTGGCACTACATCTCCCTATTCTTATTTCAGGTAAACACAGCCAGCAAAGTCTAAATCAAATAAAATTCAACAGAATGGAGGAGTTCGGTGATCCCTCAAAGTGAACCAACACCCCCACCCCCAAACCCCCCACTCCCCCAGGGTTTTCAGTACTGGAAGCTGAAAACTGACTGGCAGCAGAAGGCAGTCCTCATCCAAAACACAACAATCAGTGCGAATCTTTCCATTTCGGCAATGAACTTTCAGATCAGACCCAAAAATAGCAGGGAAATCTTCATACAAATGTATGAAGTTGCAGCGTAGATGGTGCAAAAGGACCCTCAAATACCTTTTGATGTATTTCAATATATTTAACTACAGCAGTCTGTGCCTTTATTTAACCAAATCCTTGAACAATCCTGGGAATTGCAGGTCATTAATTATCCCAGCTAACCTCAGTGATGGGGCGGGCGAGAGCACGCATTAGGGGATGGCTGGAGGAGGGTCTGCTCCATGGGGAGGAGGCCGGGGAGCTGTGACCTGGCCCCGGGATGCTCCCTAGCTGTTCCCATGCCAGCAGCTCACCCTGGGGAGTCCTGCAGGCTTTCCAAAAATAGTGGCTCCCTCCCAGCCCTGACGTTGGGGGAAGCTCAGGGTTAGAAAAGTGGCAGTCCGACACCCTGCTGTGCCTGGGAAGTCCTAACCTAACCTATGCACTATCCAGTAAAAAACATATCGTCAAATACGTTTAGAATTAAACAAACAAACAACCAACACCCCCCCCAAACCCCAGCACTGATAAGGAAAAGGAAAGACACTGAAGATATTAAGCCTCTGAAATTTGGCATTGAACTGCTTTGATTCTACACTGAAAAGATGGAGCAAAAGTAGGAAAACACATATGAAAACCAGTCAGTCAGATGCCTGTTAGGAGAGACTGAAAAATTAGGAATTTTTCATTCAGAGTAAAGTGAAACGGGAGGGCATGAAAGATATATTGACAATAAACACTGTAGAGATGGTAAATTGGATACTGAAATCTGCACTTTCTCTAGAAACAAAAAGACGTTAAAAGAAAATAAAGAGGCAGAGATTTTACAAACAGTGAAGGGGAACAGTTTCACATGACGCATGATTAATCTGCAGCACTGCTTGCCACAAGATGTTAGGGGAGTTGAGTGCTTAGCAGAATTTAAAAAAAAAGGCATATTGCACGCTAATGAAAACATGCAATCATCTGTGATAGCTGAAATTCAGGGGAACAAATCTGCAGAATCTGCAGAAGAAAGCACAGAAGGTAGATGACAGTGCAGGGGTCCATGGAGGTAGCTCTCACCAAAGTGTGGACAATCCCCTCTGAACTAGAGCCAATCAGTTTTACGTAAAATTTACTCTTGAAATAGGAAAAAAAAAGCATGAGTATTCTCAAGTCTCCATGACACATCCTGAGGATTATTCAGGATAGAGAGATGGTGGGAGAAAAGTGAGGAAGAGGTTCTAAAAAGGAAACACTTTGCTTCATTCTTCAAATGTTTTTCAGCCCTTGCGATATCTGCTGGATAAAAGAGCAGAAAATGACTGAAGCCATTTAACATTTTAAAAGGAATAAGATTACAAGGAGTAATCTCAAATTTTCTTTGAACGTGACACCCCACCACTGATGAGATTTTTCAGTCAAAGGACTTGCACTTCTATGCTCAGTCCTTGTGTTTCTTCACGCCCTGTGATGATGTGAGCTAGCTTTGCTGGCCCGTGGGAAGGTTAAGCATCACAGTGTTTTGAAAGACAGAAACAGGTAAAATGCTCAGAGATGGTTTTATGCAAAGGGCTATGTATATACCTATGCGGTACTGCTATCTTACCACTTGGATTCATGCAAGGGTCTATCAAGAAGTCTCCTGAGCTCTTTGCTTTCTGAATAAGACTGCACTAAGCTTTTGATGCCAGCTCATATTACTAGAAATGCCTTTAAACACCTACACATCTTTTGCTCTGTTCACACTTAATTATGAGCTCATTTGACAACTGACACATAATTAACCTGATTTCCTTTCATTCTTTTTCCTCCTCTCTGCTAACTTAAGAGACTGCACTATAGATGCTAACACTGATGCCCATGCAGTCTTGATCTCTGCGTCCACTGCCTTTTCACTTCCGTTTTCCATCCCTGCTACTTGTGCACAACATGGTTTTCAGACTTCTGGCCAAACTCAGAAACCCATTAGGGTTCAATGTCTTCTTTTTTTTTCCTTACTGAAATGTGTGTCCCAAAATTCGTTTTCCATTGAAGAATATGTGTCATTTGTCCAGAAAAGAAAATAATTAAGCACATCTATCCCAAAAGAGAAGCAATTTGAAAATGAAATGACTTGACTTTGCCAACATTTTGTGTGATTCTTTTCCAACAATTCACTGAATTTGTCATGAACACATCACTGTGTGGTCCTAAGACATGTGGTCCTGTTTGCTCCTATTGTTGCCCTCCCACAGTCCATGCGCTAAACAATCCTACATTACCATAAAACTTCCAAGCTTTTTCTAAAGCATTTGTAAGCTTGTGAGAGATTGTTTTGGTATGTTTCCACCTTTATTTTTATAAAGCTTCCTCAAAGAACAGGCCCGCTTCTGGTCCTCTGGTTTTTTCCTACCAGATTGCTGCTAAAAACATATAAATTCTCAATAGGAGCTAGTGCACAATCAGTGCTACCCACCAAATTCTTGCCAGTATCTCAGAGTAGCACTTGGGAGAATATTTCTTAGCCTCCATTCATAATCAGTGACCTCTTGCTTATTATTTTTACTGCAGTGACAGTTTGGCTGGATCAAGAGACTTCTCCATGTGTCCTTTGTTGGATTTGTAGCAGTTACGTTTTAGTCTTCCTAAATTCATATTTGGCTGCAAGTTTCTTCCCCGTTGTGTCATCTTCAAATGCTTCTGCCCAGTGGATGACAACAGGCTTTGACCCCTCTCCAGCTACTTTGTGCAATGGGTCTGCATCACAGGAGCAGCACATTTCTTCTTTTCCTCCTTCTGCATGCTTTGGTTCCCTTTCCTTTATGGTCTCAGACAGAGGCAGCAGGTAGAACTCTGATCTTCAAGGAGGAGTCTGAAATGGTAGTGAGAAGTTGTGGGTTTCAACCTCCTTCCTCGTTTTCATTTTTCAGAAAACAAGACCTGACTCACAGCTACGCAGCGGCAGCAGCACAGGAGCCACCAGCCTCCCAGGGCTCTGCAGTCCCACTGCGGCGCCCGAGCTCTGCTGTGCTTAGGCATGGTGTCCAGGTCCTGGGTATGTCACCTGCCTCCAGTGACACTTTCCGCCAGTGGTCACCCAATCTCGTCAAGGAAGGGCCACCTTTGCTATCAGAAAGCACGGTGACACTGTGGACACACGGGGCAAAGGCAGGACTAATTCCAGCAGTAAAAGGGACAGTGGGATGCTGGCAGGGGCTGCCATTACCGCCACACTGCATTTCCCAGTAACGTTACTGGAAGCTTAGTTTAAAGACGGTCAGGACAAAGTTATCAGGATCATACTGCAAGATTTCTCTTAAGCCTTTCAGACAATTCAGGTTATACCATCCCATTTTTAGTTCCTTCTTGCCCACTTACCATAGCACTACAATGAATCTCATGGACACATCTTCAGAGCGAAATGGAGAATATCTTTTAGTTTGCCAGCAGCAAAAAAAAAAAAAAAGTTAAGATTAACTGCCGTTGTCAGCTCTGTTAACAATGTCTTTTGCGGATTTGTCCAATCTTAGTTAGTGTTGTTTTCACGCATAGTGAAGTATTAGCTATTGTCTCTGTCATAAGCAAAAAATTCCATTTCTTTAACAATGTGCTAAAACCAGAAAAAGAAAAATTGTCCTTCATAATTCCTGACAAGATTCCATTATACTGAAAGGGAAACGTGATCTTGTATTTTACGTACCCAAAAATGATGTCTTAAAGGCTGTGATGCCTTTGTTACATGAAGAATATTTTTCCACATCAGTGCAGTTACTCTTAGACATCACATCCATTACTGTTCTGCAAGTCTTTCTTATAATATAGGAGTGTATTTTGTGGAAGCCACATGACAACTTTCATGTCACATCAGAATTAATCAAAATATCACAAGGAAAATACTTTTTTTTTCCTCAAAATCTTTAAACCTAATAAATCCTCAACAGAAGTCTGTGGTTTACAATAAACAGATAATTCTGAACTGTCTGAGTAAACTACATGATACTGTTTCAGCATATAGTTTTGCACCTCTGGGGTATTACAGCAAAGAGAGCTGGAGGAATCCATGACAGCTGAAGATGAAAAGATAAAATCCTTCCCTAATATAAATTCTCCTAACTTCATCAAATTCAAGCAAGCCACAATGATTTACACTTCTCCAGAGTGTTTTCCGCACTGTTTCTTTCATAAATGGAAGGGTGAAAGTGGGAATAAGAAAAGGTAGAATTATGGATAAATAAAACAGAGAATGGAGACTGCACGAAGTCTACCCAGGGACCTCTGTTCAAATGTAATTCAGCTAGGAAGTGCATGTGTTTTATAGCTCTATGTTGTACAGGAAAAATAAAGATACATTTTTAAAACATCTTTAGAAAAATAACCAATTATGTCCCACACAGTTCTGCATCATATGAGCTCATCTGCGATTGCTAAGAAATACCAGTTCAACAGTGTGTCGTTAGGGGAGCAGTGCTGTTACTCACACATGGGTGTCTAGTGCCATCTAAGATGCTCTCAGGCACCCCCTCAGCCTCCAGACGCTCTCCCAAAGGGTGCAGGCATCCCAGGCCTTGGGTGGTATGTGCCAGGCCTGCACAGGCATCTCGGACACGCTTGGGCATCTCAAATCGAACAACCTTCTTATGTCTGGGGTCCTGAAACCTGCCCCTGGCAGGGAGCCAGCTCTAAAGACGCCTAAATATAGATGCCTCCATGTAAGCCATCTGAGGTGCTTGGGGGTGTCTGAGGGTCCACACAGGGCTGGTGGACAGGACCCAGGCTCTGCAGGAGACCCACAGACCGCTGGAGAGGCAGCTGGAGCCTGCCAGGATACCCCTGGGCATCTCAAATGGTCATAGGTGCTCACATTTGGGCACTTGGATGCAGGCCCAGGTCAACACTGACCATAATAAGAGCTGGACTTCAGCTCGCATAAGCGCACTACATGTATGCCCACAACATGGACAGTAAGGCTGAAAGACTTCTGCAAGAAAAGCCCTGAGTTGCCCAGGTATTAGCCGCCCACGAAAAGCTTAGTTATTTTTACCTCCTTTGCCAGAGCAGGGTTTGAAAGTGGATGCCCAGTCACACCTCTGCCACCCAATATCCCTGTTCCGAGGACATTACTCATAACTTTACAATCCAAGTGTCTAAATATGTTTTAATACTACCCTGATGCCACAAATACAGAATTTATACCCTACTCACTCCCTCGGCTTCAAAAATTGAAACTGTCCAGCAACTACAAATATAAATATAGTCTTTATCAGATGGCATTTTGTTATTTTCAAGTGGTTTTTGTCCTGAGATGACAACAAATTAAACTTAGATACCAAATTAACTCTTTTCAAGGGTGAGGTCTCAGCAGCTGAAGCTTTGTAGTGCAAAGCTTTTTCATTACCAATGGGATTACGGACTTCAGGGTGGTTTTGGAATTACTTCAAAGATTGGCCGCTTAGTTCATCCATTCAGACACTGACTCTTTGCTGTTGGAGTTTATTTCAGGTGCCCATTTTTCAGTAGAAACCATTTACGAATGCTCTGCAGACCTGAAAAGTGAAGTTGTTGTATATTGTGTCCCAGTGATACTGGCTTGGGTTTTTGAACTCATGTTTTCTTGCATTCATCTGTTCAATAAAGAAAATATTTTCCACTGGCTCAGAAGAAGTGGAGACCTCATCCTAAGCCTCGTTAAAAGTCTCCTGCACTCACTCCACACCTGCTTTGCTGTGCCCCAAACAGAGAGAGCTGCAAAAAGGATTTGGGCACCAAACTATCACTGCCTTGTCTCTGCAGACCTTTAAGTCCAATGCTTAGACATAGACTCAAGAAATTTTTACTTAGGTGATTTCCAATTCTATCATACAAGCATCTAGACTGAAGTGCCTACATTTCTTAAATGCCATCTTTTGGACATGCAAGCGCATGTTCTGGCTGAGTTTAGCAATAAGGTATCCATCCCATACTTAAACTCCATTGGGTCCCACAAGCTGGACACTCAACACTTTGCATGTGAAACCCATCTGGGACATGCTACCAGAGCACACACCCACCTCATCCCAGGTGTAACATGGGTTAAGACAGCAAAGCCTTCCTTCCAGGTATTCCCTGAGAAGGGCTGGGGTGGTGTCCCTGCCCCGCTGACTGGTAAGTAAGCAGAGTAAGCAGTAGACTAAAAAGTCATGGTCACTCGCTCACCGGTCCAATAAATAACAGTCTTGGCTTCAAGTGGAGAAAGGGTGGGCCACACCTCTTCTTCCTACAGGCTACCCCAAAGTCCATGAGTGAAGGAAGGATTGAATTCATGTCCAGCCATATCTCACAAGGGTAGGTGAACAAGGGCCAGTGGGTAAGAAGAGGACTAATGCCATCTCCTCGCTTGGCTGTGAGGGAAATGCCCCTGTTGTGAGAAGGGGCAAGCTCTGACGCCTATCACAGCCTCGTGGCAAGGTAACCCAGCTACAGTCAGATGCCTCTTGGAGCCTCTTGGAGCCCTAATTCCACCTAGGTCTCGGGGAATAACATGGTATTTCTGTTAGCATTTCTCAGACAGCTCCAGCAGCTTCCCAGGCAGTGTGCCGGGCTTCGCTGGTGGTTTTGCCTGGTGTCTGTACAGACAGTGGGGACCCACAGAGTCAATTCCAGTCCCAGAAGGTGCTGAAAAGTCACCAGCCTCAGTGGTTTGCTATTTGGAATTGCAGCCCTATATAGTTATTCTTCTGTTGGTATATGCAACAGTGATCTAAAAGAAGGCTTTTTTGTCTATTTCCTAAGAGATTATTTCACAGAGGAATGATGGGTCTGTTTAACAAACAGTGCAAAAAGCATCTGGGCTATACAGAAGAAAACAACAAACTCATTATAAACAATTCTGTCTATACCTCCTATTCCCTATTTTTTAATTCCTTCTCTGATTTAATTTCATTTTAGTATTGTTTCAGGGAAATAAGATCTTTTGCTTTAAGACTTCATCTGCTCTCACTTGTCATAATTTAGAAGCTAATAATCCTCTTCATGACATCACACACACTCACTAAAACCCATTATGCCAAGGACAAAGTATGACAGTCTCAGGCATGGGGAATAAGAACAACAGATGAGAGACAGCAACAGATGCAAATTAACTGCTAAAGACAAAGAATTATATTGTCCCCTTCCACAAGAAAACTCTGGGAGGAAGGAAAACAGCTCAGCAGTGCTGTCTGTACCCTGAGGATGCTTTCTAAAATCCCTCGCCCATCGTTAGCAGCAACGGAATTGATCAGACCAAAGCTTCTCTTCTTCACAAAGGAAATGTAGCGGGCTAACAAATGGTAGCTAAAACATAGTGTTAAACACAGCCTAGCACTTAGCGTAACCAGCTCATGGTTAGCCTTAGGTTGCTTTCAGTTCCAAGTAAAAGCATGGCTTTACTCCAAATCACAGTGTTATCGCTTTTCCCACGCAGTTTGAAATTATGTTCAGTACTTTTTAAACAATTGTATTTTCTTTGATCACTTCTAAAGGATAGATAGCACCATGAGCTGAGCTGGGTAGGAGTGATAAAGATGACTGGGATGTTTTGATAGCCCCCAAGCCTATCCAGTCTCACGTTTAATGTGGTTTTGGCCAAAGGAGTTCCATGTTTACTGAAAAACCTAATGCTGTTAATAACATTGTAGTGTACTACAGTAGAGCAGTGGAAATGTGTTCAGAGATGGTGGTGGTCACAAACATGGCTTTTACTCAAACAAGGGGTTCCCCGTGAGTGCTCTCAGCTCTTCAGACAAGGAAGGAAGGTAAGCTGGGACACTGCAATGCCAGGCTCAAATGTAAAGGGAAAAAAAATAGCATGTCTGTCATTTGACTGTAGGTTTCTGTTTCCAAATTGTAGATCAGGAACCACTTATCCTGGGCCAAAAAGAAGTTCTGCTTTCTTTTTTTTTAAAGTTTAAAACAGCTTTTCAAAACATAAGAGCAGAAAGATTCTTTAAGGTGGTGTCTTGTGTCCAGCAGTGACTGCAAGCTGGTGTATTCCATGTACAAGAACATGGCAAATGTTCTTGTACATGCATTGTCCTGCTAGCAAGGTACATTCACAGTATTCTAATCCTCAGCAAAGCTCTTTTCCATGAGCTTGTCCTGGGCCCTTTGAGTCCATGCAAACTTTGCTCATCCATGATATCTGCGAGGAGGAGTTCACAGCCCAAGGACACTCTGAGGGTAGAAGAACCTCCTGTGCTATCAGTGGAATCTACCACCTACTACCTTCATCTGACAGTGCCCCATTCCTCTACCAGGAGTGCGGTGTTGATTCCCTCTTTCAATGCCTTTCATGATTTCATAAACTTCTGTGAATCCCCCCCCACCATTTAGCTGTCTTTTTTTCAGCCGGTTTCATTCCCTCTCTCTTTGTTCCTCATACAAAAGCAGTTCCATACTTTTGATCATCCTTGTTGCCCTTTTCTGAAACTTTTTCAGCCTTTCTACACCTTTTTGAGAAAGAAAGACTGGAATTGCATGCAGTACTGAAGGGATGAGCAAATCATAGACTTATATAGTGGTATGATGATGACGTCCAGTTTTCTCTCTCTTTCTTTCCTGGCAATTGTTAATACTTGCTTTACCTCTTAGACTGCGTACTGATAGCAAGCATGAATAGTTTTCATGGAGTTATCTATCATAACTCAGAGCTTTTGCTGCTGAGGGAAGCAATCAGCCCATCTTTTTAGATATGCAATTAGGATTGGTTTTCCCCCATCTTCGTATTTGTCTGCATCAAATTTCATCTGTCATTTTATTGCCCACTCAATCCAGCAAGCTCCTGCAACTCTGCACAATCATCTTTGCTATCCTGAATAAATGATTACCTTCGTATCATCAGCAAACCCCACTCCTCAGCCCCCTTCCATGTACCAGTATAGATTGTCTCGCAGGATTCCCCTTACAATCTTGCTTCACTATGAAGAATGACCATTTGCTCCCACCCTCTGGTTCCTTTCTTTTAATAAATTATTTATCCATGCATGAACCTTCCTTCTTGCCACACGTCTGCTTTGCTTCCTTAAAAGCTTTTGGTGAAGGACCTTGCTGAAAGCCTTGTGGAAATTCAAGTAGACATCATAGCCAGCTTTTTCTTTTTCAATTGCTGTTGACATTTTTAAAGAACTCAAGGTCTGAGAAGGTGATGTTCATCTATAAAAGCTATAACAATTATTCCCAAGCAAAAGGGATTGCTGTTACTTCAGCCAGGAAAACTTTCTTGGTGAAATGACAATGCAGGGAATCCAGCACTGATAAAATGAATAATTTTCCATAAGACATATTACTCAGCACTCATTTCCAGAGGAAATCACCTAGGTCAAGAAGTCAGCAGGATTCAAAAGAAGGATGGGCAACCATGCTCTCAGCATTCTCTTGGCTTGTTTTCCAGTAATGTTGGAAGGGATATTAAAACTCACGAATCAGGGCTTAAGTGATTGTCTCAATATAAAAGACCAGGATGAAATCTAATGAAGCTTAGTAGATGATCCCCTTATTTTCTGAATGCTCCTTCATTTGAACCTGATCTGACAAAAAGAGGCATAAAACCTAAAGAGTACATTAGCAGGAGAATCAGACAAGGGGCTGCAGGCTACGGAGCCAGTCAGAGGAACTGCCTTCCTGCTGATCACCAGGGTCATGAGGATAAACACTGAGACTAGATTATCTGTGAAGTTTTTCAACAACTTATTGATCTTCATTTTAATGCTGACACTTGGGTTATAATATAAACTATCCGAGATCTCAAAATCTTAATTTAAATTACAAAATATCCCATCTATAATCCTCATATAATAACTGGTAGCACTCTAAATCCAGTCTAATGTGTGTGCTTGGTATGTTTCTCATATTGGTTTGCCCTTCCCTTCCCTTCCCTTCCCTTCCCTTCCCTTCCCTTCCCTTCCCTTCCCTTCCCAGCAATTTGCAGCAGATGAGATTCTCAGACTATTTAAGCTGGATCTTTTGATATTTGGTGTATTACAGCCAGTGCTACTGCATTTCTTAATGATAAACATAAGAGTTGATCAGCACATTGGGAAATATTTTGGAGCTCCATAGACCATATGGTAAAAGGTAGTATGGTAAATGATGTCTCCACCTTTTTTCTGTGTAATACTTTGTACTTGGTGCAAATAATAACCAAAAATGAAATATTAACCCTCTAGGTTCCACCTTGCTTCTTGAAGACTTCTGGTCATGATTTCTAGTGCATCTACGTGCCTCCAGGACTGAGCTAGCACAGACATCCCTGAGTTAGCTTCGCACTGCCCAGATACGTCCTTTTTACAACTGTTGCACTGAAATACCCTAGCACGGTCAATTAGCACGCTCAGAGGGCTGTGATTTGAAAATTAGCTAGGATAGTTCTCTGATATGTATCTGTCCACACATGTTTACTTCAGAAAGGTATCTACTCTTTAGCACAGAAGCAAGAAAAAAAAAAGAGCACAAGGTATTTTTTATTTACTCCCCTTTGTTTTCCATATGCAGCCCATCACTGTAGTATCTAAACATGTTACCCATGTTCAGATACTCTAGACATAATTTTCTGTGCATGTAATAAATGCAAAGGCAGCACAATTTTTAGTATCATTTATTCATTATTTGTGTGCAGTGATACATAGTCTATTGGCATTATGAGAGGCAATCTACATTAATAAGCAGAATGACCTTCCCAAAGGTCAAGAACACAATTCAATTCTCATTTTCATAAATACTTCCGAACAGCTTCATTTTTGAGAGCAATCCCATTGATGCTACATTTTAGCCTATGTGCCTGCAGTTACAGCTGTCTGTGTCACTCTTTTGGCTGAAAGCGTTTAGCCAAAACACACACTGCATATTGTAAAGATAATGCCAGAAAAGAGGAAAGAAAAATATTCTTAGTTGCTATACATAAGTGCAGGCAAACATGCCTGAAAACAGATTATGAAAAGAGTAATTGAGATACTCTTTTAAAGTAATTAAGCAACTGGGAGAGTTAATTCAATTGAAAGACAATATCCTTATTAAGGGAGAACAAGATAAAGGAATATGTTGAAGTGGATGACACTTTCCAGAAAGAATATGCTATTTCTGAAGTCCCTAAATTGAATTTCGATTGCTATCCATTTTCCTATCTAAGCTTATATATGTGTGCCCGGTACGAGTACCTGTATTCTGAACTCCATCCTCCCTTAATGTATTGATTTTCCGTCCCACTGGGCTGGCTTGGTAATATATTTGTACTGCTAATATACAGCAAAGGTGCCTCGCGTACATGCTGTTTAGTGAGAACAGCATCATATAGCCTGTTTGGGGAAAAGAAGTCCCCAAGCCCTGACGTACCGATACTTGCTAATCTTTCATATTCTGTTGCACTTGCACCCTCCTGCTGATTTCCATGGCACAGAAATATGCTTTCATAGCCACAACAGAGCTCCTTAACCCAGTAATTGCTTCTTTGCTGGCTGCTTCCCTCAGTCGGTCTGGTCCTGCATATGGGCAGAGTCTGGGCAAGAATCTAGAGGTGAGGAGGAGTGAGAGACCTGCAAGGACAGTTCAGAAGCCAGATGCTCTCTGGTGCCAGGGAAGCCCCAGGTGAGGATTTTGGAGGAAAAGGCAGCCATCCTGATGCTGCACCACACGCTCAGTGCACTGGCACTCCATTGCTTATACTTTTTTCATCTGTACCTGAATGAATGAGGAAGGCACAAGTGAATTCACTTGTCAGAAGCTGGTCACAGCTGCTACTTCAGGCTACTGAGCCTGGCTAGCCAGAAGCTTCTTGGCAGTAACAGGGAAAAATGGATTTTGCCAAAAGTGACCAAGTAGCTCTCACACGGATCGCTCTGCCCAAGCATCCCAGGGAGCTGGTGCCAAGTCAGAACCTGGCTCTGGGAGGCGATGGCCACCTCCAACCAGCACCTCTGCCCTCCCTCGCATCAGCTCAGGGAGATCAGCCATACCCAGACAGGCTGACTCCGGCAGCCTTCGAGGAGGGAGCAAGGGAGGTCACGGTCTCCCCTGGAGCCTTTTCTTGGGTTTTCCCTCCCTCTCTGCCACACAGCCCATGGGAGCTGCTCCCTCATCGTGCGGCAGGACTCAGAGGCACTCATTATCCTGGCTTGCATCTGTCTGCCAACCGTGGCAAGTGACTGCCTCGTCCCAGGCTATGGGACCTCATGGCTGAATGTGGCAAAGTCAGTGCAACAGCCGGGATGTGGGGTTTTGCCCCATGTGAGAATTTTCAACAGTAGGACCTACCCCAAATCATTCCTCATCCACAGCTACACCTAAGCTCCCCTGAACTCAAGGAGAGTCTCCTCTTCTGTAATGGATTTGGAGACGGTCCTCCCAGAGGGCCACTGACTAAATTCAGTGAGCTGCATGTGTGAAAACAAAGGCAGGTTTGAACCAAGAAAGAGGCATATTAACAGGTGAAGGAAATTGTGTTCTCTTTGCTGTTTTTCTTTTTTAAATGTCATTTTTCCCACATGTAAATCTTGCACTTTGAAGAAAAAGAGCACTATCAAATGCAGTCAGCTGTGCTTCAGGCATTCTGCCTTTTCTTTGTCACCCAAAACATTAACAAACCATTCACATTTTAAGAACCTTTACTTTCCTCTTCTGTAAGTTACTGATTTTGTTTTGCTGCAACCTACGTACAAGACAACTCTGAGTATTTCCTTTTACTACACTTTCACTTGAACCAAATATTTTTAATACAGAGAGTACATGAAGGATGGATCCTTTATGCCTGGATGTTCTTCATAATGGATTAATTGTATTTTGGTCTTTTCTTTAACTTTCACCAATTTTAGCTAAACCATACACCCTGACGGCATTGCATCTGACAGCCAGGTGTGGTACAGTCCTACTTACTTCTGCCCCTCCTCGTTTCCCATCACTGCAAACTGGTCGCTTCACATTATGCAAGATAAACCATACCAAACTAATTCTCCAGTGCTTCTTTCTTTCCAGGTAAATGCACATGTTGACTTACTAGATTAAAGTAACCTGCTTACTGACACCTAAGTAGTTGGGTATATGAACCAACATCATTAATTATCTTCACTGACATGAAGCCCATCGGTGCCAAGCACTAGGCTAGGAAGCCAAAAAGGAAGCCTTAAGCTCAGGATTTACTTATTTAAATTCAGTGTGAAAGCATTTTTCTCTGCCCGTGACCACTTTCATTAAAGCAATCCTAATCTTTCAACAATGATGTGAATGCCATTATGCAAATAAGCAACTGCTTTTCAGACTTGCAGAAATGATGATACCTATACGAAGATTTCTGAGGCTTTTTAATAGTGGCAGTCGCTGAACTTCATAAATACTGATTTGTAAGTATTGCATTCGGTGATGATCTTTTTCTATGAGGCAGGCCACTCTTAAAGCCATATCTCAAAGCTGAGAACTAATGAAATGTTTAATATTCTGGAATAATTCACCTCCATGCCTCAGAATGTTGTAAAAAGGCTCCCATCTGATGACGCCTGTAGCTGGCACAGTACACTCTGCATTTATCATAGTGCTCCAGATAATATTAGTATTTAATGACTGTGCACTGATAAGCTGAAACTGGATGAACAGACTGTCTTCCATCTCATTCTGCTTAAGGTGACATGAACTTTCATTTATGTCACAGCCACTTGCAGCTGTTCAGATACACTCTAAAAACGCTGAAAGGAATACTCTATCAATTCACTACTGAATGAATGACCATAAGAATGAGTCTGTTGTCTTACTGTCTTTGGATTGCTTTAATAAAAGCATTTGTATTCCAGGAAGGAGGCAAGAATATAATTAATCATTGACACAACTGAATAGGCACATTGTCTTAGTGATTCATTAGGAAGCAATTTCAAGAATATTTATTTTGATGATATACATTTTATAATTCATTAGCAACATAATAAAGTGAACACTCAAAAGAATCCATTTCCTATTTTTACACCTTTGCTTTAAATATAACTGTATCCTTGCTATCTGTGACTCTCTTTGCAAAGCTTTGTGTCTGAAACAAAACACATGAACAGTGATGATCACGGATATACTTAGTAATGCCAGGAACCTGTACTTACAGGGCTGATGTCCTTTTTGTATTGATAACCACAATTCAAACCAGAAATATGATACACCTGGTGAAATTCAACGCCACAATTTAGTATTACTGATAACAACCTCAACAGATAAGTCTAGAACTAAAAAAGTGCAACTATGCGCAAGAACAGATATTTGTAATGCTCTTTTTCCACGCTGCAGGTGCATGTCAATGTGCGCAGAATGTGGGCAGAAGGTGGGAAATGGAAATGCAGAATTCCTCACACTGCCGTGCCACTCTGCTGTACCTACACAGAGCTAGGGCTATACTACAGCAGCTTGGCATGCTACGTGATTTTTCTCTCTTTGAATGCTTCAAGCAAAAAAGTTTGATGTGAAAAGGAGGCTTTTTTGACAAATATTTGAGCAGTATTTCTTAACTTCCATAAGCCTTCATGGCAAGTCTGCCCACCAGGTTACCTTGGTTCTATTCACTGCTAGGGCTTGATGACATACATTACCCATAGTGTCCACCTACAATTATTCCAACACTAACACCGAGAACGAGAGCTACAGTGGATGAAACAAGAGTCAAATAGTATAGTATGCGGGTCAACCAAAATTGGTTCAACTTTGAGTTAGTCCAAACTTGTTTTTAACAAGAAGATGGGCTCCCCCCGCCAAAGAGACCTCCTGCATTGGCTAATAATTTATTTAAAAGATCTTTATCTATTCTTAATGACAATGCTTGTGAAAATAGCTTGGTTGGTAAGCACTGAGATAGAAGGCTTCTGGGAAGAGATGAAGGAAGAGCTGGAAGGAGGTGAAAAAGCAAAATGAGCAGTGAGAGTATAGAGTTAAAAATAAGAAATGTAAATCTAAAAGCTGTTGAGAACATTATGTAACTACTAAGATATTTGACTTGAAAGCTTAGGCTGGGAAATTACAAGCTTCCTTCCTTCTTCTAACAACACCTAGTGGGAGGTTGATGACAACTCAGAACTTCAGCAAGACAGAGTATCAGATACTGATACCAGAAACCATCTCCATGCCTGAAGAGTCTTTAAACATTTGTGATGGAAAGCATCTGCTTTATTCGCCTGACTATAACATAGCCTTTTCATTTTCACAGTTGATGTCTTCCATAGTTACATAATGCTGTGAAGAGCTTTTAGATTTACATTCTGTATTTTTAACTTTATATTCTCACTCCTGAGCAGACACCTTACTTGAGGGATGGACTGAACTACAGCTCTGCAGTGATGCAAACATCAGCCCAGTGAAGCACCTCATCTCACCGAGCCACGATGCAGCCGCATCCCTCCCCTGTGCGGGCAGCCCACCTTTTACCTAAGTCTTGCAGTTAAAGCACCCATCTGAGCAGCTGGAGGTCTAGAACAATTCAAATCTACGTCTCGTTTTGCCATACAAGCATTTACCGTGCTCTATTTGCCAGCTTCTGAACACCTGGAGATACTCAGCATCAGCGGGGTGTATCTGAGCAAGGCAGAGATGCCATGGGGCAGTGGTTTTGGCACACAGTCCAGCTTTAGTGCTAGTTTCCAGATTTGTTTCTGTACTTGGCATTAAACTGTATTTAGCTGCAAAGTGGAAAGTGTCTTGACAAAATGCAGGTCTTTCCCACAGAGAGCCCTAAGCACTGGGCTTTCAACCCACGTGGTTTTTGCACCCTTCTTCTTGGCCTATGGAAATCTTGTACCCTTCTCTGGTTCCTGCATTTGACAACAGCTGCACTTTGTGCAGGGCTTAAACCTCTGAGGAGGAGAGAAGCAGGCTCTGAGCATGTCCTTGGCTCTGCCGCGGGCCGGCACAGTGACTGAGCTTAGCAATGGCTGTGGCAAGTGCCCTGACCAGAGAGACTCTGCCACGTGCAGAAACCGCGGAGGGGGTCCCTCTACACATCTAAAGCCAGGAAAGCACTCACTGAGTGAATTCAAACATCTCCAGCAGCAACAGCCACAGACTGGGACCCACATATTTCTGTTACAGCTAAATCCTTTGTTGGGTACCTCTTCCACCTCTTCTAGATGCCGGTGTCTGAAATGAGCTCAGGTTAGGAAGAGCCACTTTCCAGGAGAAGTCTCCTTCTCTGTGGTCAGGCTGTTTCAGAGTGTGAAGTCACTTGGTCAGGGAACTATATCCCCAACACGCTTGCTTATGGAAACCTGGGTGGAGAAGCTGCTAGGGCTGTCCACCTTCACCGCAGCTGAGGATACTCAATTCCGAGTCTATTAGCTGGAAGCCTTTAAAAGGGAAAAGATAAAAACTTAAATGCACTATTTAGCATTTTATTTGACTGATGCATTAAAAAAAAAGCCTTTTGCCTAAATTAAAACTATTTTATCTGTACCTGACGGGAATGCTGTTAATTGAATGGCATTTCAAAAAGAGTTTCCAAGTTGAATTTTCCCCAGTTCAGCAGACAATCTGAACTACAGGATTATATTGTGTTATGACACTACTTGGTTGATGTCTTGCTTGTAAGACTTAGCAATAAAAACTAGTTTACTACGTGAATGCAATCCTGGTTCTTCTTATTTCATTTGTACCCACAAATAAAGGGAGAAGGGGTTTCTGTAGGAGAATTCAGCTACACAAAAGTCTGCTAAAACCTTTTCAAAGTACATAAAAAGTTTAATTCTCATTCCAAAATGACTAACAGCTCCTACACAAGAGCCCTCTTGCGACTACCTGGGAAGTACAATATTACATCCATAGAGGAAAAGCACATCGCTTCTTAAAGAGATAATTCATCATGTCAACTGCTACCATATTCCCCTGCTTCATAACTTATTTTTATTGACCAAGGACAATGCAGGGAAAGAAAAAAGGCAGTAGAGATTTATTAAACATTAAAAAGTCTAAGAAAATATAAAAAATCTCCCCCTTAAACATAGTTATTGATAACTTCTCCTCCTAGAGTACAGCATGATGTACCATTACTTTACTTCAGAGAGAACGGAGAAGGCAACCATCTGATATTGTAAGTCAGTCCCTCCTTAAGCGATTACTGAGGAAATAGATGGGGCTGTTTTCTAGACACTGAAATTATACACTGAGCTTTTTTCTTCCTCTGTCTAGGGGAAATTGCTGGCACACCCAAGGGAAGGTCTGGTGCCAGCACTCCAGGGTCACTTTTGGGTGCCTGCTTGGATAACCCTGCCTTGACTGCAGCAACACTACCAGCAGCACCTGGAGGCAGGGCTGTTGAGAAGCTGACAGCAAGGCAATCTGCATGTTTTATGGAGCTGTCGGACTTCTCGTAGGATGGATCGTCCCCAAAGATAGGTGCATCTAAGGTACCCCCATAAATCTAATAGCAGGTAGGAGAAGAGAGCTGTTTACAACCAGCCAGAAACTCACGCCGTCCAGTTTCACAACTGAACAGTGGGACTGGCCCAAAGATACCAGTTCAGGTATTCAGGTTCCTGTCCAGCCCAACTGGAACAAATCTTGCACTTTCTGCTGCCCCTTCCCAGCTGGGCCTTGCTGGCTCCTCAGCCAGGTCCCTTCCCACCCTCCGCAGAGTGTCTGCCACAGCTGAGCCTCTCCCGGGGCCCAGGGCCACAGTCTCCTACAGCTTTTCAGGTCTGATACTGGATTTCTGAGTCTCACCACAGGCTCTCTTGTAAGCTTGTCTTCAAGTGTGACCTTTTTATCTTGCCATACCGCTGCAAAGAATGATATTTTTTATAATTTGGTTTACATTTATTATATTATTTGACTTTTTAGAAATAGTCATTTGATATAAACACCACACGTGGTTTTAAATATATCCAAGAGCATTTGGATCCCTTGAGTGGCTGGTTCAAAGCACGCTGGGCAGTGCTAGACTCTCCTCAGCACGTGGTGTCTCAGCCATTTTATTATTGCCTCCCTTGGACCTCTCATCCAGGCCCAATTTTCAAGCCTAGATCGAGAAGGTCATTTGTAGTCTCAGTCTTACAGTGCTAGAGAATATCTGATGTGAAGTTGATTGAATTAAAATAAAAATTATTATAGTAGAACCATTCCTTGGTGATCTTGATCTCTGTGGAGAATTACGATGACCGTTGCTTCCAACTAAGTACAACTCAAAAAGTGCCATCAAAATATACTGATTTTCTTGCTTCTTTTATCGTGATTAGGAGGAACATGTTTTAATTGATAGTGGTTTATTAGAATAATGTAATCTCAGAAGATAAGTAGATCAAATAAAAAGCCATAGTAATCCTTATTTTATAATGTATTTCTCCATCCCTTTGCTATCATCCCAATGAAGAGTAAATATAACAGGTAAATTTATGCATAATGCAACTGGGGATGAATCTGAGTAAGTGGTTGAGTGCTTTCAACTCTACCCCAGTACAAAGAACAACAAAAAGTAAATCAGCACTGTCTCAAGTCTGCCAGTATAGAGATCGCTCAAACGATACTGCTAAAATTAAACAAGTTGTAAAATATCATATGCAAAGCATAACTGAAAGGTATTTGGAGTGACACTGCAAACACCTTGAAATGTCTGATTAACTACAAGAACCTTAATACATACTCGATTAGATTTATAAAAAGATTTTTCTCTCTCAAAAATAATAAATATAAAAATAAGTATACTGCAATCAGATAATGAAGTTTTGAATATTGGTAACTCAGGATAGCTTTGGGTTAAACTGTTCTGGCTGTTTGTTTTCTCAAGTTTTAGGGGAATCGATTTTTCCAAAGGTTCACGTATCTTCTCCCCTGGTAAATACGGAGCTAAACATCTTTAAAAAAAAAAAAGAAATCACTTGAGAAAGCACGTTGACAAATGTGTTAAGAAAGGCCCTAATCTTACCTCTATGTAGAGCACGACAGGTTGCTCTGTCCTTTTACTTCTGGGGAAGTTCACGTCCGTGCATCGCCCTGCTCTGCGATGAGCGTGTCAGCCTACTGTGGGACCTCCGCGCTGGCACCAGGGTCTCCACACTTACTGTTTAAAAGATACTATTGCACAGGCTCCAGTTATTGAGAAACAGCTCCTCTAGTAACAGGAGCTGCACACTTCGTATGCTGTGAATTTTTGTATATTAGCAACTTGTAAGTCTGTCTCCTTCAATCAATAGATTCTCCCTCCCCGAGACACAAAGCGATCACCAGGGTTTATGACGGGTTTATGTGCGGACCCTGTACCAACACTGCCGACCGTATTCTTGGTGAGCCGCACGTTTGTTCCGACACGAAGGAACTGAAGATTGTGTATAAACAGGCGCACTAGTCACGCAATGAAGGCAACCTTCCGAAGAAACGCGCTGCTGGGGGGAGTAGGTGAAAGAGCAGAAAAATTTGCATTTATTTATTCCAAACCAATAGTTCCTGACAAACTACGCCTTTCAAAAGCCGCGGGTTTTGCCTGCAAGCCCCAGCCGAGCACCGGCGCTGCAGCCGCAACGCGCTTTAAAGGCGCGCAAGTCGAGCGGCTCCTACCGCCGCCGGCTCTGCCCTCCCCGAGGGGTCTCCGCGGCCACCGGCGCCGCCTCCTCCCGCCCCTTCGGCGCCCACCGGCAGC
>VYXH01010039.1:281735-292755 GCA_013397275.1 Burhinus bistriatus | reverse complement strand
CGCTCCTCCCCAGCACGCCCCGGCGGCGCGGTCCGGCAGCGGTGACCGCCGCGCCCGAGTTCAGCCTCGGCTGGAAGTTGGAGCGCTTTACCATGTCCCTTGTATAAAGGAGCGGGGCCCGCTGGCCTGCTCTTCCCCTCCCCAGGGGTCTGCCTGAAGTGAGACTCCTCCTGGTGTATCTCGGGTTTGGGGTTTGTTTCTTAGGAAAGCGTGGGTGCTGGTTTGCCTCGGGTGCAGCCGCAGCCCGCTCACAGGAGCTGACTGGAGAAGTGTCTCCGCTTTCACAAAACCAGCCCGGGGGCCGGGGATGCCTTCCACTGAGTAGGGGTTTGCTTCGTAGGCTGCCGTTACTTGATTCGTCTCTCTCCCCATCGACAAATGGTAAGAGCAGATGAATCCTGAAATTGAGGTCTATTTCTGCATTTGCAGTTGTTTCTTTCCAAAGATACAACAAACGGTGCAAAACACTTCTTTTCCCCAAACTATAATATTTTTTTCCAAGCATATTGTTCCAAACTGTAATATTTTGCTGCACTTTCTTCAGCTGTTCTGTAAAGCTTTGTGTGCGTTTAGGCTGTCAATCACTTTATGGGCAAACATTTTATATAGCTGATCTCCTGTAATGTTGAATCATGGACCCGTGGACCACCTGGTAGTGTTATAAAGATGTCATTGATGAAATCTGGCAGAACTAAGGCTTCTTGCCACTGTTGATGGGAATGGGAATAGGATTGTATACATGCAAGTAAAAGTGTTTTCACTGGCCACAGCTAAACAAGAAATGCTTTCCACTTCTGCAGAACTGTTGCTGTTCAGGCTTTCCACAAAGTTCTGTGTGGTGCCAAATAATAAAGTAGCTTAAAATGTCAAGTTTTTAAGAAACGCCTTGCCTGCAAAATAGTAAGTACACTGCAAGTCCTGTAGTGAGGAGAATAGATACTGAAACAGAAGGAGATGGCACACAGGTAATTGTGAAGGCAAAGTTTGTGGCAGGGAAACCTTTTATGATGAAACTTGAGAACAAAAAGTTTATTAAGGATTCAAGAAAAGGGCTGTTAGCTGAAGCTACATTTGATCTTTTTATTAAGCGTGCAGGCTCTTCAGAGATGTGATTTTATCATTTTAGTGTTTTCCACTGCCTTGCAAAAAAGAACTCTGATCAGTGTCTCCAGGTGAGAATACAGTACCTGTAATTGGGCATGCTGCTGTTGCCGAAACGAAACTCAGATGTTGTACAGTGAGCAAAGCCTTGGTTTGTGATTATGTTACATGATAAAACTATGAGTATTCTGGCTCTCCTAGATAGAAAACTAATGAAGGTGATGCTAAACCAGTGCCATGTGCATGCTCCTGCCTGGCTCTGCTTTGTAGGTAAAACCGTATGACGCTCGTTCCAATAAAGCAGAGACTGCAACTGTACTTCTAACCCCAAACCCTCCAGTAAAGGTAAATAATTTCAGCAGCTCCATTAGGGCATCCTTGTTACCTTTCACTGGGTTTCACTCTGGTTTACAGCTCACAGGGTACACAAATGTGGTGTTTCGTGACTCGGCATGCTGTTTATCTGTTTGAACACATGGCTCGTGACACTACTTCTCTGTAATCCAGTTGTACGTGCAGGTGTAGTGTGATAAACCAAGCCTCTGTGTTTATTTCTTTTTTGGGAAATGAAGTTCATGTCCAGGTGGTTGGTTTCATGGGAATACATTCCCGTCCATACAGACGCATTTAACAGAGTTCAGCTGTAGTTCATTAGCACAGTTTTTAAGGACATGTGAAATATGCATTGTAGCTGCTTTCTCTTTATTAATTTAAAAGTTGAACTGTAGAAAAGCTTGAACTTGTGCTTCTCTTTGCAGTTTTTATTATAAAGCACAATAAAACAGACCCCCTGAATTATTATTTGGCCACTGCTGTTCAATATACAAGAGCCTTGCTCAAATTTCCCCGAGTGCTAGCAATCCATAGTTAGTTTAAAAAATGTCTGACTGTCATTCCATATTCATGTTTCCTAGGAGTAAAAGACCTTAAAAAAAGGAGGGAGGGGATTATTCTTCTTCGTTTGCCAGGAATACCACATGTACTTATGGTTCATCAGTTCTGATTCAAATTGGAAGAAAATCTGAAATTTTTTTTCATATCAGATACTGTCTAGATGATAAAATAGATAGCATCTTCAATATTGGCTTTGCAACCACAGAGGATTGCATTGTATATTTTATGGTGATAAATGAGCAATCGTTCAAGTACTGTAAGCTGTGTATAGTAAGCTGGTCTTTAAATATTTAAAGACTAAATAATAGCAGCTTCACTGTATGCAGTGCTTCTAATGAACCTTAAACTTCTGTATTGCTGTGGGTTTTCTTTCTCTCTTGATGTCATCATGTGTCATCTTCCCTCCCCCCACCCCTTCCTGCCCAGCTTTTTTCCACTTCTTAAACAGATTAGTAGGGATTTGGGCAAATTGTAAATAGAGTCAGGCCTTCCCAGCTGCAGCCAAACAAGCTCAATGAATTGAAAGTCCTGTGACAAGGCTCTGGTTAAAGCGCTCTGCTTTGGAGAAGGCAGTTGTGCGTACGCTTGCAGCAGGGAGGCAGGAGTCAGGCCCAGCCTGGCGAGGAGGACAACCAGTCACCAGCCTCATGCTGTTGGTGGGTCACTCGCATGGACCATTGACTTCAGTGTAGAGGTGGCATCGGGGTGTCTCCAGGGTTAGGCAGCAGCTGGCTGCAGGGGGTTCTTGGTTGAACAACCTTGAACGTGGGAGCCTAAATTCTGCCTGATCAGAGCGCAGGGTTTTGGCTCTGAAAAGTCCAGCGTGGCTGGTGGTTATTTCTCAGAGCTGTCCTGAAGGCAGTGAAGCACCACGGATGCTTGGACATGTCCCAGCTGCTTGTTTTGTAGCTCTGAGCATTCCCAGAAGGGTCAGTCTCCAAGAGGGTATCACTTCACTCGGATGCTCCAGGGTGGGGTGTCCAATTCAGGAGTTGCAGCCTGCGCAGCCCAGGGGGGTACTGGAAGGACTGGGAAGGGTGCGGTTTGGCTGCTTCTCCTAGGGCCTGAGATGCTTTACCTTCCAAGTCACAGCCTGCACTCAGAGCACTGATCCAGGGGGATGAGACATACCAGTGAGACATCAGTGAGACACAAGATGCAAATCCATCTTCCCTGCTCCCATAAGAGTGCCCTGAGTGATTCATTTTGGCTGGTGTTGGTGGGTCACTTGCTGCCCTTCTTGTTGAAGCTGTGATGTTGTGCAGAAAGGAGGCTGAGGGAGGGAGAACTGCGCTGCAGTCGCTCTTCGTTCTGCGATGGGGATGCTCACCTGGGGAGCGGGATCCTGAGGCTTGGCTGCCAGGGTTGCATATATGTTTCACGTTAAAGCGTTCATTGGTAAAGCGTCCCTTTCTTTGAAGAACATTGCCAAGAAGGGATGCTGGCTCCACATGGATGAAGGTTTCTGCTGGAAGGTCTATATGAGGAATAATTTCAGAGACATACCTGTCTTCAGGGTTTTCTGTTATCTGAAGTAGCTAAGTCTAGGTATCTAAGATAGGCTTTTAGATTTCATTGGGAAGACCAGCCACATAACTTTCTAGGTATGTAAAGCTTGTTTGTATTAAGTAAATTAAGACAAAAGTCGAGAAGACATCGTTGTGATCATCCAGTCTGACTTCCTGGAGAATAAAAAATAGAATCATAGTAAATAAATTCATTTTTCAATAGTAGCATATCCAGATTTATTTTAGGTACCAGACAGCATCCTAACTTCCTTAATTCCCAACAAAGGAAATCTTTAAAGCCATCTCATTAATTAATTACCTTTGCTGTATATGTTAGTGTATCTTTGTAATCTGAATATATCTGGTTTTATAGTGACTGATTATCTTGGTACCTTTGTCTTTTGGAGTGGGTAGTCCTTGTCTTCCTCATCCTCCTTCCATTTTTACTTCCTGAATAGATGTTACGGGCTGTGATGAAGATACCGTAGCCTTCTCTATTGTGCCAGCTGCATTTTCTTGGGAAAACAGTATTATCCAGTATTATAATCACTGCGTTGTCTAGGATATAGTCTCAAGAAGTTTAAGGTAAGCTAGGATAAGAGTTTGTGTTGTTAGTTACTGTCCTAATTGCTGTATGTATGCGTTGAGCCTGGCGTGGGTTCAAGGATAGTTTATCGCTGAAAATAGCTTGTTTATCTGCCCGTACTTGCCTGTAGGCGCATAGCCATACCTGTCTGTAGGTGCATAGCTCCTCCATGCACTCTGTGAGTCAGACACTGCATTGCAATTAAGCGTTTGGTTGTCTCGGTCCCTTTGGGTATCTAACCCCAAGTGAGTAACTGCAGAAGGAAAGTAGCCTGGGGAAAGCGTGCTACACAAAGAACCCTTGAGAGCAATAGGTGTCAGTAGGGGGCAGAGAGGATTTCAGAGACAGAGGGGCAATGGAAGGAAGGGGTACATTAATTGACATATGCAAGTGCATTGCATGTTAGAGGAAACAGTTGCTAAAATTAAGGACTAGCTTCTTTCCATACATCTAAATGATGGCCAGACAAGATGTAACTTGCCAGCCTAGACAGGGTGCTCAGAGCTCGCCTCTCTGGAAGCAGGGGGGACATCAAGGGACCCTTGGCTGGAGGGACTACTTGGTTCCTGGCGTAGTTGCTGGAGCAGCTTCGCTGACTGCCAAGCCAGGCTGCGGCCACTAGCTCATGTTTAAACATCTGCACTGTAGGTGGCTAAAAACCAGTGAGACAAATCCTGCTAAATACAGCATAATCTTATTTTGTACATGAAAGCATACATGCTGTAAAGGAAAATCTTCCCTTTTGCTTCCAGCCCTGTAGCAAACAATGTACTTCATCCAGGCTGGTTACAGGATCAGCGTGTACGGCTCTACGGCCTATCAGTGTGCACAAGGTGAATGTGCTGAGGGCTTTCTGGCTGAATGCTTGGGATAAGACAACTAATGAATGGAGCATTCGAACTCTGAACAGCTTTACTTTTGACTTCATTAAAAAGCTCAAGGAGAGAACTGGCCTCAGGGCTTTTAGGGTTCATTTTTTGCAGAAATTAATTGTGATCCAGACACAGTAACTAACAGTCAAAGCTTCTGAAAGTTGAATTTGAGTCGTCAATGACAAAAGTGGGGTGAAGGACCCAGTTCTCAAGAAAATTAAAAATTTACGTAATTGGAAATTCTTTGTGGGAATACACCGGTGTATGGGGAAAATGCCCATTTGAGGAGGGAAATTCTTTGTGGGAATACTTGGGTGTATGGGGAAAATGCCCATTTGAGGAGGGGGAGTTATACCATGCGCATTTAAATTACAATATAAATTCATTCTGTTTTGACTGTTTTAGTATACTGCTTATATGATGTTTTAAGTTGCTGGTGGGTATTTATTTTGGAGTGTATAAGTGAAATACTCCATTTACTGCTTTGAAGCTCCAGCAAACTCATTGATTTTAACACTTTCTGATGACAGCTTAGTCCTTTCACCAATGCAGGTGTTTGGTTTACGGAAGTACATGCTGCTGTATATTGCTTACATCTCTAGTCTGGGCTGATTTTTCCCAGCATTTGATCTCCTTCTGCTGGAGAGGATGGGAGGTGTGATGGGGCAAAACACTGAGAAGCATCTCAGTAATTCAGCCTGTGTTGAGAGGGCATGTCTCCTTCCTGAGCTGGGATGAGGCCA
The DNA here is from genome assembly GCA_013397275.1 of Burhinus bistriatus. Lineage (NCBI taxonomy): Eukaryota > Metazoa > Chordata > Aves > Charadriiformes > Burhinidae > Burhinus > Burhinus bistriatus. The sequence goes on along the minus strand of VYXH01010039.1, from coordinate 287,051 downwards.
TTTCCACGCACCTCTGGCTCCGGCAACCTACAGATACCAATGTTGTGTCATTCTGAATATGGTAGTCACATAGCAGAGACTGTCCTTGTGCATGGTGCTCCTTCTTGTTCTTCTTAGGCAGGGGACAGAGTAGAAACTATTCAACGTTTCCTTGAGAAAGATACAGTTCTTCAGGCTTATAACCCAAGATGCCTGCTTTAAATGCAGTTTCCTGCTGAAGCGTGCCTGATCACCACCATCAAATGAAACTGTAGCGATAACTGTTCACCACAGACAGGAGAGCTGACGCAGAACATCAAACATGGCCACGTCAGTTGGCACGTTCCCCATCCTGATAGCTAAGAACACCGAAGCATTTCAGTGAAAGGACGGTGTCACCTCCGGGTGCTCACAAACTTGATAACGCTGTGGGCACTTTGTAGACAGGTCCTCAGTGGAGGATGACTCACAGTTGGTACCACAGCTGCTTGGCTTTTGGGTTTTGTGGATTTTTCTCTCCCCCCCTCCCCCTTGCAATAGGTGAACGGCTTAATTAGACTGACTGTTCTGAAGCCCTTAAGAGTTTAAATTTTGGACTTGTAGGAACTGTAAAGAAAAATGTGAAAAGCCTTATCTTGCCCTAAATACCAATCAAAATTAGAAATTTTACTGTGCTTAGGCCCATACATACTATTCTCTACTGTATTTAGTACTTCATAAAAAACCTACCAGCGATTTTTAGCTCCCAAATCTTAGAATAATTTCTTGATTAAAAAGAGGTGAATCCTCTCTGCCTGGCTGCAGTTCACTGGCAGCAAGCATGCCTGCTCTTCACCATAGCCCTGAGAAACCAGCTCCATTTAGTAGTAGCCTTCATCAGCATTTCCAGAGGGTTTGGTTTTGCCTGCACGCTTTACGTAGCTCAGAAGAGTGTCATGTTGGTGAGGCTGTATTCTGTGCTGGCGTCGGCCTTTGCCCTTCCTCTTGCCTGGATGAAGGGAAGTCCTCTCCAGCCTGGGTGATGCTGTAGCACAGTGCTGTACTGTAAAAGTTCACATTGTGCAGATCTACTGAAATAAGTGGGAATTTTGCATACAGCGGTTTTGGAAGACAGGTCCCATTCCAAAAATAAACAGTTGCAAATACCAGACAGTTTTTCCAGGGCTTTGGTTTTGTGTATAGTGACCCTCTATCTGTGTCTTAGTGGTGTGCTGTTCTTTCCAAATTATTTGGACCCATCTTGTCATGAATAGATGTTTTACAGCAATGCTATGAGCTGTGGTGCAGGCAGACTGTGAATGCTCTAATCGAATTGGAAATCAAATATAAATTTGTGAAATTATTGCAATGTCATGTCAAATTATTGCAATATGTGACTTTACATGGCAAAAAGGCGTTGGTAATGGAAAGTAGCTTACAGTACGGATCCACAGTGTTTTTGTTTGTGGCATGCATATGGCTTCCCATGTAACTTCTCGATAATGGTTCCATTCGAAACACTGTATTTTTTGTAGAAATTAGGGTCTTTATGAGAACTGCTCAGAGAAAAACGTTGGCAATAGAGTAGAAGCATTAACAATAATCCAAAATCACTGTTATCAGTGATTTTAGTTAAAAAAAACCCAAACAATCAAACAAAAAACTTCTGCTGCCAATTTTTGACTGTGCAGTGGAAATGCTGACTGGATTCAGAACACAAGGTCTGGGAACTGCATGTTCCAGTTTTATTTTCTTTCGGTTCAGAAATCTTACCCCTTGATCACAGAAGTACTGCCTAAAATTCTTCATGCTCTTACCATGCCCAAGTAACTTCTTCGTAGCTGATGCAGTTTTCATTTCTTGTTCTCCAAGGGCTAAATCCTGCATCCAGTGGGAATCCTGTACCAGAGAAGAGTATTTGAGTAACGAGACAAGCAGCAAAGCTCATAAGCTACAAAGTACCTCATTCTTGTAATGCTGGATCTTCTGCTACAGTAGGATACTGAGCACTTTTAATTTGGAAAGGTTCCTTGCTCTTTAGCTGTGATATTTTTACGGATCAGTGACTTCCCTATCGCCACTCCCAGAGAGGGAGAGCTCTCCTCCTAACCTTTCTTCTGAACTCTGCCGCTCGGTTTAGGATTTTATGTCTTCATTTAGCATTAGTGTCTTTGAATCATGGAATTAATGTTGGGGCTTTAATAAACTTAAAAGAAGTAAAGCTGTAGCAGTTAGGAAATGTGATACAACTTTGCTTTATTAATTTCTTAGACCTGTCACTGTAAAAAAAAACAATGCTGAAAGCCCTGCTGAATGATGCTTCACTGCACCAGCAGTACTTTTTAAGTATTGACTTCTGTGGCCCTTGGGGAAAAAAAAAAGCTAGCTTTGATATTCTAGAGAATCTAATAATTTAGATAGCAAGATATTTCTTACCTTCCCTGCTCTTTACCAGGAAAAGAACCAGACAGTTAAAGACTTTAGTGGGTTTCAATCCTGATTACACTACTGATAGACTCCAGCTTTGCAATTTCTACCATGTCTAATCTAACACTGAAGCATGTATTTTTACTTTAAAAGATGAGGTATAAAGCTGGTTTTGATTTTTTTTTTAATTTATTTTGGTTTTTTCCATGTTTTTCAGTTGTATATTTTACTTTTTATTTAACTCTTAGGAATACATTATAATATGCAAACAAATAGCATGTTGAATGTTTTAAAGTGTTGAACAATAAAATTATGTGGGCCATGGCATGAAATTGTACAAGGTAGAACTTGAAATATTATAAAATTGCTTTGTAAATGCCCTTTGAGAAGTGTTTTGCAGGACTACTTACTTGACGTTCTAGTAACATGATCTGTATAAATCTGCCTTTAAGCTTTGTAGTCTTCCTTATACATGACAGCTTTTTGCCTGTCATCCTTGGAGTAGAAAAGACCATCCCTCGTGATACTTGGGTTTCCCTTATTGTGGTGTTTGGGGATGTAGTTTGTTGTCTCTGGGGTCAGAGCAGCCTTGCTTAACTCATTAACGATAACAGAAAGGCAAAGGGGACAGGAGAGTGGTTTGACAGAAATCCAGACTGCGATGGAGGAGGTGAACAAGGGACAAGAGTTCACTGTCTCCTCTTGTTCAAGAGCTAGGTAGGGGCAGGTTCAGGACCAACAAATGCAGCCACTTTCTCAGCAGTTAGGCTGGGGAAAGACTTGTCACAGGATGCTGTGGATGTGAGGTAAACGGTGATTCAACAGTTGCTAGATTCATAGATACAGAAACACGATCTTCAGTTGAATGAATATTAAGGTTTGATCCTGGAATCACAGCTCTACAAGGGGGATTGGATGACTAATGCAGTGTGTGGTTTCAGGCAATAAATGCTTTGATAGAGATTAATTGATGAAAATCATTTTATAAGTAATTCGTCTTTTCTTCAATTGTCCAGATCAGATGAAACTACAGATGACGTGGCCAAAGTCAAGACAACGCACGAACTGATGAGAAACAGCATTGCCTTCTGAGAACATTAGACTCCTGGTTGCTGGAAATCATAGGTGCAACTTTACTACCAAAAGAGACTCTGACATTATGTGATCATTGAGCAGAGTTTGCAAGAATGGAAAAGCAAAGGACCCCACTAGCTGTATAGCATGAATAAAAATCTCCAAGATTCAGCTGAATCAAAAAATTATTCCAGCCATGGGAGAAAATGCAAGTTTTTGGGAAAGTTTGATATATGCACATCCTACCTGTACCACCTGGAAGCAAGAGGCAGAGGGATCTATCTACCACCTAGCCAGTATTCTCTTTGTTGTTGGCTTCATGGGTGGAAGTGGATTCTTTGGGCTTCTCTATGTCTTCAGCTTGCTTGGATTGGGCTTTCTCTGCTCTTCTGTCTGGGCTTGGCTGGATGTCTGTGCAGCTGATATATTCTCCTGGAATTTTATACTGTTCGCTATATGCTTCGTACAGTTCATTTATGTTACCTACCAAGTTCGGAGTGTTTCCTTTGACAGAGAATTCCAGGAACTCTACAGTGCTCTCTTCCAGCCCCTGGGAATTTCCTTGACTGTCTACAGGAAGATTGTCTTGTGCTGTGATGCAGAAGTGGTTACCCTGGAGAAGGAACACTGTTACGCCATGCAGGGCAAAACACCTATTGATAAACTGTCCTTGCTTGTGTCAGGCAGGTTTGTATTGGTTTGTTCAGACTTACTGCACATATCTTTATTTTTTCCTCCTTCTTGAAAATGAAAGCCAAAAAAAAAAAAGCGCCTGATTTGTGTATTGTTTGTTCATTTTCCAGCACAATAGATTAAATATTAATAGGCTAAATACACTTGTCTAGGACAGCACTAGCATAAAAACCCTAAGCACAAAATCTGTAATAGCATAAGAAAAAGATTTTAAGTCATTCTTTTCCAGACCACTGTATCGTAGCACTTAACAGGTTAGGCAGATAAAAGGAACAAATGTGTGCTTCAGTCTTCAGGCTATGGTTTTCTCTCTGTCTACTGCCTAGCTGATGAACACAGCATCTTTCTTGTTTTTCTTTGCTAGTATCATCTGAAACAAGGCTAAAAGGTAGTTATGAAACTGAATATACTGAGATAAACTCTGTTTAATAGAGATCTCTACTTTGATACAGATTGTGTTTGGTTGCTTTCTAGGGGGTGGGAAAAGAGAGGGAGTAAGGGAGAGCAGAAGGCCTAAAAGCGCCCTTCCATTACAAGGGGACATAGTCGAGCCCTATCAAGATTTGCAGAACTGAGCCTACAGTTACTGTATACTGTGGCCCTTAGTTAGATCCTGAGGCAATAAATCCACCTGCTTGTACTCCCTGCATACTGGAGATCCTTCTGGCAACCTTGCTGATGCATTCCTGAAGGGAAAAACTGGCTTTCATACTGTATACAAAGTGGTATACAGTATTGGACCACCACAAGAGTAGATGGGATACCCAGAGATGATGGCCGTGGTGTGTCTTTGATGGGACACTTTGTAGGTGCATTTTGACAGCCTGCTGCATGGACAGATGGAATTTGTAGGCAGCTTGAAACTCAGCTGATTTAGGACTACTTGCAATGAACAATATGGATTTTAGGTAGTTGCCCCTAGTCTCATCCTGGTTCAGAGTGTTCTTGGGAGCTGTCTAGAAAGTACCACGTGGAGGTCGCTTTTGGTCAGTGATACTGAAGGAGAGGTGTCCATCCTTCTACACGCCCAGTCAGTTAGTAATCATGCAGGGAGTTCCTGTTGCCCTCCTTCGTGCAGTATAGGGCCTCTTGTTCTGATTTTGTAAGAAGCATTAATCTTGGTGCAGGGAGATGTAAAAAGGGGACTCCTACAGCTTGCTTTTT
>VYXH01010039.1:232862-281716 GCA_013397275.1 Burhinus bistriatus | reverse complement strand
ACAGCTTTTTTTTTTTTTTTTTTTTTAGCTCATGAGGTTGAAGCATACATTTCCTGCTTGTGTGCCTTCAAACTTAAATATGATTTTAAAAGTAAAAAGTTTTTCTTTGGCTTCTGCAGAAGGCCACAGCATTCACACAGAGATCCCATACCTATGTGCTGTTCTGGCTCCAGAGACAGTCCTGTGGCCATGTAATTCCTGTTAAACACTGAGAGAGCCCTACCTAACACATGCCATGGGGAACTCCTGCTTCCCACTCCCCACTTTTGTCACTTTGTTCCCTCTAAAATGCATACTTCCCAAACCTAGAAGTATATCTCATGGCTTTCAAGTGAAGAAGGCAAAGACCGTTACGTGTATTGGTCTTTCATCTCTCCAAGTGCATGCTGGCCTTTCCATGACAGAGCTTGCACGTCACTGCACGGACCTGCCCCAGAGAGAAGAATATGACTTGAGTAAGGCCTGGAGAGGTTTCCATTTCAGTTGCACAATTGTCTTGTGTTCTCTTTCAACTGGCCTGATCAAGCTGTGTTCAAAAATATAGTTAGGATACTGTTGGCCAGCGATTGCTTTTTCGTGCTCTCAAAGCTATATTTAAACTCCTCACATAGTAGAAATAACACATTCTTGTTGCAGTCGTTGCTGCTCTACAGGTAGGACTAACAAATTAACACATCTTATCTTGGTAGGATCAGAGTGACAGTTGATGGGGAGTTTCTGCATTATATTTTTCCTCTTCAATTTCTGGATTCTCCTGAATGGGATTCACTGAGGCCCACAGAAGAGGGAATTTTCCAGGTAAAAGCAGAGGGGTTTTTTTGAATACCACTTAAAACTCTTCAAGTACTGACTGGTTTAGGAATAAGTTCGTTTAGTTGTGGGTTTCGTTCGTGAAATTATACAAACGAGTGGCATTCCATTCATTTGGGGAGGGAAGTCCTCTTTACCCGCTGGACTGGTTATGCCATTTGCATCTTCTTTCTGTTTGCATCTTGTCGTTACAACAAACAGAGTTTTTCTTTAAGCCAATCCAGGAGGTAGACTCTGTTTGCATTCTTTGGCCGAGCTACAATCCAGCCCTGAGAAACGAGGTTTGCAGAGGTGGGTGGAAGTTGGTGCTGGAGAGGCTTCACTATGGGAGGTGAACCCCAGCGAGGACGGGCTGGGGAGAGGCGTGCCTGCGGTACAGCTTGGGGACCGCATGGGACACAGTGTCCACCTGGGCAACGCCCCCTGTGATCTGGGAGCCCTCCCACTGCTGTCACTTGGCTGACACGCTAGCTCCTGCCTGCGTGGGACCTGATGTCTCGTGTCACGAGGGCAAATGGCATTTGTCAAGGGCTTTCTTTAGACCTGCCTTTCCAGCTGGGGCTGCCGAGAGCCACGCAGGGTGCGTGGGGCCGAGGCCGGGGCGCACCGTCAACCTGCGTCCTGGCTGGGGCTGCCATTCAGCGTGGACATAGGCCTACTGTCACTGAGGCCAGCAAGGCTCAACCATTCTGTCCCTTGCCAGTCACCCTTCTCGCTTGTCCCTGGCACGCAGTAGACCTTGCAGAGCTCTCTGGCTGGATTCAATGGCTTTAATTGCAGTAGGTGCAAAGAGGTGACATGTATGTTATGGACACGGCCTGCACGCCTGCTGAGAGAGAGGGGGTGCTTTCTGAGCAAGCGCCGCAGCGGCAATATCACTGCCTTAGCACCTAGCTAATTTTAATTTTTTCTTCTATAGGTAACACTTACAGCAGAGACAGACTGTCGGTACGTGGCCTGGAGGAGAAAGAAGCTGTATCTGCTGTTTGCTAAACACCGTTTCATCTCCCGCCTGTTCTCAATTTTAATTGGGAGCGACATTGCTGAAAAACTGTATGCCTTGAATGACAGAGTGCACGTGGGGAAAGGCTTTAGGTACGACATTCGGTTACCGAACTTCTACCACGTCTCGCTGCCAGAGACCCCTCCGGTGCAGCCCTCCCACCGCCTACAGAGAGGGTCCCCCCGGCGCAAGCCCGTGGGGGTTACAAACTGCGGCTCCTTCAGCACGCAGTCCTAGGAAGGACAACCCTGCTGCAGCCATTCCCCAAAGCGACGAAGGAAAACGCAAAGCGATGAAGCAGAAGAGCAGAAAGATGAAGCAGAATGCGACCTAGTCAAGCCAAATTTGACTGACAAGTGCCATTTACTTTCGTTGAAGTAGCTCGAATTCTTTCTCCTCCTGTACAGCCAGCGGGTTGGCTTCCGCATTTTGACTGTTTGTGCAATATGTTTAGTTTCTGTTGATTCTTTTGTTGATCCTCATCTTCCTTACTTTTGGAGGAAAACAAATCATAACGGGCTGAAGTTTTATTGTAATTGTGGTGGCCTCCGTGTTGTGTTTTTAAAAAAAACAAACCCACGGTATTGGTAATTATACTTTCTCAAAATTATTTGCCAGAATGAAGTATAGTCAGTATTGTCAATGAAAACAAGTAAGTTGTCTTCAAAATATTGCAACTTGCTTGTAACATTCATATTTATGCCACGTGAACATTGTCTCAATTAACATGAAGAATATTGCCGAAAAAGACTAAGAGACCAATTATATTGGGTTTGTTTTTAAAGAAATGAATGATTTTGAAACGCACAGCAAGATTCTTAAAAAAAACCAAACAAAAGAAAACAACAAATTCTGTCCCATGAGCCCTTGGTTTCTCTCCAGCTGTCCTAAAGAGGTATTATGTGAAAACAAACATAAATGTAATTGCTGGCATTAGAAAAGTAAAGCAGTTGTAACTGCTGCAAATATAGCTTAGGGAAATGATTGTGTAGTGTTTCTGATAGAATGTGATGCTGTAAGACCTAGGCTTCCACAGTGTCCGTGCCATTCGTGATGTACAATAAATACTGTTAATCAACTGCCAAACCATTGGAGTTTGTTTTACAATATCCTTTTTAGCCAGGTTTGTCAGGAAGAAACTAATTAAGAAACAACTGCAGCAATAAATACAATTTTTAACCGAAACATTCTTGTTTAGCTCCCAGAGTCACTTCTCTGTGCCTGTGAAATTCTTGATTTAAAAGGTATTCTGTCCCTAACTCTGTGGTCTTTTAATGGCGTAAGGGAGCACCAGCTTGTGCTTTGGTAGGAGAGAGTTGGTTTTGACCCTTGAGGTCACTGTGCCTTTGGGGAGAAGTGTCTGAATGTCTTTGCTAACTCACCTTCCTGATGCTATGCCTGATGCCTGCCAATAATAAAAAAAAATACGAAGCATTACTTTTTTATGAGACTGTATTGCTGCTTGATAGATCTGGAGGTAGATCACATTTTTAATATTTTAAAATTGCTGGACTGTTTGGTAGGACAGTTGTGTGTTTGTGTATGTGCGGGTCTATGTATGAGTTTAGATCTTGGGAGTTGTTGCTGGAAGACTTAAAATAATGACACAACCTCATGCTTGAAGGATAATCATGCAGGATGTATAAGAAAGCTATTAGAAGTGATACAAAACACCACCTGTTTGAAGGACCTTCAGTGTAGAACAGATGACATTGCGCAAGTTTTGCTTTTAGCTTTATGTCCCTTTCTCAGAGAGAAAAATCCGCCAAACATAAGTAAGCGTAGCATGCAATGTGATAATCCCCAAATCCTGCTAATAACCCTTCCGCATGATGTATTCTCTGTGTATTATTTACTGTGCGAAGTCCCCGAGTCACAAAGCTCCTTTGTCTTGGTGAAAAGAGAATTGAAAAAATGTGAATGGAGAGTTCCTTGGCAGCTTTAAAGACCGGCCCAGGAAATAACTAAGGCACAACGTGCCAGAGGCTGGCAGCGTGCGGTAAGGATGTACAGCTGTGTGTGCCCTCTTCCTATGTTTTCATGGTTAAGGGACAGGATAGTGGGCTACCTGACCCCTTGGTATGACTCGGCACAGGTATTCTCATGTAACAACTTCAGCGCTGTGATTAGTATCATCTCTTACTTGTTGGTGATGCCTGGTGCCTGAGGTGGGTAAGAAGAGCGTCATCTCTCCTGCATGTGGTCACTTAGGCTGCACCTCGCAATCCCTGCTCCGCTTCACCCGGCCAAGCTGCTCCTGGTGAGTGTGCCGTGTGCTGAAAACCTGACGCTGTTTTTTAACAGGTGAATCAAAAATAGCCCCCCATCTCTCATTCTAATAAAATTTCTCATGCTATAAAATGTGTTGGGCCAGTATCAAGTTTATACTTAACATTTTATCTGTTAACAGTCCACAAACATGAAGAGATTATAGCCTAGAAACATAAAAAAGATAGTATTCTAGATGTAGGCTTAATATAAAGCATCAGTTAATGCTCTCCCCAGTTTTCTTGAATATATGGGCTTGTCCCATATATGTCTGTAAGAAAACTTGCCTTAGGGTCAGCATTTAATAAACTAGTATGAACCTCTTCACCTTCAAAGTAAGATCAAGGAGTTTTGCCCACCTCTTTGCTATATCAAGTTTATACAGTCTATTTAAACTATAGCATACTCCTTAGAACGATACCTGCTCTGGAATGATGGGTGCTTAGGTTACTTCTTCTTTGTGACTGGTGCGTGCCTTAGTTTCAGCCTGGTTTCCAGTCATGATCCTCTGTGATGCTTTTCTCTGCTGGAATCAGTTACTATCAGAAATCTCTACTAGGACATGTCTGAGTCAACACCTGAACATACTCTTCGCTAATCTTGTTTAGCTTTTGCTACTGTGCTTTTTGGGCTTTGAGTCACTTTTTAAAAATTGTTTCCAGTTTTCCAGCATCTGTTTGAGTCATGACTAGCAGAATGTTTCAGCTGTGGAATTCAGGGCATATATATCTACAAAAATATAAGTACACACAAAAGCACTGGAAGCGAGACAGCCAGTCCTCACCACCCCTGTTTTCCTTAATCTTGACAGCACTTCTGAAATGTACTGTAAAACACACTCTGGTATGTGACTCATAAACCAATGTTTTGGGAGAGCTGTAAAGATGTACTCAGACTGATGTCAGTGAAATAATACTTATCTCTTATGATATCATATATACCCAGTCATTAGAGAGCTGGGGTTGTTCATCCTGGAGAAGAGAAGGCTCCAGGGAGCCATTATTGTGGCCTTCCAGTACTTAAAGGGGGCCTACAGGAAAGATGCAGACAAACTTTTTAGCAGGGTCTATTGTGACAGGACAAGGGGTAATGGCTTTAAACTAAAAGAGGGAAGATTTAGACTAGATATAATGAAGAAATTTTTTACAATGAAGGTGGTGAACCACTGGAACAGGTTGCCCAGAGAGGTGGTAGATGCCCCATTCCTGGAAACATTCAAGGTCAGGTTGGATGGGGCTCTGAGCAATCTGATCTAATTGAAGATGTCCCTGGTCCCTGCAGGGGGGGTTGGACTAGATGGCCTTTAAAGGCCCCTTCCAACCCAAACTATTCTATGATTCTATGATTATTTATAGGTTAGTAAATGTTTGGAGCTAGATGAAGCTCTGACTTGAGCATCATCCAATTTACGCCTGTTATTACTCAGGAATAACTATCAGTGAGGTGGTGAGGCTCCTTAATAAACAGTTTAAGTGAATGGATACTTGAGTCTGTACTGCTTTGTGGATTGAGGACACTATTGGTGAGTCCTTTTCTTCATCTGCAGTGATTTCCCTTTACTCACATGTTACATTTTTAACAGTTCCATAATCTTCTGTGGGGTTATGTCTACATTTGTATACTGCTATAGGTAAGAGTGGCAGAATCTGGTGCATGTGATGATTATCTCATTCATCAGCATCGGTTGATTTTCCAGATTTTTTATAATTGTGAACATCATGCTGGAATCGCCCTTACCAACTGCAGAAGGATTCAGATTTACTGCACAAGGTAAAAAAGTACACGGCCTAGGACAGTCCAAAGAGAAAGAGAAAAAAAAAAAGGAAGAAAAAAAAGAAAGCACCACTCAACTTCTTACAGGTTTTATCCGGGAGAGGTTTATTTTAAATTGGGCTTGTGGCAAATTAATTTATTGCATGCAGCAATGTATTGTGAGAGCTTCAAATCGAGTCTTACTTATTTAGGGGGACCAATGTCAGGCTGATTGCAGTCCTGTGGCAGAGCAATGCCTGTCTGATAAATGCCTTAAATAAGCATGGGACTGACCCTGCAATTCTTTCATTAGGTAGTGCTTGATTAACTACTAGTAGTATAACAGATACAGTAGTATAACAGGTAAAAGATTCTAAGTGATGTTTTAACTCCATCATGCAACTCTACTCAAAACTACAGAAAAATCAGAGAGAATGTATCCCAATGTACTATTGTAAATATCAACGCCACGCAAGGCAAATTGTAAGTGTTTAATGAAAAAGATTATTTTATGTGGTTGCCTATGATAATAGAGGCAGGACTTGGTGACTAAGGAGGGCCATCCCGGTCCTAAATTTTCAAGAATTAATTGCCCTGCTACAAACCAGCAAGTGTGATAGTGATCAAAGTAAACTCAATAATGGAAAGAATGATGGCCAACTATACATATGGATATATATGACCTCCGCTAGCATAAAGCTGGGAAAGCTGAATACATGCTTGGATGAAATTCTACAGTTTAACCACACCACAAAAAAGGCATATGCTTGCAGTAATTAAATAATGTGTTGATGCTACATTTCCAGCAAAAAAAGTGCTCTAGGGTTTTCGATTATTGTAAATGATAAATGTAAGATGTATTTGGGCTCAATACATGAAAAATTAAAATACAATGTTGTACTGCTCATATAAACAGGTCTTGTAAACCATGTGTTAAAAATGAAACAAATCTGTAGCTATTTAGATAGGAGAAAACTATTTAAATAGAAAAGGAAAAAATGAGTATCTATTAGCTGAATTCAGACATTAACAGATTAAGTATTTTTATTTCTATTCCTGTAGTAATTAAATGCATATTCTTCTGCCCCAAAATGTTACTATATAACAGATATTTTTTACAGTACAACAAAATAAATACCTTATTAAGCTGATTTGTTAAGCCCTCTTGAAAATACTTTGATTATATTAATATGCATAAAAATAAAATAGGTTCAGGGCTCCCAAGGGAAAGCACCCTTTTTTTTCCTGTCTAATTCACATTAACTTCCCTTTCTTGTAGATTTTTGTGTGTCTGCAGTGTCTGCTTACTCTAATTCTACTTCTGCGTGAATCAAAAGAGTTAATTGAACTTAGCATGTATATCAAGCCACCTCATCCCGATGAATCAAACCGTGTAGGTGGAGCTTCATCAGTAGGAGTGTGTAGGAGAAAGGCAGCGCAAACACGTCATCTGTGAGCCCCGGGATTCGGGGTCGTGTCCCAAACCACGGCTGGCAAAGCCCTTCTGGAGGGTGGCTTTGCAGGTGGTTCTGCCAGCAGAGGGTTTGGACCCGAATCATTGTTCTGCAAGCCACAAATGTTGTTAAACATTGACACTGACCGGGAAAAAGATGGGACGCTCCCAAAAGCTTGTGGGAGCAGAAGGGTTTTATAGCTGTTCTTTTTCTGCTGTCAATTCCCAGGCAATTTTATTCAATTGTCAGTTCCACCACAGCTCCTCATTTAAGGGATCTGTCGTGTATTGTGGGAACAGGACTATTTCTCTACCTCAGTGGGGTTTTGAAGATAAATGATGATAAAAGATAGATGATTAATAACTCAGACACTAATGTCATATAAATAAACAACTGCAATAAAATAGTCTTAAATAACTATTTTAGCAGTGAATCTCGTAGTTTTCATTGTATCCACTAGTAACCCTCCACCCAAACTTGTCTAAAGCCTGGGGAATATAATAATTTTATGGGAGTAAGGTACGTTAGGCTGAGAAAGACACTGAAGCCAAAAATCCCATTTCATGGATAAATGTCATTGTATAGAAGTGGGCAGCACCATCACCTTCTGTAGCAACCACATATCATAGGGGAGCACTAAAGCATCTCAGACCTGTGAAAAGAGGCGAGCAGGTCCTCATGCAGGGATTTTGGCTGGATGACCCCACGTAGCTGGTGGCCTGCCACAGCTGGGGCTCGGTGGGGGTGAGGTATACTTCCCTGTTTAGCATTTCCCATGTGTAGGTTTTAGTGACTCTGAGAAGCGTACAGGACAATCTAGATACCCAGTGCTGGGTTTGGACTTCCAGGGGCCAACTGTAGGACATGGCTACAAGGGTGGGATACCAGCAGGTAAGCTTTGGGATGGGTTTAAAACACATTAGGTATGATCCTGTATCTTCCCATATGCGTTCTCTTAGTCAGGGGCATTTGCAAAATAACTTATCCTGTAACAAAAGGGAGGCAAGCCAGTTCACATCTGCTAGGATGCACAAGGATGAGTATCAGCAGTTACCATAAAATAGCTGGAAATCCTTACTGTGCTTTGTTCATTTAACTCGTTCATGTTAAAAATCCTAAAAAATTTTAGTGAATCCAGTTGTAGCAGGTATTCTATTTTACTAAGAGAGTTAGCTTAGATAAAATATTTTGAATACTTATTTTGAATATGTCCTGTTTTCATTTACAGAAAGGTCAGGTCCTCTCAGATGACGTTTTTACGCAGATCTCCCTAGTGAGGTGAATGGGAGTAGTTCCTAAAAACCAGTCATACAGCATCGAGCTCTGGTTTTTACTGGGTCTCCATTTTCTTGTTCAATTATGACTTTTCAAAAACATAGTGTCCTTTCAGTATATATGTTCATATTTTAAAGAACTAAGGAGTAATTATTGGTAAGGAAAAAAAATACAATAAATACTGCTATTCTGAAATCAGATATGGAACATAAAACAACTTTATACTGGTTTTGGTTTTACGAATTTCTCTTTACCATAGTCATTGCCATTTTAATTCTGAAACTGCTTTGAACAGTGGTATATGTACTTAAGCTAATACTACATGCAAAAGCAATAATCATATATATATATAATAGCTGTATGTTTATTGCTGTCTGTATCCCTGTTTTTAACCCTATATAATTGGGGGGGAGGTTGTTGCTTTTTTCTTTATTGAACAAAGAAGTATAATAAACATTCCTCAGAAGAGTGCTCTTATTTATTAATTGAAATTAGAGGATTTTTTAAATTATTTCTGTGTTTGTCTTTACTGTTGCAGATCACTCAAACAGTAGCAAGAAGCAGATGAGGTATAATACAACTCTGCACACATTTCGATAGTCATTTACAACATGCACAGCTGAAGCCCAGCATCTGGATGCACAAAGCAGCGTGGTTGGGGTGGGCAGTAAATGCAGACCAGACGTTCCTTAGCAATTGTTTGATGCTGACTCTTCTCAAATGGTAGAGGAGGCAGCTAATCCAGAAACTGGGTGCTTATTATCTCTTTGAGAGTTATGCTTAAAACAAGGAGTATTTCAAAGAGTCTTATTTAGGATGTCTAACCTGATCAAGTGCATAAAACGTTCCTGCTTGATACTTGGGCTACATCAACCTGTTTCTGTGCATTTGGAATGAGCTTGTTTTGTCCCCACTCTTGCTCTCTTCTCTCTGTGTCTTTTTGCAAAGAAAAAATTAACTTTAAAGAAGCTACCTCATGCCCATTCACAGTTCTTCAGAGCTAATCTATTTACCTTTTCTGCCCCATCAGTGTAGAGTATTTTCACTTTCAAATCCTACATGCTTTCTGTGTTGCTTGTTTAAATAATCCTGTAGGCTCATCTGCCTCCCCCACTTCCTCTTTGTCCTCCCTCCTCAAGTTTTAAAGTTAGATTTTTTTGGGGTTTTTTTTGAGTTCTGTCTGTCATTCTGCATGTTAAACACTTGTTATTTAGCCCCTTTTTTATCTTGAAATAAAATTCTAAATCCTTATCAATAATTTAAAAAATTCCTAGAAAATGGTAGGTTTTAATGATGCTAATACGCAAAGTCATGGAGATTCAAGCCTAGCCTTCACTTCTCAAAACCAGCCGCTGGTGAATATTAAAATGCACAGCTAAAAAGGACTAATATTGCAACAAAACATTAATTCCCATTGTACTAACACCCAAAAGCATGTGGACATTTATGCTCTGACTATATTTGCAATTCCTTTGGTTTATACAGACAGTCTCACAGGCTCACATAAATTCACAAAGATCTCTGCAGAGAGAACATTGTGAGCTGTGGTTGAGATGGATTTACTTCAGGATTAGCACAGGCATCTTTGCGAGATCATTTTGAAATTTCTTCGTGCATGGAAGTTGTCCAAAAATGGAACAGAGAAATCACAGCCAGTTCAACCAGTGCTGCCAAATCTGCTGTAGCTGGGACCCCTAAGAAACGGGCTGTCACCCAGCGAGGGGACAGACGCAATGCAAAAGCACTGCTTTATTACTTGTTTCCCAATTATGTGTGAAGTAAGAGCTGCCTCAGGCTAACCAAGAGCAACATGTCGATAGCAACTTGAGTCCTGGACAAGCAATGTGCCCAAAACTCCTCCCCAGTACTCCTCTATTTCCAGAAACAAGTAGGCCCATTGGGGACAGGCTCCCTGTTATTCCCCACCGCCGTTAGCAAGTTGTCCCAGTAGGGCACTGACAGGCACACCGTGACCTTAGGAAATCCAATCGGATTTATAGCAGCTGTCCTTTTTTGGGGGGGAATCATATGATTTAGTAGAGCTAGAGCAAGCAGAGCAGGCCTTTCCAGAAATGGTCGCAGGAAACGCACTTGCGAGCAGCTCGTAGGCTTGCACATATCCATAGAAATCGTTCACTGAGCAATTTCAAATAATGAACACACAAATTACAGTGTCAGCAGGAGACTGCTCACGCATAATTCAGGAACAGGGATAATTGCTAAGTGTGATTGAATAAATTGTTTACTGTGCACAGTTTAGATAACTTAAACAGGAAACAATTTTACTCTGCCCTTACACCTCAGGACTGCATACCATTTGCATAAACATCTACGACAACCAGTGCATCTGTTAAAACTTGGATACTTTGACAGATCATTTTCGATGAAAGTTGGCTCCTGGCTCTAAGTTTGCAACAACCAATTACAATACTATCAGTCAGACACCTGGAAGCCCCGGGATAAAATGTTTTATATCTCTGATTCGAAAGAGGTTCACGAAAAGATAACCCTTTTTGCATAAACAGGAGACATCCTCCCTGCAGAAGCGGCGTGGGGAAAATTGCCAGACTACATTGCAACACATCAGAAAGTGGCCATCAGAGGGTCTGAGGTAAAAATGTACCAGAATGCACACACTCCTCTTAAATAAACCTCCAGAATATTGAAGAGCTGAGAGAGTATTTATCATTCACAATCTCTTCTATACAAACTTCCTTCTAATAAAACATAATTCTTGAGGATGCTTTCAGGCAAAACCCGAATAAATATTTTTTTTCTGTGGAAAATATGTGTAATTTTTCAGTTATACGGCACATAATTTCAGCATCTGGGATGGGATTTGTCTCACTGAAACGTGGCATTTCTGAACTATGCCAGCGTATTTCATCCCATTCCAGACAGTTGTCAAACACACAGAGGATTCATTACTTTCTAAAAGAGCCCCCTTGCATTGTCTATAGAGGGAGTTTAAAAGATTAGTTTAGAGTAGGCATCTTTTAGCCTGTAGATGCTGAGTACACTTCCTGAAACTATAAATGGAAACATTTCATAGATCTTGCCATTGTCTGAAAATAGCCCTGTCAGCCTGGCACATCTGGGATCCCAAAAACAAAGCATTTGTTCTCTTCAGTGAAAACTTTGCCTAAAAAAGGCTGCAGAATCAGACTCTCACGTGGAAGAGGCAGAGCACTTGCAATTTTACAAAAAGTTACTTTATAGTCTGCTAATAAAGTCTTTTGCTGCCCAGCTAGGCTGAACTAAGAAGCAGGAGAGGGAGGCCCTGGTCTCAGCTATGCTTCTGAACTCCTGCTTGACCTCCCCTGAGTGACATCTCCCTGCATCATCAGTGTGCCTTATTTCCCCCGGTAATACAGAAGAACAGCCAGGCACCAAGAGGTTAGGGTATACTGTCGAAGACCACAAAGCAGGTCAATGGAGATAAGGACCAAGACTGAGCAATGTGCAACATCCGTGTGACATCTTCTACTGTGGACCATTACTGTGGAGAATAACTAAATAATTGGAGAAAGTACTTAAGCTATCAAGACTTTAAGAGCAAGAAAGAGAAACACGACAGAGAGAAAGCCTGCATCAATGAATGGCTGTAATACTATTAGACCTGTCTCTGCTAACAAAATGCATCAGTTCAACACAGATCTCTAAAAATTGATCTGGCTATTTGAAGCCAACTCCTCACCAATATAGACACAAACAGTTTTTATTTCTGGCTTCTGTCAGGTTAATTTATACTAGCAGACTTCAATAACTTGTATTTTATTGACATAGACAGAAGGTTAAACCAACTCTGTAAGTCTTTACAGTGGTTTAACAGTAGGACATTAAACTGATTTAATTAAACTAGCCCATTCTCCAGCAGTACATGAGCCCTTGGTCTAGGAGAATAAGCTCTACTTAATACATTCTACTTAGAGAATGTTTACATTATCTATATAATTATAGACAATGTTATCTATGTTATCAAATATTATCTATACAACTAAAGGTTACATAAAATTACAGCCATTAACGTCTGCATAAGACTACATGCTATTCTCTATATAAAAACGATGCTAGTCATTCTAGCAGAGAAAGGAAGGTTTTTCTTCTACATACAGGTGCACCCTGCAGCACAAGACTAGAGCCCGTCAGAGCCATGTCTACGCTCTTCAACTACTTATGGTCCTCCTGCAGGTCCAGGAGATAGGGGCAGCTCTCAGATCCTCCCTCATTTCTCTCTTTCTGCTGGCAGCTCTACTAGATACCCCTATCCACGTTACCCACGCAGCCTTGGTTCTTATCACTCCTCTGCACAGGGAAAATGACATTTAATCATGAATACACTGAAACATAAAGATCCCAAGAGACTAGCTGTAATCAGGACAAAGTTCTACACCTTTACATGGCTGCAGATACTATTAGTTCACTGCCAAGCTTTCCTAACTAGGATTTTCTGCATTGGGCTAAACAGATACTGTTTACCACCAAGACTCCCTACAAAAACAGAGAAGACCTAGGAGGTAATAACAGAAGTACAAAGACACAACTAGTAGAGCAAACTGTGCTTCTCCAATACGTAACATTCAGTAACGTGCTGGAATATGCTTACACATCAGTCTAGATTTGTATAGGAGCCCTCTGACAGGCTGCTTTGTGCTGCAGTTGGAAGCTACTTGGCTTGGCTCCAGCAAGCACAGCTAAATATTATCAATCTCAAACACATGCTAGATGCCATCTCTCATGACCGTTCCTGTGGCCATTCTATCCTGACTCGCTCTTTCTACCCTTTTTCCATCTCAGGAAAGAGCGAATACATCCACAAGAATGACTGGCCAGTCAGAGGAAACACAGCCCCAGATCAAGTCCTTCATAATAAATTCATAATACATTTTGGAAAATCAGGTCTTTTACCAGGCAGTAGGATTCATAAAAGCCCTATTCACATGGCACACATCACTGGAAAGATCCAGGTCTCTTGTCCAAGACGTAAGGCCAAGAACAACCATAACGAAGCCAGAGCCTCCTAGGATGCATGTTGATGTGCACATGTATAAACAGTTACTGATTCAGGATTCTGCCTTCTTCTTTCCAAAAATATTTAAGTATAATGCTGACCATATGCTCTCAGCTGCTGAAAAAAAAACCCCTCACTTTGTAGCTAGCTCATCAAAATGTATCAAAAGAAATTTTTCTGCCTTTGCAGTCCTCATTTATCACCGACAGTCAAGTTTCGGGATGGGCTGGGATGCCCATAGGCTGTATCTGCAATGCCTTTCACTGTTGAATGCTGCACATCCACATCCTGGAGATGAAGGCAGGCTTGGTGGCTACTTTGCCCATCCTGCAAGACTGACGGTGCAGGAGAGGGCTGCAGAGCAGAGCAATCTGCTGACACGCAGGGACGCAAGTGGCCCGCTTTGGAAGCACATCACTGCTGGGAGCTGTCAAGCTGCCACACTGAGCAAACTCAGTGCCATTTCTTAAATGCTACGCTCGTGACAAAGCAACCACAGCAGGTGCCAAAGTTGAGAAGAGCAGTTTTACAAAGGCTATTGTGGCTCCTTGACTGACTATATAGGGGAAATACTGCTTGCCGCTCGTTTAGAGGAGAATTCAGCTCTTCTAAATTTGAGCACTCAAAAGTGAAGTGCGTTGCCTGAGCTCTGGGTTCACTCTATGGTGAATGGAGGCATCTCTGTGGGGTGATTCACCCTGTGAGTTTTAGATCTTGGAATCACAGAATCATAGAATTGTTATGGTTGGAAGAGACCTTTAAGATCATCAAGTCCAACTGTTAACCTAGCACTGCCAAGTTACTGCTAAACCATGTCCCTCAGCACTACACCCACCTGTCTTTTAAATACCTCCAGGGATGGTGACTCCACCACTTCCTTGGGCAGCCTGTTCCAATGCTTGAGAACCCCTCCTGTGAAGAAATTTTTCCTAATATCCAATCTAAACCTGCCCTGGTGCAACTTGAGGCCATTTCCTCTTGTCCTATCGCTTGTTACTTGNGGAGCGGCAGCCCGAGCCTGTCCCCGTCCCGTCCGGGCGCGGCGTCCCCCGGGCGGCCGGGAAACTTTTCCGGGGGTACGGGGCAGGTAAGGGGCGCTCCTGCCGCCGTGCGCCAGCGGCACCGGGGACGGCCCTGCGGCAGGGAGGTTGGCGGTGTGAGCAGCCGGAGGGGCAGTTTACCTGGGCGGTGGCGGGTGGCCCCGGCTGGCTGCGGGCGGCAGCGTCCTCGGGTCCCTCTGCCCCCGGGGCCGAGGGTGGGAGCCGGGCTCCGTGCTGGAGCTGACCTGCCGCCGGCGACCGGGGGGGGGGAACGGGNCCGCCGGCGACCGGGGGGGAGGAACGGGCCCCCTGCCCCGGTCTCTGCCTTCCCCTTTCGGGCACGCCGGAGCTCGCAAGGTCTCGCTGCCGGGCACGGTGCTGCCCGCCCCGGTCACGGCCCCGACGGGCGCCCCGCGAACGAGGGCTGCGCTGGTGTCCTTGCTGCGGGCAGGCACTGGAGCCGGGGCCGGGGGGTGGGGGCGGAGAGAAGTGACGGGTTGCTTGATTTTATTTATTATTATTTTTTAAATTGTTGTTATTTCTTGAATAAACGGTGGTTTGGGTGTTTGCACGCGGTGGGCTACAGTGAGGCTTCGGGGGCATGGGTGGAAAAGGGGGCGGGGGGGGACGAGTGGCGGCGGCGGGTCGCGTCCCGCAGCGCGGGTTTTCCGTGCGCAAGGGGATGAAAGCGGCGGGCGAGCTCCGGGGCAGCTGACAAACTTCCATTGCCGTAGTGCAGCCAGGCTGCTGCTACGTTGGGCGTGTGTACCAGTGTTGCTCACGGTATGGATGTTTGTTAACTGTGCCGAATGGAAATGTTGTTAAATTTTCTCTAGAATAAAGCATAGGGGGAGAGTGGCAAATTTCTGTAGTTAGTGAACTTGGCCCAAGGAGCATACTGAAATACGTCTTTTCTTGTACCACTTTCCCATTCACTCCTACTTCATTACAAAAAGGAACTTGGTAACTTAAGCTGTAATTAACTTAATTATGCTAGCACTATTAGTTTGGTTTTGGCTCACAAAAACAAAGAAATTGATTGTCTAAATTCTCTATGCAGCTTTTGTACCACAAGACCATAGAAAAGTAGTTAAAGTTCTGTATATATGATTTAAAAAAAAAAAAAAACCGAAAAGCTTGGGGTTTTTTCAATTTTTTTTTTTCTTTAGACTCAGTAAATCCATCCACATAAATGATGGACTGTAAAGTTGCAATGACTGTAAAGTTATAGAAACATATTCAAGCAAAGCTTTAAGAAGCTGACTTGAATAATGTTGGACAGTAAAGCTGTGGGATACAAATAATCTCAATAAAGCGGATGACGACGTGAGTGGGACACTGTGCACTGTCCCGTATCAGCTTGGCTGACCTGTTCTCCTACTGGAACCAACTGCTTTAAACTTTTCTGCTACATCTGTCTTCTGTGAATGTTGTGTAGGTATCCATAAAAACCCTATTTGTTTTAAAGGTATCTTTGTGTCAGAAGATTTAGGGACTAAGTACTTCTCGGAATGGCTTTCAGAAGTTTGGCCTCTTGTATAAAGATGTCCTGAGCATAGTAAAAGAGTAGGCTCAACTCATTTGCATTCTAAAAATTTCTGTTGTCAGATCTAACCCTATGATCTATTACCTTAACTGTCTATCAAATTTGTGCACAAAAAAAAAAGGCTTTGTTGTTAATGATACTAATTTCTATTAGATGTAATGTTAAAGTATCACTGAGTGGAGTTTTTTTTGATATTTGTTCTTTTTTTTTTTCTGTTTGGACAACAAATTGGCTTGAGTTTTCAATCACCTGTGTTTTCAAACTCTTGGTTTGGTAAATCTAAATCCATATGAAGGAAAAATTACTGGATATTAAAAATATTCTTTTAATTGTTTGTCATGTGCTCCATAAAGTGTACATTTCAGTGGACACTGTTTCCCCAGTTTTTCCAAAATTATTTGACCATGTTGGTTGCATTTCTAACTTCTGATATTAATACATGTCTTCATGTATTGAAGACTTAAGCATAAGTCTTTGAAGTCTTGTGCTGTATTAATCCTTAGCACAAGTAACCTCAAACTGAAGTTTTAAAGGCTTGCTTCTGTATTTCCAAAATTAGTTTTTGGCTATTTGAGGTAGCAGAGGGTAGGAAATGACAATTGCTTGTTCATCTGTTGAACATGAGATTTTTTTGCTAATTCTTCAACATTATTTGACAGCAGAAGACATCAGGAGAATTATTTTGAATACTTGTCTTTCTGGTGTCACCTGTGGACAGACATTTTAGGTTAGGGCTTGTAACTGTGCCTGCCTGCCTTTTTTTGTTGGTTCTCAATCAGGCTCCCTAGTTGAAATTCATGGGCAGCTTTCCTTCAGAGCCGGTGTCACAATCTGTCCTTGTGTCATTTTGCAGATAACATCAATCTATTTCTGCCAGCTTTAAAATACCATCTTGACAGAGGAGTTCTGCGGCTTTCTGCTGTTTTCCAGTACATTAGCCGTGCTGCAGTGTTTGTGAGTAGTAAGTTGAGGTCAAATGTATTCATATAAGGACTTCAATGTATTAAAGAAAAAGCTTATAAAAAAATGGATGTGGCTAGATTTAGGTTCCTAGGTTCTAATTTAGGCAACTAAGTAGGCGATCCGGGCTTCCAAAAGCATTAAACATCCTGTTGTTACAACTGTGGACACTTCATTGTCAAAGGCTTTAAATGACTTGGTCAACGCTTGTTGGAGAAACGTCTTCCTGTTACGACAGTTTATGGCTGGTAGGTTGTGGCGTCAATGTCTGCGGCTGACGAGGGGAGCAGTGTTTTGGCTGGGTTAGGAGGAGGAGGAGATTGTCATGCACCATGTAGTTGACTGAGCTTGTTGGGTTTCCAGTCTTGAAATGTGTGATGTTTTGCAGCCAAGTCTTAAAGAGTAAGGTAGCCTCTAATCTCCCAATGATACAGTACGAAATTTTGCTATTAAAAAAACCCCACACATCTGTAAAGCTTTGTGGATTTGTAGTCAGATGCAGCTGAAGTTACTTCTTGCAGCCTATTTTGGTCTTGAGATGAGTTGATGGATCTATGGCTGGTTCTGCGTAGGTATGTGAGTTTGGCTGTCTTGTTCTGTGACTACAGGATGGCACGTTAAGTGCTGCTTTTATTGGCAGATCACTAGGCAGTGAAAGACTGAATGTACATAGAAACTCAACTGATAACTTTTTTTCAAGAGATCTAGAGATCCTGCTGTTCCGGTGTAGGGAGTTTATATTGTTTGAAAACAACAGGAGCATGATCATGAGATGTGTGTAAGATGAGCACAAACACAGTTACCCGGAGTTAGCAATTATGTGCTGTTCATGAGCACATTAAAATGCCAGTCCTGCAGCTGCGTACGGGCTCGTGCTTTGGCTCCATGTGTAGCAGCTTTGTCAGGACAGTGAAACTGCTCTCATGGCTCTTGTTGCTAAATTCATGCGAAAGAGCTGAAGGAAAATAGGAGCGTGTTTGGATGGTGCCTGTATGATGCCTGGAGTGTGAATTTGTTTGGACACTGATTATTGGTAACAATTTAGTGGGTTTTTTGGCATAAACAGATTCTACACACTTTAATTAACCTTTGTGAATAACTAATATAGGAATGAAAAGAGGAAAGTGAGCTTTTTAAGAAATAAGTGAATTACGTATTTTGGTAAGAATTAGATTTTTTTTTTTCATTGAAAATCATTTCTATCCAGAGACAGTGTACACTATGTCCATGCTGGTGTTTGATTCCGCAAGATGCCTCTGCGTGTTCTGTAGTGTGCCTTAGCTGTGACAGGCTCTGGGTATCGGAGAGGAGCTAACGGAGGGTTGAGGTTTTCTTGCTGATTTCTTTCTTCCCGCTGCTTTAAAAAGGGGTTGAAAAGACAGATTAATTTCAGAAATTGGCCAGCTTGCTTATGCCTTGTACACAAGTGGATTGGGGAGGGAAAATGAAAAAAAGAAGGGATGAAACCGAAGCAACTCAAAATTACTTCGCAGCACTTTCAAATAACGGAGAAATGCTGAGCGTATTCCAGTCTGCAGAAAATATTGAGTGTATTAACTGTGACTCGAAAATCTGCTGAGCAGATGAATTACGTGCCAGTAAGCACACACGGCAGGGACATGCACTGGCTCTACAGAACTTACTTGAATGCAAATCCCACCGTGTTGCCTGTTATAGAGCCTGTTTGCACAGGGAGACGTGCATGTATTTCGTTCATGAGACTCAAGCGGAGCTCCATATAATCTCTACTGCTGTGGCAATGGGGGACCATATGTGCCTCGCTGGAAGCAGAGTTCTCCTGTGTTTCTGACAGCCTGTCTAGGAGCAGTCGTGTTTCTCCAGATGGCAACTGCGCTGGGTTGAGAAGACCTTCTGGAGTGCTTGTAACACGGACTGCAGTTCCCTAGAGAGACTAGCTTTTAAGATTTTAAAGGTAGTGTCTTGAAATCTTCTAGTTTTTGATAGGATTTTTTTACTTTGTATTGGGAAAATATGTGCCTGCAGATTCTTTTTTTTTCCTTTTAATTGGTGTGAAAGGAAAATATGCTAGATTTATTATTACAACAACAACAGAAACTCCCTATGCATTTTTAGGCTATCTCGTTTTCTCCAGGAGTTCCACAGACAACCAAAGGTCTTGCAAGCTTGCTCATACAGGTAGACCAGGTGATTTCCCTGAAAGAATGGCAACCTTGTCATAACTCAGCAGCTTGAGCATCTCCCTTTCTGATTTGGTAGCATCTGATCAACTAGGAGAAATAGTAGGTTTTTTATTGACTGTTCTCAAAAGTGGTTTGGGGTTTTTTTGCCTACTCTGGTTAATGTGTGCAAGATGATATGTGGCTAAGGGGACCTCCAAATGATCCTGAAAATACTGCAAGAAAGCCAGAAGTTGAGACTGTCTTTGGTTTTGATTTTGTATGGTTTGCTGGCTTTTTTTCTAATCAACCAAGCAGCATGTGTTCCTCCTTTAAGATCTTCTATTCCTTATTTAGAAGAACAGCTTTGTATGCCATGAAGGAGACTTGCACTACATACATAAACCTTTTTTCTTTTTTCTTTCAATTCTCACCAAGGTTGTTAAGTTCTCTTAAATACTTACTTTGCCTAAGACTGTGGACCCATTCAATAACGGTAGACCAAAATGTGATTTTTATTTGTGTAGGAAGAATACATAGGATGCTGTACTGAGCAATGACAGCCACGGTAGCTGGTGTTAAAGCAGTGTTGTTTGTGTGCATATGGTCCAAATTTTGAAATGTACCATTCTTCAAGCATAGCACTTAGGTGAAAAAGATAGTAAAGCATTACTGAAATATAGATCTAGCTTACCCTTTTAAAGCATTCGTAGATTATTTTTTTCCCCATGAATGATAATGGAAAATATATCCTGGGAAGAGAGAAAATAACCCCAAATCCATGTGTATGTCTAATATATTTCAGTTCAATGCGCAGTGATTTTTATTTTTTTCCCCTCTCTCTGTCATTGCAGGTATCTCCAAGATGAATACTACAGCAATGAGCCCACTCACTGTTACTCCACTAGGTTTTATTCCAGACTTAAAAAATGCCACCCTTGTGCCTTTCAATGAGACTGCATGTGAAAACTGGAAAGAGATTCATCATCTTGTTTTCCACGTAGCAAACATTTGCTTTGCAGTTGGTCTGGTTATTCCAACTACTCTGAATCTTCACATGATTCTTCTGCGAGCCCTGCTCACCATAGGTAGGAGAATTATTCTGGAGAGATTTGTGACCTTCCCGTGACAGAAATAGCAGTTTGTGACCATTAAGGAGCTTTCTCCTGGTCCTTTCAGCTTACGGTGAAATTCCAGCACGTATTCAAGGTTGTTGTGCTCTGCTGAAGGTGGTTTTGGTGTAAGTAAGGGTCTCTTCTGACCCTGACAGACCTCTTCTGGAAAGGTTATATGTCTATAGGCTCTTGAAACTACCCAGAAATACAACTTGCATCTTCAAACATGTGTAGATGTCGACTAGAAAACAAGTGGACCCCATTAACTTCAGACATGACCGGCTGCTTAAAATTCATTAAATTCCAAATCATAGTCAAGTCTATGGATCCTTAAGACCTTAATTTTGGGTTTCAAGTAAGTACCCTGATGGGTATGTCTGCAATAGGTAACGTTTTCCTTGAGAAGCTTGATGTTACCCCACGTGTTCTTTAAATGTGGGTTCAAACATATGGCATTTGTGGATCACCAGCGTAACCGGATCATTGCCAGTTTAGAAGTGCAGACTTCTGATATGGAGTGCAATCTCTGTTCTCCTGAAGTCAGTTGCATTTTCACCGCTGTAGGCATTTTGTGATATCAAAATTTGACTTCAGAGGAAAAACTAAGTTTGGCATGCTTGAGACTAGGCAAGCATGGTTTCATTTGTAACACTCTTGCAGTCCCACGACTACTTCAACGCCCCTGTACTTTGTGTGGGACAAGGCCTTTGTGAACTAAGGAGAAGTAGCGAGTTATTGCAGTGCAAAGAAGATAAGCCTAGCTGTATCACAACACAGAGTATGCTTAAGTACTTTTAAGTGAGACAGCTTATTCATATAATAGTGTGGGTCAATTTTGTGATAGAACTTCCATGGTTGAGTTTACAATGACCTTGCCTTTTCTTTTTTATAGCTATTATATGATAACTTATTCAAACAAACTGCACTGATGACCAAGGGTCTGAGCATTGCAAGACCTTCTGTCTGTGTAGTTCCCATTTTAAAAGCAATGGGAGCCCTGCACTTGCTGAGCTTGCCGCTTTGGTCTGCGGGTCTTGTTGCAGTTTGAAGAGATACGGAATTGGTTTTGCAAGCCGAGATGGCAACTGGAAGCAAACTTATTCTGTGGGCAACAGAAGTAATGAAGCCTGGTTCCTAGGAGTCTGTCCCCTTTGCTTTGATGACCTTGCCCCACTTCTGTGCTGCTCCACAGTATCACTCCCCCACAATTCTTCCAAGCCTTGTGTCCTCCCATCCCTTGTAGTCTAGTTAACCTGCTGTTAAAGAGTCATCACATCTTGATTTTTCTGATCCGTACGTAACTACTGCCTTACCAATCAGCAGCCCAGGCAGAATAGATAATACTGAGTTCATTAATTCAGCATCGTCTTCAGGGAGAAAGGCGAAAGGGACTCTGATTTGGCACCTTCTCCTTTTTGTCTTTGCATGAAACTTAAGGGAAAATATATCTGTGACATCTCCAGCTGTCTCTATCAGAGGGTAGATTCACAGTTATTTGGGAGAGACTCACTGATGCATTTGATAAGTATTGTCTTTGTAGGCTAAAAATAGTATCCCTAATCATACTGAATGAATAATGACAACTGCTTTAAAAGATAAGGCAAAGTAAAGCAACTAAAAAAAAGAGTAAACATTTGAAATTTTCTCTTTGTCGTAAAAGAGACTTCAGGTTCCTGCTGTGACCTTGTCAAAATGCAGCAATGATGCTACCTTTAAATTTTCAAAAATATCTGTGTATAACTGAGATTTTTTAAGACTCTTGTTTGTCTAATTAATGCAATTCTAGTAATAAAGTTTTGTGAGCTACTTAATTCTTTTTTGTTTGTTTGGTTTTTGTACTTGAGATACAATCTTCCCATGTCCATTTTGTACTTCAGTTTAGTAACAGACCATCATAGGCTGCACCCTTCTGCTTTCCCCAGTCCTGATCTGAATTATTGTCACTCCGGTATTGCAGTCCCATGAAATAGGAGTGCAGTCTGCTGTCAACCTGCTCTCAGTGCCTTTTTGTAGCGATGTGATTGGCTTTGCTACCGGTGCTTGCACGGATCCACGGAGCCTAACTATAGTACAGATTGTGGAGTATATTGCTTTGTAGTAGTTACACCCAGTGGACACATTGTGGATGACTTTGTATGAATGTGGTTATTGTTCAGTGAAATTTAACTTCCTTTCTTTAATTTTTACAGGATGTGCATTGTTCATCATTTGGGCTACGCTCTACCGTTGTGCCTTGGACATAATGATCTGGAATTCTGTGTTTTTGGTTGTCAACCTTTTACATTTCATATACCTAGTGTATAAGAGAAGACCGGTATGTATAACAGCTAAATTGCACAAGCAGCCTAGTAAGATGCAAGAAAAAGGAAGTTTTGCCCATGTTTGCTGGACAGACCAATGGATTGCACAGCAGTTCTTGAATTAGACAGGAGTTCTTTTGGATTAAGTCAGTTAGGTACGTCAGGAGGATCCAGACCATAAATATGATCTGATGCAGTATATAATTATTTCCCCAAAATCCATATTCCTGAAAAATTATTTGACTGTAGAAGTTACTATTGGCCGGTTTTGGCTGTTGTGTTTGGATTTGGTGGTAAGGAAGGGGTTACATAGTTTCTTTGCAGAGAAAGCAGAAATGATAGTTTGGGGTTTGTGTGTGTTTCTTTTTTCTTTTTTTTTGTCATTTTCCCCACTCTCTGTACATGCATACAGACCTCCTGAAATAAAATCCTACTGAGGACAGTAATTTTTTTAAATTAGGAGTTTGGGAGGGATTAAGCTTTCCTACCTCACTGTTAAGTCTTGAGCGTCCTCTGTGGTGGGGAAGGAAACCGATAAATTACAAGTGCCCTAACAGACTGTTATTTCAACATAGAACCGTTTATACATGACCTTCACATTCTTTGCTTTTCTTTGCTTTGCTGGTAAGTGCTTTAGCCCATATGTTTGGTACTGCTGCATTCCTTTTAAATGTAAATGAAAGGTAAGTGAGATGCTACTACCCTTTTTGAACATCTCTGGGGCTGGGAGATAAGCAGCAAAATTGAGTAAGGTGTGGGAAGAGCAGTATTAAGTGAGAGGATCCTTCCTTTTATCCCATTTAGCGCATTCATTGAGTTTTGAGGGTCATGTCTGGGAATATTGCAACTCCTTTTGATGCCTTCAGAAGGATACATTGGGATAACTTTCTTCAAATGCATTCGTAAGAATGTATTTGCAAAGTATACCAAAATTACAGGATTCTGTGCCTTGCCTTCAGCTAAACGTATATCCAGTAGAAAATCAATGTATTTTGTTAGTATTATTCATCCAGAAGTATATTCTGTTTCTGCAAAATTATTAGCAACTCAGTCTTCTGTTGGTATATGCACGTCAAAAACAGATAATCTTTAATATAATAGCTATTATGCGCCAATCAAATATTAAAGAAGTGCTAAGTATTCAAAATGTTAATATTACATTCTGTTTTTTCCAAAAGCTAAGGCAGATAGATTTGTAATGTGAAGATTGCAGGAATATATATGGGGTTACATTATCAACAGAATAACTCTGCCTTTGCCCAAAATCAGACACGTTCTGGAAGTGTCTAACAGCTGGTACAAAAAAAACCCAACCAAACAAACCAACTAGCTGAAAATAAGCTCTTCATCGAGTCAACACAGCCCGTGTAAGAAAGCAGCTAGGAAATTAGCAGCCTCCTCCTTTCTTGGCAAGGCAGCATAGTGCTTGACCTCTGTCTTTCCTCAAGGATCGCTTAAAACTAGTTAGACAGATCTACTACTAGACACTTATAGATGTGTAACAAATATTTCTAGTCATTTAAATTACTGTCAGAGAGTAATCTTCCCAGTTAAAGGGTAAGTTCCTCTTTGGTTTGTATTGCTAATGCTATTATTTTAGACTATTCAATCCATTTATGTGTCATCATCAAGATACAGCAGCTTGGTGAAACTGCACCGTATTTCTGCTAGTCAGCCATGGCCGTGCTGCCCAATGCACCACCCACAATACCAGTTCTGATAATGTAGAGCCAGTGAAGCCAGGCTCTATGTGTTTGTGTCTGCAGTTAGATATCCCGTGCAGGTACTCTGGTCTTTAATATGGGATGAGCTCATGTTGCATTCTTTTCCTTCAATGAAGCCACCAAATTAGCATGTTCTGCTTCCCCTCAACACACCCACCAACTTAGCCTTTTAATATCATCTTGATATTGTCCTTTGTCAAATGGGACAGGAATTGGCTAACAAAGTCAGAAATTATTGCAAAAGGCAGGAGCGCCCAGCTGATGTAAACTCATTTCCCTAGAAAACCAAGCCTTAAAACTTATCTGTACTTTTAAAAGTGAATTCTGGCATCTGTTGTTAGAACATGGATAATCGTCCCGGGGTTCATATCCATCCAACCCTTTCCAAAAATCTAAATAAAAGGTTATTGGAGGGGAAAGGAGCATCTTGGGAGGAGGACATGCTGTTTTGTACTTGAATAAAAAAAAAAAAAAAGAAAAATCACCTTAAAATGTGTAAATCACTACTGAATGAAGAAAGAAAAACATTTTCTTCTGTGATTGCAGTTGTATACTAAAAGTCACGTTAGCATAGGCTGGGGGTTTTTTGTGCATTATATTATAGACCTTATCCTATTGAAGTGCCATCTGTTTTCACTAAATCCTCTAGTAAATTTATTAGCAGAAGTATTTGTAGGAGTTAGGATAAGCAATAGAAGTGGATGAAGTACGCTATAGGTGGGTTTAAAAAGAAGGAATTATGTAAGGACGTGAAACTTGACTGATAAACTGTCAGTCACCAAAGTTAGTAGAAAATTGCCTCTAAGAGGAAGGACTGGAGGACCTGCCTTTAACTTTGCTCTCCATTTCTGTAGCCCTTCTCCATTGGCTATGGAACCACAGCAGAATCGAGGTGCTCGGCACTCCCATAGACTGTGCATCATACACACGTGGTACAAAACCACAGGTATTCTTGTATAGAATAAACTGGAATTCTAGGCAGAGAAAGTTAGAGGAAATGTAGGAAAACAGACTTTGGTGGACCTCTTCAAAAATGCTGTGAGAGATTTCAACTTAAGTAGAGCCAGAGCAAGTTGTCAAAGGAATAAGAATTTAAAGGAAATGAAAGATATGGGAGAAAGGCTGAAATCTTTACCAGTATGGCTAAAAACAACTGTGGAACAAACTCCAATAGGCAGCCACAGCATATAAAAAGAGGCTGAAGCTTAAATTGCATCTGTCTACAAGAAGTTGATAAATTGTGTGCTAACAAAGGAAGGGTTCTACTGACAGCAGTGTTCCTCCAGTGTGGAGCACAGATTCACCCAAAGGTTACCACCTGCTGGGCTACATGACCTTTACAACTTAGAGTAGCCAAGAATTAGTTCCGATTATACAAAGAAACAGCACTACATGGCTAGTCTATTAAGACTTAAAATAATTTCAGTATTTTTCTTTCCATTACATTTAAGAAATTACAGTATTTATGAACATTACATGAGAAATATTATACTGTTTAAATTGGCGTAATACATAATATTTTTCAGTAATTCTTTTTTAAATTAGGCTTTGTTTATTTGTTTTGTTTTTAAAACACCCCCCTGCACACCTTAACACTAGTTCCTTTTCAGGAACTAGTTTAGTTCTCGGCTCACTGTCCAACAATGAGATGATAAAGAAAAATCTTTTTTTTTTTTTAAAGAAAGACTTGAAAGGAAACTTAGTGTAAGATAAGTCTTAATTTTTTTCCTTTAGAACTTTTATTCAAGGCACATAATTTGGGCAGAACTTCTAAGAGTGAATGATAGTTGAGTTGCCTAACAGTTTTGGGTGGGACAAGATGAGAAACGCTGTGCAACAGAAGACCATGCAGGTTTAGGTAAGCCCTGCATAAAGAAGTTTAGTGTCTGGTTCTTGTTAGAGCCTAACTAAATGCTTCCCGTGTTCTGGCAAGAATAACAAACAGTTCTTTGCACCCAACTTGATCCATGGTGTGGAAACTGTTCAGACAGCCACATTCCTACTTCTCTGTCTCTTGAGTGAAACCAGGGGAGAGCAGGACTTGTGAGGGGGCTGGAGTTCCACCTGCACCTCTGGACAGCAAGCTTGTGCTCCAGTCACTAACACCCGAGATGTGGTTCAGCCACAGACTCTGCTGTTTGACTTCATGCTAGAACACTGAAGGAACGCTTGCACAGCTAGGTACCTGCTGGGAGGCAAGCTCATAGACCTGGCATTCACCTGAGTGCAGTGCCTGCCACGCTATGTGCTCATGCTTGACTGTGTCCTAACTTGGATACAACATCACCAGGAGACTTTTCCTGGTCAAGGTCCTGGGCTTGTGCTTGAGTCCAGCAATGTTTAAATAGTGGTTGTGCTGTTTTGTTTTTTTTTTTTTAATATATGTACATTCTAATTGGTCTAGTTCTTTGCATGACTCCCATTGCTATATCTGATCATGGCCTAGGATTAGGATATACCAAATTACAGTGAATGTAAGACTACTCATTTCACCTTTGTCCCTATGTGAATTTCTGGATTGTAGTGTTTTCTCTCTGTCCGTGGCAAAACATAGCATTGTTCCATAGGGAAGAACGAAGAAAATTTCTCAAACTGAAAATAAAGCATTGGAAAGATCTAATGAAAATTCTGTCTTGGTCAGTAAGAGTACTTGCAGTTGCCTTAACAAATGACAGATAATAAGTAGTTGAAGTCAGCTGCATTTAAAATAAGTTTTCTGAATATATATGCTAGCTCTATGCATCCCACCAGGATCCAATTCCACCAATTTCGTGAACAACAAAAGTGACATGGTTGAATTGCAAGTTTCATCTTTCTTGTTTGCTCATGTGGAACCTGTCTGGCATGTATGTCATAGATAGTCATTTAACCCTGACCTTTGTAGATGTGCACGCTCCTCTTGCAAAATACTTTTTTTGTGGTGGTAAAGGTTACAGGGCTTAATTCAGATCAGTGCCCCCAGCTTCATGCTCCAGATCTTGAACAGAATGAGGGAGCTTGCAGGAACAGTCTTCCATGTGAAGACTTCCTAGATGCTCCTTCTGGTGAGACTGGAGTTACTACCAGAAGAGCTGCCCTAAAACCAAGTGTCAGTTCTGTTGACTCTAATATGTGTGACTACATCTTGACATTCTCTATAATTTTTTGATAGAGAACAAAGTAAAATCATGAAACCACCACCACACATGCCTTTACGGAATCTCTCTTTTTTCCTTCATCTTCTGCAATATTGAACTGCTTTCTGAAGACAGAAATGTGCAGGAAATAGAAACAGTGAAATGTAGGAGGAATATCTAATACTTTTAACTGGGAAGTACTCTACATAGGGAGTGACTGTTTTCTTAAGTTGTCTCAGTCACATTCTGATACTTGTTCTGAAATACTACATTGTTCAGGACGTGGGTGCTCTCAGAAGTGAAAGGCCTCTGAGAGGAAGTATGTAATACTTGAGTCTAACAATTAAGAGCATTTTCAAGGAGTACAGAGAATTATTTGTGGTCTTTACTTCTGCAACAGTAGCTTTACCTTATGAAATAGGAATTGGAGTCATCTTGTCTCACTCCATCCATCTCCAAGTTAAATACCTACTTTAAGCTGGTTGTCCAGTGTAATCCAACCCACCCACCCAATATCTGCTTAAGATGTGATAGTGACATCCCTCTCCACTGGCTAGAGAAGAAACCTACACAACCATTATAAACTACTAACCTAGCTTTATGTAGTCTTCATTGCTGCTCTCTAGCAGTATGAGGAAAAAAAATCCAAATTGCTTCATGCTGATCTAAATTGTAACATAGTGGAGAACTGGAGCCTGGCTTTCAGATTTTTGTTGCTACCACTGCAGCTGGGGTCTGGGAACTGTGGGTGCTCAGCTTCTCTGAAAACTGGGCTCTAAATACCTACTAAATTATGTGAATTTAAGCAACAGTGGAAATGATATGGAATCGGAGTAATATCTCAAACAATATATGAATGTCTTTGTTACAGACTATGATCAGCAAGCTTACTTGAAGTGATGCCTGGTAGTCACACATGTCATCTTAGCTGTCTTGCACATTCTGTTTGTTACGAACTTGAAGGCTGTTTTTAAGTGCTTTTCGTATAGAAAGCTAGAGAATGGAGGAAAAAAAAATTCTCAGGAACTAATTTTGAATGAGATTTTCTGTCTGGAGCTATTGTATTGCCCATCTCAAAATCAATTTTATTTGGTCATCCTCACAAATGACGTTTTTAAGGAAAGGAAGGAATGGAAGAATAATTACATTTAGTCATATTACAAAATGAATAATAGATATGTTCAGTTGTTAAATATTTATTTTATTAAATGGAGCATGCAAAACAGCAGCGAGTTTCTTTTCTGACCAGAAGATTACTTCTGTGGTTTTGACTCCTTGGAGCTTTACAGATTTGGCTTTTTCAGTCTGAGTGGAAGCCGAAAGAGTCTAATCGGTATCTCTACAGAGCTCTGACTCGGAGCTCTGGCAGCATCCCAGAATATTTCAACCACTGCTGAACAAAACATTACACCTACCCTTATGGCTCATTTGGAATATGACCCACAAGCATGACTGGAGGAGCGGACAGCTGCACTTGTGAAGGGTGAATAGTCTGTTACGAGGGAGGCCATCTAAAATACATCTACAGTGGCCAACCTAATTAATCTTTAAGAAGGTGGTTATGCCTGCTTTCTCTTTTAAGTATTGTATGTTAGAGGAAGATCATGAAACCCGAATTATGTGCTAGTTAAGGGATTGCATTAGCACTCCAGGGCCAAATCCTGTTCTTGGTTCAGGATGTGTTGTTTTGAACTCATGAGTCTTGGGAGCTACTTGTATGTTCATCTGAGAAAGGAATTTAACTCTTTGAGTTGCTGAGGTCATGTATAGAAAGAGGTGCAAGTTGAATTGGTATGGCTGTTAAAAATGAGGGAGTTCCTGGAGGACCAGTGGGCAAAACCAATTGTCATCTAACTTCACAGGTATATGGAATGTATTTTGAAATCAGTTTAGGGCAATCCCTGACACAAGACAATTTCTCATGCCAGTTTAAATTTAATCTTTGTTTTGTCCATGTAGAGGTCCTCTGAGGTGTTAAAGACTGTGGCATAAGGAACATACAGGAAATTAAAAACCTCAGTTTCATATAAATGTAGTCACTGATGGAAGTTTTAATTAGTAATTGGTTCAGTGTGAAACCAGCGTAACTTGAGGTCAGGTGATGCACTGGGTATATGTAAATCTGTGAGCCCTGATGGCATGCGTCTATGAGTGCCAAGGGAGCTGGCTGATGTCACTGTGAGGCCACTCTTGATAATCTTTGAACAATCATGTCGACTGGAAGAAATACATGAGGACTGGAGGAAAGCAGATGCCACTGATTTCTTCAAAAAGGGCAAGAAGGAAAACCCAGGGAACTGCAGGCTGGTCAGCCTCACCTCAGTCCCTGAGAAGGTGATGGAACAACTGATCCTGGAAACCATTTCACAGAATCACAAAATCACTGGGGTTGGAAGGGACCTCTGGAGATCATCTAGTCCAACCCACCTGCCAGAGCAGGTTCACCTAGAACAGGTTGAACAGGATGGCGTCCAGGCGGGTTTTCAATGTTTCCAGAGTCGGAGACTCCACCACCTCTCTGGGCAGCCTGTTCCAGTGCTCTGCCACCCTCAAAGGAAAGAAGTTCCTCCTCATGTTTAGATGGAACTTCCTACATTCAAGTTTGTGCCCGTTACCTCTTGTCCTATCACTGGGCACCACTGCAAAAAGACTGGTCCCATCCTCCCAGCAGCCTCCCTTTAAGTATTTATAAGCGTTGATGAGATCCCCTCTGAGTCTTCTCTTCGCCAGACTAAACAAGTCCCTCAGCCTTTCCTCATAAGAAAGGTGTTCCAGCCCCCTAATCATCTTTGTAGCCCTCTGCTGTACCCTCTCCAGCAATTCCGTGTCCTTGAACTGGGGAGCCCCGAACTGGACACAGTACTCCAGATGGGGCCTCACCAGGGCAGGGTAAAGGGAGAGGATAACTTCCCTCGACCTGCTTGCCAACATTGTTCTTGATGCACCCCAGGATGCCATTGGCCTTCTTGGCCACAAGGGCACATTGCTGGCACATGGTCATCCAGTTGTCCACCAGGACTTCCAGGTCTCTCTCTGCAGAGCTGCAAGGCACTTGAAGGACAAGAAAGTGATTGGGAGCAGCCAGCGTGGATTCACTAAGGGGATAGTCATGTTTAACCAACTTGATAACGTTCTACAATGAAGTAAGTGGCTGGGTAGATGAGAAGAGAGTGGTGGATATTGTCTATCTTAACTTCAGTAAGGCTTTTGACACTGTCCCTAATAAAATCCTCATAGAGAAGCTGTTGAAGTATGGTCTGGATGAGGAAACAAANCAGGTCTCTCTCTGCAGAGCTGCAAGGCACTTGAAGGACAAGAAAGTGATTGGGAGCAGCCAGCGTGGATTCACTAAGGGGATAGTCATGTTTAACCAACTTGATAACGTTCTACAATGAAGTAAGTGGCTGGGTAGATGAGAAGAGAGTGGTGGATATTGTCTATCTTAACTTCAGTAAGGCTTTTGACACTGTCCCTAATAAAATCCTCATAGAGAAGCTGTTGAAGTATGGTCTGGATGAGGAAACAAAGAAATGGATTGAAAACTGGCTGAATGGCTGGGTCTGAGGGTGGTAATCAGGAGTACGAAGTCTAGCCGGAGGTATGTACTCTACACACTACACTAGTGTGTGTGTTAGCAGCGTAACCTAGGGGTCAATACTGGGCCCAGTCCTGTTTGATATCTCCATTAATGATCTGGATGATGGGGCAGAGCGTACCCTGATGACACAAAACTGGGAGGAGTGGCTGGTAGGCCAGAAGGTTGCGCAGCCAACCAGAGGGACCTCCAGTTGGAGAAATGGGTTGACAGCAACCTCATGAAGTTCAACGAGGAGTGCATGTCCTGTACCTGGGGAGGAATAACCCCATGCACCAGCTGGGGGATGATCAGCTGGAAAGCATCTTTGCAGAAAAGGACCTGGAGGTCCTGGTGGACACCAGCTTGAACATAAGCCAGCAACAGGTCCTTGGAGCAAAGAGAGGCAACAGGACCAGAGGGAATGGGCACAAACTGAAACACAGGAGGGTCTGTCTGAACATCAGGAAACACTTTTTTACTGTAAAGGTGATGGAGCACTGGCACAGGTTGCCCAGAGAGTTTGTGGAATCTCCATCCTTGGGGATATTCAAAAGCCATCTGAACCTGGTCCTGGGTAACCTTGCTCTAGGTGACCCTGATTGATCAGGGGGGTTGAACCAGATGGCTTCCAGAGGTCCCTTCCAACTTCCACCACTCTGTCATTCTGTGACTTTATTGTTAATCTTGTCTGAACATTTATATCCTAGCTCTCCTGTTCGTGGTTCTGATAGGATTTCTTGGACAGAGATTAATTT
Organism: Burhinus bistriatus; assembly: GCA_013397275.1. Classification (NCBI taxonomy): domain Eukaryota; kingdom Metazoa; phylum Chordata; class Aves; order Charadriiformes; family Burhinidae; genus Burhinus; species Burhinus bistriatus. The sequence goes on along the minus strand of VYXH01010039.1, from coordinate 249,872 downwards.
GTAGAAGGAGGGACACGTAACAAAATGTTGACAGTGTAATGAAATGGAAAGAGCCATTTAAATGTTTGAGGAGGCAGTAATTCACGTTTGATTGAAGCTTATGTATGGACAGATCAAAAAAATCAAACAAACTGAATGCTTTAATTCAGTTGTGGGTGGTAAATGTACACAGATACCGTACACAAAGTTGACAACAAGTTTGGCTATATGTAAGGAAAAGAAAGTTCTCAGGAGTGCTCTCACTAGAATTTTTTACATTAAGCCCTTGGAAACAGGTATTGGTGTGTTTCACATGGAGGCTGGATAAAAATCCTCTTGTCTTATAAATTTGCTTTTACTTTTCATGGTTTGAGGCTGTCTGGGTAAAAAGTGAAGTCTGCGGGTTTGGGATATCCTTTTGTTGAGCTTTTGTTGAAGTATAAAGGCTGAGAAGTCATGAAATAATAACAGCAAGGTCACATAAGCAGCTAAGCATCTTCCTGCTTAAAAATTTAATAATGAACTATATGCTGTTTCTGTGGGATTAACCCACCATCTCTGCCCACTGGATTGTCACTTCCAATATGGTTCCACACATCTAGAAAGTTTCTGCCTCAGCTCAATTTGTTCTATATTTAAATAATGTGAAATGTAACAAGGAAACCTCAATTTTCCAAAAACTTTTCATTATGCTTGGTTTACTGTTTCACACACACAGGTAATTCTACCAAAAAGAGCTCAGGAAGGATTTCTGATGTGGAATACATACGTCTCTTAGGGGCTAAAGACTAATATTTTCACTCTAAAATGCCTTCCTGGGGAGGGAATAGTGACAGTTTGAATCCTTCATGGGCCTGAGACAGCCCGGGGCCTCCCATGGGCATTCTGGATTCCCCACCTCCTCCAGCTTCAAGGTGACCAGAAGTTTCTCAATTCCCACTGTTGGCTACCATCAGCTGAAAAGTGACTCCTGGACTCCTGTGCTGCAGCCTTCTATCCTCCCCTATTTTTAATTTTGAAATACAAAAAAATACAGAAGATTGTGTAAACTTGGAATAGTCTCATTTGTTGAAGAATTGATTAATTTTCTTCTTTTCCTGCCTTTTTTCCTTGGTTCTGTGTATATTTTATCTTTTCATTATGTGATGCTTATTGTTCTAATTTGTTTTCTTCCCAGCAAATATTCAGGCTTTGTTCAGGCTGCCTCTGCTTTTGGGGGGGCTGGGACACTGTCCCACTCCCTGCTGCCTTCATTCAGGAAAGACTTCCAGGCTTGGGATTTCAGCCAACATCCTTTCCCTCATTGCCGCTGCCTGAGTTTGGGTGGGATCCTAGATGTGGGATGTTCAACTGGCAATGGTTTTTTTTTTCCTCTCCCTCATCACATGTGGTTTCAATATGATGGGTTTGTGCAAGTAAGCCAAGAAGCTCAGGGATGAAAGGGGCTCCCAGGAGAGCCTAAGAGATGGCCAGAATGAGGTGTGCACGTCATGTGAAAAATGCAGGCAACCTCATTTTTTTCCTGTGTAATTCTGGCCCAAGTCCTATTGGCTGTTACATCAACGGACATCTCAAAAGACTCTGTGTGTCTGATTTAACGTGTGCCACTTGGATGGATCAGCATCCTAAAACACCAGTGTGCCAGCCTGGCTCATTTTAGATAAGGTTTTAGTCACCCTATCATAAGCAGTGTTTGTGGACAGATGTCACACATTTACCAGTTCTTTCCTTGCCTAAACATAATAAAGACGTTCCTCAAATGTAGCAACTAAACCATGCGTGCAGTCTTACCCTTTTTTAAGTAATGCCTCTGTGTTTATTGATGTCTTTTGTTTTTGTATTCTAGATCAAGATAGAAAAGGAGCTTAGCAGCCTCTACAAGAGAATGTTTGAGCCTCTTCATGTGCCTCCAGAGCTCTTCCAAAGACTAACTGGACAATTCTGCAACATTCAGACTTTAAAGACAGGTCAAGCCTATGCTGCAGAAGATAAAACATCAGTTGACGATAGGCTAAGCATCCTGCTGAAGGGGAAGTAGGTTCTGTAAAGCTTGGGGCCAGTTTCATGCTTTGTGTGATGGATGATTAGATTAGAAAGTTGTTGGGGGTTTAGTTAGGTTTTTAAATGATATTGTTTGTACCGCGTTATGGTCTACAGCCAATATGTATTGTCATAGACTATTTTGTGACACTGTTTTCAAATGACAATGATGCCTCTTACTGTGGCAGCATATTATGTCTCCACCTGTGTGTGCAGCTGCGTGGATTTTAGTGGGAATTATATTTGTGTAATACCAAAGGCAGTGCCTTCCAGAACAAGCAAGAGGTTTGGTTGAGTCTTAGATATCTAAGTCATATTCGCAGTGCATTCTCAGGTTTTAAGGTTAAAAAATATTGCGCATGAGGGAAGGAAAAAAACACCCCTCCAGTACACTTTAAAACAATAGGCCTGTTGGAATTGACTCATTGCACATGTATGTGCAAGAAGAGAGGGGCAGGTGCGCTGCCCAGAGGCTGACAGGACCCAGGTGAGAAAGGGTAAAATAAATGCCCATGGCCAGGCTGTAATCTTGAAGCTCTTGCTAAGTTCTGGCCAGTATTTTAACCAGTTTCTGTTGATGGCAACAGTGACATCAGGTTTCATCACTTTTTCTTTGAAGTCATTAGCTGCTTGTTACTGCAAAGCTAGTTATCTAAAGGAAGCCTGTTTCTGGTCGGGCTGTGTAGCATAACCCACCAGACCTTTTTCATTTTGAACGTTTTGAGGATGCACACCACGTCCGGCAACTCATATTGGCCGGCCACCTGTCCTGCCTGGAATCATAGAATCACCGGGGTTGGAAGGGACCTCTGGAGATCATCTAGTCCAACACCCCCTGCCAGAGCAGTGACACCTAGAGCAGGTTGGACAGGACGGCATCCAGGCGGGTTTTGAATGTCTCCAGAGTCAGAGACACCACCACAGTGGAGGTTTAGGTGGAAGATAGGGTAGTTCTGGGGCTGAAATTCCAGAAGATGAGCATATTTTTGCCTGCTACTTGTTGCTTTACCATTGTCAATAATCATATCCAAATTTAGATTAGATTAAATTAATCAACCTCCATGACTTTGAAATATTGTTTCATACGTTTTTATTTCCAGAATGAAGGTGTCTTATCGAGGGCATTTTCTGCATAATATTTACCCCTGTGCCTTTATAGATTCTCCTGAATTTCGATCAACGCAGATGAACCGGGGTGAGAAATTCCAGGTACACTTTGGTTTAAATGTTGGTGCATATAAATGAATGGGTTCATAAAAAAAACAGAGTATAAATTTGATCAACAGTGAACTATTTGGCCTGCATAATTTTGTTAGCTTTCTAGTACTGGTGTTTCATGATGGACCATATCAAGAATAGCTTTTAAAATTAAATGCTGCAAAACGGTATTATGATGGTGTTTGCTGAGCAGTGTGGCTTTTGGTGTTCTGTTCTCTTTTACTGTTTCCAAGTTTATTTTGTGTTAAGAGATTATTCAGGACAAATAATTTAAGAGATAGCTTTATGGGAAAAAGATTATGTGAGCAGTCTCATCACTGGTTCAAAAAGCAGAAAAGGAAAAATAATTATTGTAATATTTGGCGTTACTAAAATGAAAGACTAAAAATTCAGGCACAAGTAGTTTGAAATTGATATTTATCTAAACGTATGAATGCTTCTGTCATTTTGAAAGTTGTTGAAGCAACATAAGCTGAAAGAGATCACAATATTGAACAAAAATATTCATATGGGGAACAATACGGATATATGTCTCTGGCAGTGTAATTATGCTAGTACACTAAAGGATATCTTACACTATAGCTTGTGGGGAAAAAAATACTGTTGGAGAAGTTTTTCCCATAGCACTGAAATGGCTATTCTGCTGTCTCTTACTTGATGTTCTTTAACTGGGAATGTGTAATAATGACCGGACGGTGGCTGACTGGCTGCATCCACAGAGATACCCTGGCAGAAGGGGAGAGAGGGAGGGAGAGCAGTGTAGACTCTAAAGTCAGTGGCTGATGTCATATGTTCCAGTCAAACACGAGGCTTAACGCCAAGGAGAGAGAGTTGTCCAGATGTATTCATTGCGCAGCAGGGAGGCCTCCTGCAGCGTGGCCACCCTCTTGGCACAGCCTGTCTCTGTCGTAAGCCACTGGCTACAAGTCGGTCCCTCGGAAGGGAGAAGGCTCACGCCCCAACTTCTGCCTGCCTTAAAAATTACTGTAATCTGGTGCAGTGTACAGTCTTCACTCGTGAGTTCTGCTTGTTCCTGCCATGTAAACGCTCTCAGCATTGTCATTGCAAGAGGACACGGATTCAATCTTAAGGACCCCATCTGCTGGCAACCCTGGCAAATTCTTCCTCAGCCTGTGTGCTTGTATTACAGACCGTGAAGTTAAAATCCATGTGTACGTGACAGTTTCCCATTATTGCTTAGGCTTTATATATTTTGAATTTTTCAGGAGGTAACGTTAGCTTGCGATAGCAGAGAGCTCCTGATTTCTTTGTAGATGACTGACTTTCCCTTACAAAACCTGCCATCGAGTTTCACGGAGCGGCGCGGGTTTCAGTGTGCCATTGCCCTCTGCTGGCACAGGGGGATGAACCTGGCAGGTCCAGCCACCCTGGAGAGGGTGCAAGCTCCTCCGTAACCATCCATAGCTGAGTTATCCCTAAGCGAGCAAAGGGAGCCTTAGCTCAACTGCTAAAGGTGGTACTTGTGGGATCAGCAGGGCTGCCAGTGAAGAGAGAAAGGTTAAACTTTAAAAAAAAATAAAATTTAAAAAAAAAAAAATCACTAAAAGCTCTTTGGTGGAGACCTTTGGATTATACCACTTGTTCCTATTTGGTGACAGCGCCATAAAATAACACCAAGCAACATGTAAGCCTACTGGGATGCGAGTAGTGTCATCACTGTAGGACTGACTTTATACGTAAACCTCCTCTAACATAAATGCTTTTGCAGTTTGGGAACTTATGAGAGATTTTCCCCTATTATCTCCCCCCAGGTTTGCTGCAAGGGATACCAAAAAGTTTTATGGCTTTCAGAGTTATTTTAACTGGAGGCACAAATAAAATGGTATCGCTTATTTTAAAGCATGTTTAAATATGCTGATTTTAAATAATTTTTTAAATGTGCTAATTCTGAGCATGTATTTTCTCAGGTCACCATTATTGCAGATGATAACTGCAAGTTCCTGTGCTGGTCCAGGGAAAGGCTGACTTATTTTCTGGAATCCGAACCATTTCTTTTTGAGATCTTTAAGTATCTTATTGGCAAAGATATTACAAATAAACTCTATTCATTGAATGACCCGACCTTAAATGACAAGGTAAGCAACTCAAGTTTCACTTGGGAATTTTCCCCCCCCACAGTAATGTATTGTTACTTCAATTTTAAATCCTCTTAAAACGCCTTTTTTATCAGCTGCTGAATTCACACTCATTGCCTTTTAGTGCCAAAGTATGAGTCAGCACAGCATTTGTGTCAGAAGCAATATTGGTTAAAGTTAACCCAGTAATGTGCAAGAAAGATGAATAACTGAGGCTCAGAACTGATCAGCTAGCACACATATTTCTAGCCAACTAGACATGGTGGCCACTAGCTAAAAAGGTACTTCTCCCTGGATATCCTTTCTCGCTAACAAATGGATGCCTTTGTACAAAGAAGCTTCAGGGTTTCTTAAAGAATTTGCTTGCTGGGGTCAAACAACTGGGTAATACTGATTGCCAAGAAGAATGATTTCAACATGTGTTGAGGGTGGCAAATACAAAAAAAAAAGAAAAAAAAAAAAGAGAACATTAGGTTGATACGATGTAGTTAGTGGAAGGAGGCATGAAATGCATATAAAATATAAATACATATCAAACATTAAGTGCTCTGAATATAACTCATTCTTCTTTGCATGTAGAGGGAGTGTGTTTTAGGTGTCACAGTAAGTGGTCTGGTTGTAGTCATGGCTATATCGATCATCTTGTTTTTCTTCCATTTTGTCTCCTTACTTAGTTACGTGGCTTTTCAAGATTTGGACAGTAACTTGGCTGCTGGTGTTTTGGCTTTTTTTTATTATTTATGTAGTGGCTGTAGGGTTCTCATATATAATTTATTTGAAGAACTTTCACCATCATTTATAAAAAACTTTATCATTTTATAATACAGTATTTTCATATTCTGTCTATTGATTTAACTCACACTACCTCAGAGCAAAAATCCTTCTCATCAGATTCTCCATAAATATCTCCTGTATAGGTTAAATAGTTACTTCTGCAAAGATGCAAATTTACTAGAAAATGATCCAAAAGGAATGACTGCCACTGCTACTATACAACAGGCTTAACTTGTCATGTCTTTATGGCTGATTAGACATTGGAAGTTTTCTCAGTTTTGTACTGGCTATAGAAAGAGAAAAGAAGGAATTGCTGGAGAAACAATTTAATAGCAATAAAACACTGCTTATTCTGCTTTCTGGTCAATGAAATACAGTATTACACTGTCTTGCAATCAGATCCTCAAAACTGTTTCAGATCACTGTTTTAATCTTACTAATGCAGTAAGATAAAAGTGATCTAGCGGGAATGTACCATCTATAAAATACACCTTATAAAGTATGTGGTTAAAGCTTCTTTTTTGGGGTTTTTTGTGTGTTTGTTTGTTTGTTTTTTAATAAAAAGAATTACAGGGGAATGTTCCTTAATAAAACCCAGATCTGCATAGACAGTAAGTAATTTCTGGAGTATGGCATCTGAAAGGAACATGTAGCAACGTGCCTCCTGTGTGTGCTAAGGATTGCATTCAGACTGCCTCTCCCAGGAGAATGCTGTTCTCCACATTCCTTCTCACCTTGCCTTCTTTTCTTTTTTCCCCTCTTTCTTCTTTTTTTTTTCCCCTGTTTTTCTTTTCCTTTTTTTTTTTCTCTTTTCTATTCTCTATTTTATTTTCCTCTTTTTCCTCTTTCCTTCCCTGATTTTCTTTTTTTACATGTGGATTACAGCATTAGGATGTCATGCCTAGTATAACAAAGTCAGGTGCAACACACTTGTGCTGCTGACTTCTGGCACTGGAGAGCTTCAGCACTAGTATAAATATTTCTTGAAGTGGAAGTATAATGAAGTACTCATTGTAATGTTGTGATTGGTTGTTTTTAAGTGAAAGGTCCTTATCATGCCTTCTTATCAAACCAGCAAACTTCACCCCTCCTTTGACTTAATAGCTGCACAGTTCAACTTCAGTTTGTACCAAGTCTTTATTTTTAGTGACAATAGTCACATGAATTTAAAATTATTGTAACTGTTTTATCACAGTAACTTTTGAAAATGTATGTTATAAAAATTAAGAGTGAGCATTTGGGAAATTTGTAGTACCTTTTTATTCTTTCTCAAATGAAAATCCTGTTGCACAAGCCCTTCCTACGTGACATCGGACAAGAACTGTCAAGTAAATTCTCCTTAATTTCCCCATTGCCAGCACCCCATGCACATGTCACTTCTCACAGGCTTCATTGTCAAATATACATATTACTGGTGTCTTTAATGCTTTTTAAGTGGTGACAACCTCAACAGAAAATTTTGTAGTTGACTTCTGTACGCAGGGGACCTAAAAGAAGCAACAACTAAACCAAATTCAGTATATAGATTATTCATAATCAAGATGGTAGGAAGAAGATAAGGGTATCTGTTCATTGTATGTTGGAAAACAGAAAAGTGTCCATTTATTTGTAAACAACCCTGTGATTTTCTCCTATCTAAGGAGATTTTCACTACCATTGGGAAAATAGTTACTCCTCCCCACATGAAATAGGATGTTAATTCCTGACTTTTAAAATTCAGTAAAGTCAAGTTATCCATTATGCTTTTGTCATTGATTATGACCTTTCACTTACACCTAAAATAGCATTCTGACTTGCAGTAACGCTTAACAAGGTACAATGTATGGTTTCATATAAATGTTATAGTACAAAGTCTTCTCAGGAAGACTACTCAAAGCAAATGGAAGCTCCTAAGACCATTTGACAGGCAGAGGATAATGTTCATGTGATGTGTTTAATCTATCTTCAGTAAAATCAAGAGCCAAAGGATCATCTACTAGGAAGGAATGACATTCACCGTTTTCTAACATGATGAAATGAAAAGCCAGGAAAGTGAACAAATTTCTGTTAAGATACAAACTGCTAAACTCCATATATAGCATGCTGTTTTGCTTAGCAAGGAGGACCAGGCTCATCATAAAGGCTGTATTTAATTACAGAGCATCATACCTAAATAATGAATTACCAAATAATAAAAATGAAAAGTCCAGTGCAAAACAGAATTAAATTGAATAATTAATCTGAGGTTTCATGCTTGTCAGTGTTCTAATTCCAATATATTACTGGCATCTTCTATTTTCATTTAAACCAATTTACACTGCATAGAATCTTCTGTTCAAACCAGTTTCTTGATTCATGAGTAGTCATTGGTGAGATCACAGGAAATAGTTATTTTCCATTTTTATTTTAATTTACTTGATACCTTTTTTAAAATAATAATGATTATATTTTTTTTTTCCAGGCTTCAAAAAAGATTGATCGACAGCCTAGTCTTTGCTCACAGCTCTCTGTGATGCAGATGAGAAACAGCATGGCCAGTAGCAGTGACAGTGAGGATGGCTTGCAGATGTTTCTTCGTGGGACTTCCTCTGCATCTTCCCTTCGTGAGTGCTCAAAATAGTTCACGCCAGTTTTGAACACAGCTTGATTGATCATTAGAGATGATTGCAGAGTTCCTGTTGCCTTCAGTGGGAGCAGACTGCAGCTTTTTGGATGCTGCTGTACTAAGTGGAGGGACCTAACTGTAGGGAATTCATAAGGTGCATAAGGCTTTGTATGCTAACTGAAGCTACCTTGTGTAGGTCCTGGCAAAAAAACCAGCATGTATTGTAATCATTTTTGGCATAATGTTAATATGTAGATGTAATATGGAATGTTTATAGCAATGGGGCAAAACTGTGAATGTACAGTGCCTGTCACAGTAGTATCTCCTCTGGTCTGTGACTGGTGCTTGTAGAAATTAGAAACCCAAACAAAACTTTCCCTCAGGAAGTTGGTGCTCTGTATTTCCTCCTGAGATAGTTTGTCCTGGCAGGGTCTGGAGAAATGTGGTTTACAATGAATATTTTGATGCCACCTGGAAAAGCTCCAAATGTCCTGTCAGGCCCTCCTTCCCTGTGCTTTGTATGACAGGAGTAGTAGAGAACAGATGAAACGAGGGAAGAAACCATGTCTGACGTTTTTGCTTCTACTCTTGGAATTTATTCCTTTATAGGAACCTTCTAAATGATTTTTTTCTAGGCTATTGTTATTTTTTACTTTTAATTTTTCTGAATTTCAACTTCAACAGTAGCCTGAACTCTGAAAGCAGCTTTTGAACAAAAAAACCCTGAAGATGCTCAATTTTGGCATAAGTTGTTAGTGTATCGGAATTTAAAAAGATCGTATAGGATTATTTATTTTTATTTGGGAAATATTATCCTTTAGTAATTAGAATTCAAAAATATGAGGAGAAGAAATCACTGCCAGTTATTTATTATGGTTAAACTCTCTGCTAAGAAGAGAACAAATTTTAAAGTATTTGCACTTTCCCGTTTAACTATCTGTTTTCCATTGTGTTCCTCACAGTTCTCATCCAGGAACTCCTTCAGACTTGGAGGACCTATCTGTTTTCACTCCTTAACATTGGTATAGTCTGCACGCCCAAATAGATAGAAGCAAAAGCCCTGCTAGTGTTTCACCCTACTAGAATGTCAAGGGTGACACCTGGGATATAGTTTGATGAAAATTCCAGTGTTATTTTCTTTATTTCTCCTCTCTTCCCTGAAAGAACATTTAGAATCACAGAACAGCTGAGGTTGGAAGGAACCTCTGGAGATCGTCTAGTCCAACCCCATGTTCAAAGCAGGGTCAGCTAGAGCAGGTTGCTCAGGGCCGTGTCCAGTCAAGCTTTGAATATTTCCAAGATGGAAGACTTCACAGCCTCACTGGGCAACCTGTTCCAGGGCCTTACCACCCTCATGGTGAAAAAGATTTCCCTTATTGCAACTCATGACTGTTGTCCTTTGTTCTTTAGTGCATGCCTCCGAGAAGAGTCTGGTTCTGTCTTCTTTACACCCTTCCATTAGGTAGCCGAAGACAACAGTAAGATGCCCTGAGAGCCATCTGTTCATAAGGCTGAACACACCCAGTTCTTGCAGCTTCTCCATGTACATCATGTGCTCCAGCCTCTGACCATCTTGGTTGCTCTCCACTGCACTCGCTCCAGTATGTCCATGTCTTTCTTGTATGGGGAAGCCCAAAACTGGACACAGCACCCCAGATCCTGTCTCATAAGTGCTAAATAGAGGGGTTTAATCTCTTTCACTGACCTGCTGGTTATGCTCTTGCTAATGTGACCCACTATATGGATGGCCTTCTTCGCTGCAGCGACACTTTGCTGACTCATATTCCATTTTGTGTCCACCAGGACCCTCAGGTCTGTTTCTGCAAAGCTGCTTTCCAACTAGTTGATGCCCAGGCTGTACTGCTGTATAGGTTTGTCATGTCCCAGGTGCAGGACTTGCCTTTGTTGAACTTCATGTGGTTTCTGTAAGTTCTTTTCTCCAGCCTCTGTCAGAAGTCCCATTCTGACTAGCCGCCCTACCCTTTGGCCTGTCAACAGTTTCCCTCACTACTTGGCTGGTGTCTGTGAACTTGGCAGGAGCGCACTCCATCCCATCATCCAGTTCATTAATATATTGAACATTATAGGCCTTGGTATTGGCCCTCTAGAGACACTGCTGGTAACCAACTGCCAGCTGAGTTTTGTACTGCTGTTCACCACCCTGTGAACTCAGCAGTCCAGCGAATTTTTCACCCACGCTGTAGTCCATATATCCAGTCCATTTCTCACCCATTTGGCTAGAAGGATTCTATGGCAGGCTGTGGAGGGCCGTGCTACAGTCCAAGTAAACAACATCCACTGTACTCCCTTCATCCACAGAGCCCATCTGCTTACCACAGAAGGTGGTCAGACTGGTCAGGCACAATCTGCCCATGGTACATCCATGTTGGCTGTTCCCAGTCACCTTCTTGTCCTTCATGTGCTTGGACACGGCTTCCAGGAAGACAGGCTCCATAATCTTCCTGGGGACTGAGGTTAGGCTGATAGGCCAATAGTTCCCTGGGTGCTTCTCCTTGCCATTCTTGAAAATGGCCATGACATTGGCCTTTTTTTCTCTCCCCTGACTGCCGTGGCCTTTCCAAGATGATAGAGAGAGGTCTTGCAATTGCATCAGCCAACCCTCTGCACACTTGGATGCAGCCCACGGTCTTGTGTTTCCCCTGTTGACTTCAGTGGTCCCTAACTCAGTCTGGCTTTCCTGTAAGTCAAGTCTCACTCTCTCAGTCTCTGCCACTAGACTCAGAGACCTGGGAGGCCTCAAGACAAACCTGTGAAGTAAAAACCAAAGCAAAAAAGCTATCGTTTTCAGCCTTGTCCATATCCCTAGGTCCTGTGCCCCACTGAGCCATGGCCTCAGTTTTCAGGGCCTTCCTTTTGTTGCCAATGTATTTGTAGAAGCCCTTCTTGTTGCCCTTCACTAGATCCAGGTCCAGCTGAGCTTTGGCTTTCCTAATTCCATCCCTGCATGCTTCGGCCATGTTTCTGTATTTCCCCCCAAGCAGCTCATCCCTGCTTCCACTTCATGTGTGTGTGTGTTTGAGCTCTGTCGGGACTTTCCTGTTCATCCATGCCAGCCTTCTACCACGCTTGCTCAACTTTCTGTACACTGGAATGGACTGTCCTTGTGTTTTGAGGAAGGTGTCCTCGAAGAACAGCCATCTGTCATTGGGTCCCGTTGCCCTTGCAGGCCATGTCCCATGGGTTCCTGCCAAGCAGATCCCTACACAAGCCACAGTCCCCTGTCCACAGGTCCAGGGTTGTAACTCTACTGTTTGTCTTGCACACTTCTTAGTATCTTAAACTCCACCAGCTCCTGGACACTGCAGCCAAGGTTACCATCAGCCTTCAGCTCCCTGATGAGTTCTTCCTTGTTCGTCAGTGACAGGTCCAGCAGAGCACCTTCCCTAGTCGGCTCGTCGATCACTTATGTGAAGAAATTGTCTGCTATGCTCTCCAGAAATCTCCTGGTCTGCTTGATCCCAGCCCTGTTGACTTTCCACCAGATATTGGGGTGGTTAAAGTTCCCCACGAGTACCAAGGCCTGCGATCATGAGGCTTCATCCAGCTGCCTAAAGAAGGCTTCCATCTGCTTGGTCTTCTTGATCGGGTGGCCTGTACCAGATACCTGCAGTGAAGTCTCCCATGTTGGTCTGTTCCCTGATCTTTACCCTTAAGTTGTCACCTGGCTTTTCACCTGTTCCACGGCAAAGCTCCATGAAATTGAAGCCACTCTACTGCATAGAGCTCCCTTGGACAAATTTGCACACTCAGAAGCCTGAAAGAAATTGTAAAGCTGTGTTTGTGCAATTAGCTAGAATTAAAATTCTCTTTCAGGCTTAGCAGCAAAACACTTGAACCAGTATTTTGGCTTTGGGAGAAAGTAATCTAAATGCATGACACGTTCAGCTGTAATTACATTAATCTCTAAGATGCATCTGTGCTTAGCACGTACTTGATAAACACACTTTCCTCTGTTGTACTTTTCCTTGGTTTGTGTACCATATTTTCTGGTGTGTGGGGTGCACTTTCCCCAAAAGAGGGGTTTAAATGTCTTCTATGGTCCAAAATTGCCGAGTCCAACAGCGGTTGGTGTAGTTGATACTGCCACTGCCAGCACCCCGCTGGCAACAGTAGGTGTGGCAGCAGCCTCCCGAGCCCAATACTTCCCTTTTGGGTAGGCAGGGGGGTTCCCCATATAGCAGTGCGTCATACACCTCGGGAAATGCCGTCCTTTATTTCGCCTTTGCATTTTCACTATGCAAAATTTCGGACTTTCTATAGAAGTTTGATTAAAACGTTCTTGATGAAAGATTATTTAACTCACTAAACTGTAACGCTTCCATCTTTCTTTTTGCCAAAATAGCTTGTTAGTTATTCCTGGGTACTGTCATTGCCAATGAGGGGTTTGCTACCGAGGTGAGCTTTGCTTAAAGACTTGTATTCAATGTGGATTGTGGCCATGTATGTACTTTTTCTCAGATCACAGGGAAAACTGAACAGAAAAGCTATCATTTGCTTTCCCCCTGCTGTGTTTTCAAAAACCTTCTCCTGGGTGCCCTCAGTGCAGCAGTCAGTCTTTTTTTATTGGTCTGGTTTTTTAAGATTCAGTATGAGGTACGTGCTGAGGCTTACTGTCCCAGTGCTGTTCCCCTGGATTCTCCTTCTGCAATCATACATTTGTTTATTAAAACAAAACAAAACAAACCACACAAAACAAAACCCCAAAACCAAACCCAGAAGATTTAGTGAGGAATATATGGAAATGACAAACTTTTTTTTTTTTTTTAATTAGAATAAGGTATTAATAAGTAAAACTTATCTGTAGAGGAGTTCTACAGGAATACTGTCTTGTCATTGCTAGGAGATCGATTGTTGTGTGGACAAAAGCTTCCCATTACAAATATGATCTTTGACTACTACAACACAAATAAATTTTATTCTCCTAATTTCCATATTCTTGAAAGATTGAGCATTTATATTTTTGTGTAATCCAAACTTTTTAAATTATGCTTTTATCTGTGCAACAATCAGCTTTGACTCATTTTCTCAAGAAATTGATATAAAGCTTTTGTCAAAGTGTTTAGTAATGAAACAGTGAAAAATACTAATTCTTAGGTCCCAAACTACAATTACTAAAAAAAAATGTGTTTTGAATTTAATTAACCAAGAAGCTCAACTAACTGTTTGCTTTTATATTAAGGAAATAACCAACAAGAGTTCTATAATGCTTACGGAGTGAGTCGTTTGCAGCATGATGTTTTCTGTTGATAACATCACATTAACTCAGCAGGCATCCTCAAAAAGGTATTAAAGTGGGATTTGTTTTTCATGTGGTACTTGTGCTTGACATCCATGATCCGTCTGTATGTAATTTATTACTAAATGAAATTGATGCTTCTCTTTTTCCAAAATTTGAGTTAAGCAGAAATAGTTCACCCTGATTACAAGGGTAGCTTCACGTAACTTGCAGTCCTTTAAAAAACATTTCGGTATTAGTTTCTAGTCAGTAGTTCTATTGCTTGACAGTCATTCTTACGGATACAGTCTCTTTTTCTGTATTGCTTGGTTTACATCACTCAGATTTGCTGGTCTATGAATTTGTTTTTGCAAACTTCTAAGCTAAGCAGAAATGTAGAAAGGTTTCGTTTTGGTAATGCTTTTATTGGTATTATCTCATCATGTGTGGTCCCTATGTTGTACCCAGCTTGTGGTTAAAAGCAGGATTTGATTTCATGGGAAATGACATTTTAATAGGCATTTGGGCTTAGGTCCTCAAGAGAGTGCAACAAAGAAGCATATGGAAGGCCTGGGTTCTAGGTCTGACTCAGTCTCTTGAACATCTGTCCAACACTGGATAGGGGCATCAGTAGACAAGTTTTTTGGTATTTGGAGAAAATAAGGGCATGTCTTTGAACCAAGCAACTTGCCAATATTAGGCCTTATATTGGATCTTGCTGAACAGACTTGTGGCTTCTTACTTCTGATTTCTGGAGAGGACTAAGCACTTTTAAACAAAAGAGAACCAGTGTTAAAATGGCAAGAAACTATACTAGTACAAAAATCTAAAAAAAAAAAGAAAGCTGAAACGGTAATCCAGCATTTTCAGGCATCCTTTCATGTCTCTGAGTGTAATTTGTTGGTGTCTCCCAATAAAGCCAATTTTATACCCAAGTGTACCCACAAACCTTGGATTTAGACTATTAAATGATCTAGTCATCACTTGCTTAGGCCATAAAAACCTATCTGTGTGAAAAGAAGTGTTTAACTATTCCAGTATTTAAAAATATGTTTGAGTAACCCTTTAGCGTGGCAGTTAAAGTGGTTTTTGAATGTCAAGAGAAAATACTAATACATCTTTAACATGAAAAGTTCCAAAAACCTAATTCCATATAGTGTTTGTGTGAATGTGACTTAAAAATGCAGTACTAGGATAACCTGCTGGTCTTGCCTGTAGCTGTATTTTGTTCTCTGTGTGTAACACGTGCAGCACAAAGGAGTCCTCCTTCATAAATAGGCTTCCTTAGCACAGCACTTCACTGTATGTCTGATAAACTTTTTTTTAAAGTAATAAGAATAGCCCTACAATAAGAGTATGTTACGGCTATCAGTATTTTTTTCAAGGAAATTTGAAATTTTAGCTTGTATACAGACGATCTGTCAGATAGGACCACTACCTCTTGCTCTTGTCAGATGGTGTTTCAAAGATTTCCCTAATCCTTTTGGTCATCAAATGCTAGCTGTTTACAACCTTGTACCGTTGTGGTGGTTTAACTCTAGAAGAGGGTACTGAGAGGAAAAAAAAAAAGTCCAAGTGTAGATGCAATTTCAGAGTGAACAATGGAAAATAAACCTGTTTGGCTGATGTCAAAGGAGTTCTGTGGTTTAACCCTCATGCTGAAAATTTAACTGTGATAGAGGTAACTTGCAAGGGTAACTTGCACAAAAACTCCATTTAATGTCTTACCAGCAATAGCTGTGGTGTGTGCTCCGCTCTGGCAAGCTCTGTGAGTTGCTGCTTTTCTAAAAGATTGTCTGAGAGCAATGAAATCACTGCCAGTCAAAAGTTACATGGCCTTCACCTGTCAATCGCATTTTCTCTATGGTTGTTTATGGGGCTATTATATTTTCCATAAGTTTTACGTTATCATGCTTTTAAGGCAGTTAGGGCTGTGATCATAAACCCACCTGAGGTTTGCCCAGTACGCCAAGGAATTTTTTTCACAGCCAAGGCAAGTGTACTTAGGGCTTTTGTACTTAGGGCAGCCATTCATGTCGTTGTTCATGGAGAAGAGTTAGTGGGTGAGTGTAACAGTGAGAAAACGATTGCCAGGGACACAGCATTGGACACATCACACAGTCAGGATTTGCACTGGATTTGGGGAGAACAGGGTGCCTGTGGCCAGCTGCAGGGTTTGAACCTCGGAGGCTTTGTCGGTTCTTAGCAGCACGGCTGTCCCACGTCTAGGATTCCCTGATGCCTGTGGCCAAACAACAAAGAAACCTTCACTTACAAAATCCTCTCATGAGGGAGCTAGGACAGGATCATCAGATTGTGTACACTTTGTCACAGACGGGTGTAGGTAGCAGGTATGTGCTGTTAAATTAATTGGTAATTTCTTTATAACTGTGGCAGGCCCAGGCCGGACGTCTCCCTACCTGAGAACTTCGGCAAAAATGAAGCCGATAGAAGAAAGCGTTGAAGATGATGTCTTTGAAGCACCATCTGCTGATAAGCTTGAACTCCAGCAGCTGCCTTAAACAGACGTGTCCTTGGGCGTCAGAGCTTGTACAAAGCTCCAGTGCAAGAGGAAGAAGTTGAATTTGGGAGGAATCTGAAAGCTAAAACCACCTCTCCACGTTTGAATTTACCACAGCATATGTCAGTGGCTTCTAGATGGAAATGTCACATTTTATTTTACTTCTAAATAAAAAAAAAAAAACCAACTTGTATGGGTTTTATTTTTGTTTTCTGGACATGGGTATTGGCTTTATTTTTACTTTGACTTTTGCCGTCATAAATTTATATTAACTGGCTGACTAGCTTGAAATTTCTGAAGACTTATTGAGTGCAGAATATCCCCAGTTTCATTTCCATAACTTTCTTAGAAGCCTGTATCTTACTGTTTTTCAGTGGGAGATTTTGAAACTGTATTTCCAAAGCTGTGTTGCTGTTATCTACCATCATTTTTGTGAGAGTCTCATGGGAAATAGTACACACAGTCTTCTGCGCCTATTGGGAGGTATTTGCCTCTAATTCTGGCATTTCCCAACCTAACTGTTTGACTCTACAATGGTAATAATTACTTCTTTTTTTTTTTT
>VYXH01010039.1:189546-232833 GCA_013397275.1 Burhinus bistriatus | reverse complement strand
TTTTTTTTTTTTTTGACAAATATTGCCTTTCCAACCTTCACTTTTTTCTTCCTTAGGTAACTGTATTACACTGACACATTCAGTTCAAACCTCAAAACTGGGTAGCTGCAAGTACAGTAAAACACAGACTCATAATGGGGGGCATTGGGAAGCCTTTGTAAGAGTCACTTGTAGAAGTCCTGGCTGTGGTACGTGGAGACACGTAGATGGTAGCTGTCCTGTGCTTTGACAATTCTTGAAATTTGTTATGCAACAAATAGTGTATTTTAACTAAATATAACGGACAATAGGTACTATTCCATTCATTGAATTGCACAAAACTCCAATACATGAAATAATAGAAGTTTGGCATAAACTCTCAAGCAGTCAGAGGTGTCAGAGTCCAGTTTTTGCTCTGTTTTCTGTCACTCCATTTTAATTCTAAAATTTATCCTAACAAAGCATCTTTGACTCAGTCTGCCTCTGACTTCTATAACCCATTTATTTCCTCCTCGAAAGCTTGTGCAATATCAAAATGTGCTGATAAACGATTGGAAGTTTGACCTGCATTGTCAGCAGTCCTGCTTCTGTGAATTTAAATCCAGTGTTTAATATTACATCAATATGTCTTGTGATTCAGTCAGTTTTGCATTATTAAAAATGTCGCACGGAGGTGAGACATACTTACTAATTTTTGTAAATAGCTGTAAAATCTCTTTATGCCACACATGCAAAAGAGAGTACCTTGGCTTCTGTTGGAGTTGTGGATTATCATCTAAATCTGATTTAATGTGATGAAAGTCTTCATAGGTAGAAAATAGGAAGTCGTCTTGCAGCTGTTATAACTTAGGCACAAGTGTTAGTTGGAACAGCTTTCAAAACCACTGGTTTGGTAAACCAAAATGATAGGTAGGATCAGTTGCGAGTCTACTGGGGTACAACTGGGATTCAGCAACTAAAACATAAATGCATATTTAAAATGATACCACATTTTTAGTAGCTGACTGCCAAATACTAGCAACTGAACCGATTACACTGTGAACAAAAATAAAGTAGACAACAAGAAAATAAAATATATTAGAAAAAATATGAAACATTCTCCATGCAATAAAATGCATACCGAAGGAGAAATATATCCTCATAACTCCAGCAACTGCTTGGTGTAAACTTGTAGACGTGTTTGAGTTTTCTGATGTCCTGTTTCTTTTAATAAAAAGAAGAATAATTGCAGAACATTTCAATAAAATAGATATAGAAATACAGGCTTATTTAGGTTGAGCCCTCTGCAGGTCATCTGATTCAGCTGCCTGCTCACAGCAGGGTCAACCTCCAAATGACTGGAAATGTCACGGAGAAACAAATGTTAAGAAGTGCTGTTACAGGAACATGGCTACATGCGAGGATCGTGTCTAAAATGCTTAACTTCCTTTTGGATTACGACATAGCCAGACTTTGTAAATAAAACAATTCTGTGTGTTGTTGCAGGTTTAACAGAAGCTGTTCCAAGTAGCTGATTATCAAGCCGTGTAAGTAACGCCATGGTGAGAGACTCACAGATCGGTGGGTGAAGGCTTCCTTGCTCCTGGCAGCAGTTGCAAGCTCTGTGTAAGAAGTGATGTTTTACTCCCATTCCAGATAAAATGGTCCCTGTGGATAAAACATGCCAGTTGGAAGACAGATGCTGCTACATGACTTTTAGTGATTAGGACTAAAAAAATCACATTAACAAACTCATTTGGCCACGCTGAAAACATGCAAAACCCCCTCTCCTCCTTCCTGGATTACAAACAAAAGATCTTTTACATCTAGGAAGCAAGTGCATCATTGGTTCAGCGTCTCAAGGACAGCAGCTGTATCTCTGAGGTTGCCTCTTGGCTACTGGGAAGGTGAGAGAGGAAATGGGAATTATTTTATTATTTTACTTATGAAGAGATACAGGGAGCCATGTCCTTGCCCTGATGTAAGTTTCCCAAGTTTCTGCTGTTTTCAAACTCATTTAAAGAGGAAAGCCAAGCTGGTGGAATAGAGCTCGTATAGCTTAGCGATAACCAGAAAACCCAGAGTGGCTGAAGTAAAAATAGCAGTTTCCTTTCTCCTCCTTCCATCTCCAGCACAATAATTTCTTATGTATTGTTGTGAATTCAAGCAATATTCAATGCCTGGAGAGATTGCATCTCCTGAACAGAATTTGTCTTAAAAGTCAGGGGGGCCCAGCAGGAGCAGAGCTCTGCGTAGCTGTTGTGTATCCCAGCTTCAGCACCATAAACTCTTGTCTGCTGGGAACAAGAACCAAGTCATCTTTAAGCCTGAAAATCGTCACGTGTGCTGTGGATACTACAGCAATAACACTGCAAATGATGATAAATAACTGTGATAGTCTACCAGAAGCAATATATTACATTACCTAAAAATATGTAATTGGAAATTTTAAAATTCTTGGTGAATGGGTAAAATTAATAGCAAATAAGTTTACTTGATAATCACAACTTGCCAAGTTGTTTACCTCTGCTCCTATTGTTTCAAGTAGATTTGTTACAGAGGCAACAGAAGTTAAAATAGATGGTAGCCTGCTTTTCCGTATTGAATGAGGCACCCCTTTCCGTGGCTGTTGCAGAAGGCAGGTAAAAGCATCCTGTAATAATTCAGATTTAAAGGAGTGTTTGTGTGCATAGGTAGAGGATGGGCTGTAAAACCATTGTTAGCTCATTTCAAGATGGGACTAGTAAATCAAACATAAACCAACATACACTTTTAAGTCATATCATGTGCTGTTGGTCATAACTGTTAGTATGCAGCAGATGTGAATTATACTAGCAAATAGTTCTTTTTACTAACCAGAATGCCTGTGGGGAAAAAAAAGGAAGGTACTTCATCAAAATGTACTTTTTATATCTTTTTTTCAAGAATCCTGTGATTTTGGTCCATTTATATAGATATAGCAAAACACATACTGAGTACCATATTTGTCGGGGAGACTGAACTAGAAGGTGTTAATCAGCTGTATCAAGAATTGTCTTAGAGAGCCATTTTGGGCTCTGTCCTGTTCTCATTAGCAAAGAGTTGTTTGTCTCGCTCTTAAATGGTGTGGAATGAACTTCACGTGGAGCTGACCCAGCATCTCTTCAGCCATAACTCAGGAGCTTGTGTACTCCTACCCCAGGAGGTAAATCCCCTTTGAAGAAGTTGTCCGAAGATTGCAAAAATTAATCTGGGCATTTAGAGAGCACTCAGAAAGTTAGCTGTAGCCCAGTGCTCGGGAAGTCAGACGTGTAAAAAATGCTCCAGCTGCAGAGCTGGTGAACCTCCGGACCTTGGTTACCGTAAAGAAAGGTGCTAGTCGCTACCCACAGTGTGTTTCTACAGGCTGAAAACCAACTCTCAGGTTCTAGTCCATGGTGGATGTTTGCAGTAAATAGCAAGCTTAGAACAGGTCAATTCTATGATCAAAACTATTTCAATAATATGAATGTAGTGTAGATAACCCTGTTTTTTCAAATAGTCATTTTATAAACAAGCCCCATGTATTTAAATTAAAAAAAAAAAACAAGTGTTGAACCTGTATGCAAATACTAAACGCTTTATTAATTTTCCTATACTATTTCCCTTTAAGAAATAAGTGCAACTGAATTATAATCTCCTTATGGCAAATAAGCTACTTTATTTGATATATGCATTAGAAAGCAAAACAAAGATCTAACAAAAGAGGCGCTTCAGTAAAAAAAAAAAAAATGACAGTAGCAATGCTGATATAGTTAAAAGGCAAGGGCTCGGTTCTTCAGCAAATTTCCAACATCTAGGAGAGCCTATTGCGAAAGTAAAGACTTGGAAAGTATCTTCACATGCAGAAGGCAGTAATTTCTTGAGCAACGTTGTGCATGATAGGCTGTCACAGATACATTCACAAATCATTTGGATGGGGTTTCGGGAAGTGAAACTGTAGTGACACATTTTAACATTATTACTGGAATCACAGCAACAGTTGCTTTAATTATTGTTTCAGAAATGTGGTCATAGGAAGTGCCTTGGAGTAAAATGTTGTTTTTCTCTCTCTTGTGCCATGTTGGACACAGCTGCTTCTGATTAAAGGGGAATGGGTTCTCAGTACTTAAGAGATTAATAAGAGAAGACAAACCACCTTAATTAATTAGCCCTGACATTTAAACTTCCTGAGAGCATGATGATGATAATATGAGAGTCATTAGAGAGTGCAGAGAGGCAGTATGAAAGCAGAAGTTGCAGGAATGCTCAGTATTGATTGCAATACAGTCCCTATGCTTTTTTTCAAAGAAGAGAGCGCTGCAGAGTGGCTCGACAAAGAGACAGAAGTTGGTGGACTCTCTCCGGGCCATTTAACAGAACAAATTGCTTTTCAGTTGATAAACTTATTCTGCCTACAGGTAGAATAAAGCATTTTCAGTGAGCTTAAATATCAGCTGAATTTTAGTTCACAAGAACGTTTACTTAGTACTTAATGAACACAAAACAAGGTACAAATCTAAGTGTACAGCCATGCCATGCCAAGTACACAGCCTGTGTGTTTGCTGAACACCCTTATGAGCCCGAGCGCTTTCATTTCCAGAAACCTCTTCAGGACCCATAAGTCAGAGCTCGAGTGGAAATTAGGGCTTTGCACAGGGATGGACCTAAGTTGTGTTACAGCCTCCAGACACCTACTTTAGCTATCGGATGCCTCCAATGAATACTGTCCGGCCGCTGCAATTTACCGTACTTTGAGTCCTCCTTAACTCGCTCCTGGGGGATTAATATCTGTTACGGCCACATCCTGATTTCCTGTGCAAAGTGCTTTTGGGATAACAATTCCCTGTCATCCTTTGTAGCAAAGAACAGATCAAAAGCAGTGCCTCTTGACAGGCATCCACTTGCATGCTGCTGCATCGATACTGTTGTGTTCACTGCTACTCAGTGCTCTATTCTGTTTCGGAAAACTAAGGAATTTAATAGTAGTATAGACATTGTCTGCCAAAATACTGTGAAGAAATATGAATCTTCTATGCTTTTAAATGCTGAAGAAAGCGTGCTCTCCTTCAGTTGTTTTAAAAATAATTTTCCTGATCACAGCACCCTTTGGAGTTTTACATTGTGGGTTTTTTTCATTGTTCAGTGTACTTGGGCTTCTCTCCAAATATAACACACAGCAGCAAGCAAAATGGCTTATGGTGAAGGGAAGAAGCAAAACTGACAGTATATAAAATGCTCTAACGCAATGAAAACACAGTCCTGTTCTTATTCCATTCATGGGGAGGTGACTTAAGGTGACACGTTTGTCTAGATAGAATTAAAAGAAAACCTGGGCAGCTATCTGCAGCTGCTCAGACTGGGAAGTTTCATATACTGCAGAGGTTCGTGTAAACAGCAAAAGAACCAGCTCTAATGCAGCTGTTGCTGAACGCAAACCCATCCTCCATTATTTTTTTTTTTTTTTCACTTCACTAACTTGCGCTTGCCACACAAGCAAGTCACTATGGTTTGAGAACATGGATTTCTCTTTCTAGTAGGCCTTCAGCTGCCAACCTGACCTGCTTGCTGGGGGCTCAGATCTAGGACATTGTGGAGAGTCTGCCAATGCAGACAGGTCCACGTCTCTCTTGTACTGAGGAGCCCAGAGCTGGGCACGGTACTGCAGGTGTGGCCTCACCAGTGCTGAATGGAGGGGAAGGATCACCTCCCGCAACCTGCTGGCAACAGGTTCCCGAGGACTGGAAGAAAGCAAATGTCAGTCCTACCTACAAGAAGGGCAAGAAGGAGGATCTGGGGAACTCCAGGCTCGTCAGCCTCATCTTAATTCCTGGAAAGGGGATGGAGTGGATAATCCTGGAAACAATTTCCAAATGTGATTGGGAGTGATCAATATGGATTTATGAAAAGGAAATCTGTTGGCCAACCTCATGGCCTACAGTGGACTGCCTTGGTGACTGAGGGGAGAGCAGTGGATGTTGTTTCTCTTGATTTTAGCAAGACTGTTGACCCTGTCTGCCATAACATCATCACAAAAAAACCTGATGAAATAGGGGCTACATGAGTGGACAGTGATGGACTGAAAACTGTCTGAACTGTCAGGCTCAGAAGGGTTGTGATGGTGGCCAGTCACTAGTGGAGTATCCCTAGAGTCAGCGCCAGAGTCGATACTGTTTAACATCTTCATTAAGGACCTGGATGATGGTGCAGTGTGTACCCTCAACAACCCTTCAGACCATACAAAATTGCCAGCAGTAGCTGATAGACCAAGATGGTTGTGCTGCTGTTCAGAGAGACCTGCACAGGCTGGAGAAATGGGCTGAGAGGGAACTTCTAAGTTTGACAAAAAGAAGTGCAAAGTCTTTCACCTGGGGAGAAAAAAACCCATGCACCAGCATATGCTGGGAGCCGACCAGCTGGAAAGCAGCTTTGCAGAAAAGAACGTGGGGGTCCTGGTGGACACCGAGTTCAACATGAGCCAGCAGCATGCCCACGCAGCAGAGGGGCAACAGTACCCTGAGCTGCTTTAGGATGAGCATTGCCAGCAGATCAAGGTGGGGGTGATCCTTGCCCTCTACTCAGCACTGGTGAGACACATCTGGAGTGCTGGATCCAGTTCTGGGCTCCCCAGTACAATAGACATGTACATATTAGACCAGCTCTGGTGAAGGGCCATAAAGATGATGAGGGGACTGGAGGGAGAGAGGCTGAGAGAGCTACTGTTCAGCCTGGAAAAGAAAAGCCTCCGGAGGATATCATTGATATGTATAAATACCTGATGGGAGGGAATAGAGAAGATGGAGCCAGGCTCTTTTCAGCGCTTTTTTAATTGTAATCTCATTCCTTTCCTCATTTTCACCTGTTTTCACCATGTAGGCAGACCTTTTCTGTACTCCTTTTCCAGCTTGGTTTCATGAGTAATGTTTTTATAAAAAGTTTTTCAAGAAAAATCTTTATGAAAAGCTTTTTCTATAAAAACTTTTCTTGGCTAAAAATTTCCAGGGTTTGGTCACTCATGTCTGCAAATACTTACTTTGGCTTTCAAGGAACACTTTCTGAGGACTACTGCTCACTGAAAGCTGACTTACTTAGAAAACGAAATACCAATCTGTGTTTATCTCTCCACCTTCTCCTCCTCATATAGTTTTTCAAAAGCTGTCATAGGACTACAAAGAGGGGCTAAGGGAGGAGGCAATCCCTTTCAAAAGTCCACAAATTTAATTTTCATGTCAAGTCCCCAGCCTGGTGGCTTAGGCTATTTCTCCATGCAGGGGTACTCAGGAGCGCTGGCAGGTGACACTGCTCTTTGGCTGGGTTGCTGGCTTAGACTTAGAGAGGGCATGTAGCACATCTGCTCCTGGTTAAATGGGATACGAAGGTGGTATTGTCCTGATTTCTAAGGGCTTTGGGATGAGCGTGGAAGCATGAGGTATGCCATCACTTCCAGGGGAGCGAGACAGAAACCCTTTGTACTGCTCAGAAGCGGGACTTTAAAAAGATCTTTTATACCATTAGTTAAACCTTAAAATCACAGCATTATTGTTCCGTTGACATTTTCCCACCACACCTCCACCACCATTTCCCTTTCCTGGCACACACAACCATTGGTTGGTGCTGAAGCACAGCCAGGACTGACATGTGAGCTGAACTGGGGGAAACGGGGTTTTTATCTCAGCATGGGGAGGGCACTAGGACCAGTGGCAATGGGGAAACCCAGGTGGAGATGGTTGATTCGTTTGGCTGGGTGTGAGGAGAGGGGAGTGAGCCGAGCCAGCAGGAGCAACTCAGCAGCTGGATGTGGCAGAGGTGATCTCCGTCTTCTTGGAGTTGGGGTTGATCATCCTCTGTGCTTGAGAAAATCCACTGAAGATGAGTTTGTGGGCCATGCTTAAACTGCTGCTGCTGCTGTGGTGGTTGTTGCCTGTGGGTTGGGGACAGGTAAGTGATCCTGAGCGCAGAGCAAATGGTCTGCATAGTTCCTGCAGCTTATACCTCCACAGGGGTTTGTCCTTCTTAGAGATAAGGTCAGATTTAGTCCTGTGTTCCAGCTGGTATTTCATCTTTGCAAGCGTAAGGAGGAATTGCAATGATAGAATTTTGTCTAAAAACAAAAGGTGCTTGGTGGTGAGGATGGGAAATTTGAGTTGCTCTTCTGGAAACCCTGTAGAGAGATGAAGCTCACACAAGCGTTGTGGGGCTTGTCTGGCTGCCTGTCTCTTTCCTGCTCCCTTCTCTCTTTCCTTCTTTGAACCAAATCTGGCAGTAGGGACAGTTATTGAAGGAAACTTTATTATGCTCGTTCGTAGATTTTGATGTGCTCACCACTGAACTGTATAATTAGCAATAGCAAAAAAAACTTTGCGTTGCTATCAATTAGCATTATATTTGGAGGAATAACTGTCTAATAGATTACTGCTTCTTTTGACTTAGAATGTATTGAATAGAAAATGTTTTTTACATGCACAGGGTGTGTTGTAAAACACCTTACAAAATGTCAATTTTAAATGTCCAAGGGAAAATTATATTACTTAAAAAGAAAAAAAGTGGAGTTTGTTAAAAAGTTTTGGGTTTTTTGGGGGAAAAAAAACCCTCTTCTGATGTGTCTCAGACATCCTTTAATTGCATAAACTGCATAAATTGCATAAATCATTACTATGATGTCCTTATGAGGAGGGCAGGAGAAGTAAAAGACCAAGCAAATGCATTTTTAGTGTGTGATTCCTGGAGAACTTGAATTCTTCTCAACACTCTTCAGCAAATGCCTGCTCCCTCTGCTGCCCCCTCCTAGAAACGGGGGTTCTGAGCCTTTGCAGGTGAAAAGCCAACAGACAAATAAAGACCCCTAAATAACCTTTTAAAGTAAATCTGTAACAAGATGAGTGGGGCTTATTTTTTGCATTTTGTTTTAACGGGCTGAGAACTCTGGTTTTCTTCACAGAACAGACAACAGTTTGGATTCAGCGTATTTAGTTTTTGTCCTAAATGGCACATGAATACACAAGTGGTATGTATCCATGGGATATTTCCATGGAATTAATGGAATTTTTCGGTTATATTCATTTAAATCAGTCAGTTGGAGCTAATTACAGTTTGTCTCGAAGTTGCTTACATTCAGCTCAAACCAGTTTATTTTTACATTGACTGTCTTAATGGATGGAGACTCTGCTAAATTTTAAATCTTATCGCCACTCTTCATAAGCATCTCAGAAGACCAATTGCTTTCTGAATGTGACCTTAAAAACAGAAGCAGGAAAGAGAACTGGAGTGGTAACTCTGCTGCAGGTACCTTGTCAGGGTCAGGGAAGGTGGACCTGGGAGGCAGCGTTACGGCCAAGCTGGTTCCTAAACTACTTCTAGATTGCACTCAGCCAAGCGTTTCTTCCAGTGCAGCCCGATGGCCTGATTGCAGCTGAGCTCTGATCGACTATCAGATGCTGTAACAGAAACGAGTGATGTATGACAGCACCCTGGAATTTGCGCTGTTTTGCTCAGCAGAGGAGAAATCTAAAAATTGCTCATGTTGGAAGACAAGAATGCAGACAAACAGCAGCCTCTACTGGTCCCATGCTTTTTGCAAATGCTGTCAATATCAGTGAGGAAGCCAAAAAAATTCAGTTAATTGGAAAGATGTTGATTTGGCAGAGACTGTGGATGCACATGCAAGCTTCAGGCTTGGTGATGAAGCCAGATGAGCTTACAGGATGTCATACGGTGCCCAGAGTGATGGAGGTAACATTTCTCTAGGCTGGGGTGAATAAGTACAGTTATGATTAGAAACTTTTGGGAGAAATGACTAAAACGAACAGAATTGTTTTGATAATTGATGGATCTGTAAGCGGCCCCTGCACAACTTCACCAGATAGCTATTCCCATTGAAGAAGCATGCAGCTACAACAGTGTACCACAGGTGATGGTGCACCTTCAATCTCCCAACTCTCTTCCCAATTCCTGTCTTCCTCTTAGAGACGCTTTCTTCACCTCTCTGAGTTAGAGGCAATGGAGCCTGCTGAAGAAAGACAAGGGAAAAATCAGTTGTGCAGTGAGTAACTTAATCATGTCATGGAAGGAATGATCGCTAAGCTATTTGTGTCTTGCAGCGGTTGATCTGAGTTCTGCTCTTGTCCAGCATCAGATTTATCACACTATATAGTGCATGTAGAAGTACTAAAAAGCGCTGACTCCTGAAAGTAATGGAAATCCCCAATGGAGTCAAGTTGAAAAAGGGGACGATGTATGTAAAAAGTACAGGAAATATTTTAATGGCTTCTGGAGTGGGGAAAAAATGATTTTTCTTTTCCAAAGAGGGAAATGTTTCTGGAGAATTTCCACTGTCATCTAGCACTCGCCAGTACTAAACTAAACTTCAGTTTTGAAAATCAAACCCTCTTCTGTGCTTTCTTACACTCTTTTTGTTTTCCTCACCAGCTCTGTTGACTGAATACTATGTATATTAACCTTAATGCACTAATATTCAAGCCCAGCTCTGGCTTGTACTAAGAAGACAAAAAGGTAACATCTACGGAGCTGTTATTAAAGGAATTTTTGGCATGTGTAGTACGGCTCTTGCAGAGTGAGTGTTGCCCTCATGGCCAGGTAAATGGGATATTTCTCATCAAAGTCTGCCTTGTTACAATTTCATTACGTTGTGCAGCATAGCAGGGAAGCAGCAGATTAATTTTGGCAGCTAATGCTGTGGCAGCCCTAAGGCATCCAAGATCCCAGCTAGCTACTCTGACTTTTCCCCAATGGCCCCTGGCCCTTTAGAACAGGGCAGGGGAAGGAAAGATAAGCCCAATTCTCCTGGGCTTCTCTGGCCCGACCTGGGAATCCTTGCCTCGCAAGTTCAGATAGGTGGGTGTTCAGGACTTGCCTACTGCTGACCCGCTTAAAACTGCCACAGAAGGAAACTGGGTTTAGTGGGGATTTTCCCCCTCTCCTTTGGACTTGGAGAACAACTGTTTGTTAGTCCCCTTGAGCCAGCCTTCCCTGTAAAAGGAGGCTGCTAAAAGAGAGATGTCAACATCTGCTTCTTCCAGCCTACCCTCATAGCTGGCATTTTTTTGCATTTATTGCTTGTACCAGAAGCTGTCACCTTACGGCGTGGTACCTTCAACTAGAAAAGCTGCTCCAGCTGCGTCCTCGGCACTGATGCCAGAACAGAGCAAATTCCCTCAGACATTTCCTTATATGATGTTTCAATGCGTATCTTCTCAAATAAACTTTTTTCAGCAACAGTTACATGTTGTTGACACGCATTCAGTAGCTGGCCCATCACAATTTTCCTTTTTTGTTTTTTTTCTTCCAGTGCTGCCAAATATTTTGCAGATACGCTGTGTCCTCCGGTAAGATACTGCACCCTGCTTGGCACTATTGAAATCCACTCCACTGAACGTGTATGTCCTTCCTCTAACCCCATCCTCTAAAGTGCCTGCAGTCATCCCTTTTAGCTTCTTGCCATCTGAGGGCACTTTCCATCCCCACATTGGTGCTGAGAGCATTGACCAGGGCTGGAGCCGTGACCAGGGCTTTAGATTCCCTTTCAGAGGAGGAAGGTCGCTGGTGTAACTACAGCAGGTGGGACTTGGCCCCATTAGGCCATTTTCACTGCTGAATGCAAACCCCTGAACTTCAGCTGAAGTGGAGAAATGGTCTCAAGTTGCGCCAGGGGAGGTTTAGATTGAATATTAGGAAAAATTTCTCCACCGAAAAGGTTTTCAAGCGTTGGAACAGGCTGCCCAGGGAAGTGGTGGAGTCACCATCCCTGGAGGTATTTAAAAGACGGGTAGACATGGTGCTGAGGGACACGGTTTTGCGGTGGTTTTGGCAGTGTTAGGTTTATGGTTGGGCTCGATGATCTTAAAGGTCTCTTCCAACCTAGGTGATTCTATGATTCTATCTGGACATGGTTCAAGAGAGGAGCTACCTGGAAGAGTGATACAAATATATATATGGGGCTTGTAATATTAGTAATTACATGAAAACATGAGGGGAAAATGACAATTTTCCTCTTTCATCTATTGCTGATTTCCAGCAGGGATAAGGCTGACAGCACTGCAGAAAGAAGAGAAAAATAATACAACACGTGTTGTCATATAGGAAAACTGTGGGAGTGAAAAATAAGAGCTTATCCTACGGGGACTTTAGCTGCGACTCTGCGGTGCCTTGGCGAGCACGGGGCTGAAAGCAGTGGCCGGGCACTGGCTTTGGCACCGGAGTACGGCGGTCTCAGCCAGGGATAGCCGGGAAAGTTGCTTACACACAGGCACACCCCCTCTATGCCTGTTCATAGAGCGGCGCCTTGAGGCGGCTGGGCTTTGCTTGTCTCAGCTGGCAACGAGAATAACAGCAGAGGTTTCAGGGTGTCAGAAGCAAATTCCTCCTGTCTGGTAGGAGCGAGCTGAGCAGGTGAAGGAGGGGGATAATCCTGCCAGTGTGGGCAGAGAAAAAATGACTTGAGCCCCTGGGAATCGTAAGATCGGCCCACAGGCTGGGGAGGGGTTGTTCAAAATGATAGATGGGGCATTATTTTGCAACATATAACCTCTATGGTCCCATTTCTTCTACTGGAGTTAAGAGTCTTTATACTTTCCCAGGAACATCCATTGGATACAGGGATTGTGCTACTTTTTGGGGACAATTCCTCGTGTAAGTAATATGTACCTGTACAAGCTGCTGATCTGCACTAGAAAAAAACCAGGACATGAATATACCTAGGTATTTCTGAGTGCTTCCGTCATGTATAGTTCAAAATCCTGCTTTACTCACATGGCCTTATCTGTGCTGTCCAGTAACAGTGCCAGGAGCTTTCTTTGCTTCCATGAATTCTGGCTCAAGCCTTACAGGCTGGTTTTGATGTGTCCAAACTCATTGGCTACTGGCAAAAACCTGTTACAAACACTTTCTGTGGATAGTCTGGTTTTCCTGGCTCTTCATAGCAGGTATCTGAACCAGGAGGTGGTGGCTCAGTGCAGGAACACTAAAACACATTCCTTTCGGCTGAGTGTAATCTGGGGATGTGGCTTCTAGGGCAGCTACTAATACACAGGAATTCAAGACTGAGTATTTTTATAGTTGTAGAAGGAAACCCTTTCTGTGTAAAAGAGTCTGAAACAGAAAAACACGTGTTGTAAGAAGTTAGAGGAGCTGTTAGACCTCTGTACTCATGTCCA
Source organism: Burhinus bistriatus (assembly GCA_013397275.1). Classification (NCBI taxonomy): domain Eukaryota; kingdom Metazoa; phylum Chordata; class Aves; order Charadriiformes; family Burhinidae; genus Burhinus; species Burhinus bistriatus. Next base: position 219,709 of record VYXH01010039.1, on the reverse strand, counting down.
GCACTAGCTGTAATAGGAAATGTACCGGTAAAACCTTCTCTCAGGCCTTAGAGGAAAAGGACAATTGCCTGATGACCACTAATAACAATAACAACAACAGCAAAATTATGCATTAAATTAAAAATAGTTAAAGATACAGAGGAGGCAGATGAGTAGATCTGAAAATCTGCAAGGCAAATACCTTGCTATATAATCTGGAGGAATAAAGCAGTGCACAATAAAGAGATTTGGGGTACGTTAACAGTCCTGAGACCTTGAACAAGCCAAGGTATGTCCAGAGAATGAAGTGCAGAGGCAGTGATTTCCAGGCCCCTGGTCTCCTCACCGTGTCACTGCCGGTGCGGTTCACCAAGCCCGTTTTTACAGAAGGGATGGGTATTTTCTGGAAGCTGCACTTAAGACGTTTCAATCCTTTTCAGGGAAGCAGAGGCTGATCCTCCACACTGACCCGTGACCTGGCTGCTGGGGCCTTGCTGAGAGCCAGTGAATAGCAGACAGGAATGAGACGGAGTAATTATGGCGGGTGAATGAGGAAAATAAAGATGGACCTCTTTCTTCCTTTTATCTCAAACAGAAGAGCTAATTTAGGGAACCTTTCTGACAAAAGCTCACAGTGACCCAAATCCTTCCCCCTTTGACTCAGTGGGGACAAAACCAGGCTCAGAAGCCCCTCTGCAATAGGTTAGATGGACACATAAGAGGCGCCGGGTGATGAGCGCGGGTGGATCTTGGCGGTGCCGGCACGGGCCTGGGAAGATCTGGTGGGGGCTTTGGGTGACCCCAGGAGCCCCATGGCCCTCGCGACCTGCCGGCGTCTCTCTGCAGCCAGAGGAAACCAATTGAAAGAGACTCTTGACCTTCTTTATTCTCTCACCAGCCCTTTCTTCTTGTATCCTGTCGTTTCACTTTCTGTCTTACGCTTTGTGATGGTGGTGTTCCAGGAAATGGATGATTTTGTTTTTATTTTGAGTGAGTATAGCATGTCCCTGTGTGACTCACAGAGGTGACAAGGTTTTTCTGGTAACTACTCGTGGCTCTTAGCTGCAAGCTAATAAACACCTTGTGTTACTTAGGGGCTCAAGATCTGTGCTCATGAGTGTATTTTCTTCCACTACCTTCCCTGTACCTGTTGTGTTCCCCTGTCTAGCTGTAGCTCCTCATATCTGTGTACCCATGTAAAAAGAGGCAGGTAGGCCTTTTGCGCTGGAAAATTTCACCCAGTAATCAGTTTGAGTCCCTATTCTGTGAAAAAAAAAACTGTCAATGCCTCTGATTTGAGGAACTTCTTGTGCTTGTAGAGAAAAATATCTGTTTAAGCCTCTGAGACAGAGCAGCCCATTGTCATTCCCAGCCCCAAAAACTTACCCATTGCCTGAGTGCTCAGAAAATGTTTGTTTTACAGCCTTGTTGGGAAGAACCTTAGGCCCAGCTTTGCCACCGTGTCAAGCTGAACAGCAGGAAATTGTACATAAACAAAATACAGGAGATTTTACGTCATTGCTTGTAAAGATGCTGCTGTCTGGTCTAACAGCTGGAGGCGGGAACTGGAATTTCACCCCTTCCCTCGTTGCTTTCTGGGATCTGTGGGAGGATCTGTGGATCAGCGGAGGTTTCTAGGAACAGGTTTTTACTTTCCTCTCTGCAATGCATGGCCTTTATCCAGCTGGAATACTGGTGAGCTCTGATGCAGACCGCAGCACCCAGAGGAAGAGTATTATGCAGAGGTGGCTGCTGATGGGTAGTACTGGCTCAAGGTGAAATACTCCTAGCCTCTCTTGACTTTGGGCAGGGATCAATTATTGGTGTTAAAGCACGTGGTACCAGCCGGCACGTGATGCTGTGCTCATCCATTTGGAAGCTGCACATGCTGGGGAAACTTTTGAAACAAAACCAGATGGTGCACAGAACCCACCTGCTGCTTTGGTGCTAAAAGCTTATAGGTTTTAAGCTGCCCTTCAGCTGCCCCATAGCCCCAGCAGGAACCTGACACAGCTCTTACCAAATATGCATCTTACAGATGCTCCTGTCTTAGAGGTTCTTACCAAAGCCTGAAGTCAGGAAGAGATCCTGGTGGCTCCACTGGGAAAGGAGGGAGACTTTCATGAGTTTGATGCTTTCATGACCACAGCAGAGCTTCACACAGGCGATGACAGGGTCTTGTCTTTGTGTCAAGGTGGGTTAGTCTGGTCTGAGTTCAGCTGTAGGCACCCTCCTGTCCTTGTAGGTAGTAACTGCACAGCACTGCAGGAGAAAGTCTGGGCGATGATGTTCCCTGGGTTGGGAGCCACTCTAGTTCACGGTCTGCAAATACAGCACAGAGAGGACACGTGTCCTTCACTGAGGCGGTGCAAGTACTTGTGGTACGGGTCCAACACATACGTAGACATCAGAGGTGCAAAATAAAACCTAGACACGTGAAGTGCTCTAGGGAACAGCTACAGCATGTGCTCCAGGCCAGGCGTGATGTGAAAAGCATTCAAGACCCCAAGGAAACAGTTAAATGGAATACAGGGAAGTGAGGAAGGAAATTGCACGTGGGGGTATGCCTGGTACTTAAATGTCCACTGAAGGGAGTGGTCGTCTTTGAAACTGAGGTGTTGAGAGAAATAGCAGCACGTGTTCTGCTTCGTAGGTGCTGCTGCCTGGCGTGAGCCTGGCCTGAATCCACAGGGCTGGCCCCAGCCAGGAAAAACATTTTCAGCCATAAGTGCCTATGTCTTGTCGTCATTCAGAACAGTGAGGTGACTCGTTCAATAAAACCAGTGAGATTTGTCCCGTAACGATGTACATAATGGTTCTAATGTAGTTTGTAGCTTGCTTTAACATCTGGATGCAATTTTCTTAATTGCTTGACAAATTCTTCTTCAGATTTGTTACTCATTTCAGGGGTTTTTTTGCTGTTTCATCCAACAGTGCAATCCTGAGAAATTCTAGCAGAAAAAAAAAAAAAAAAAAAAAAAAAGGCGGGGAGATTTGTTGCACGGTCAAACGAGTAGAAAGGAGAATCTCAGCCTTCCCCTTCCAAAATTAGCCATAACATTTGTATTTTGTATTGCTCTGGAAAATGTACCTGCCCACAGCAAAGTCCCTGCAGCCTAACTGTCCTGCCCAGGGGTCTCAGGAGACCAGGGTGAAATGCCCCAGGGAGATGGTCCAAGCTTTCCTCCTGACGTGCCCTCTTTAGCATGTGAGTGTGTGTTAAATCACTTCCAGATACGCCAGTATGGCTAATGGCACTCTCTGGTGTTGGCTGAGGATGACTAAGAGCTCAGCTATGATTCAATGACTTCAGGGGAAGGAGGCTGTAGCTTTTAGTAGAGGGGCCAATTCAAGGCCATCTCTTCTTCCTGAGTCATTGGCAAAAGCAATTCCAATTCCTGGTCTGGAAATGGAGCCTTACCACAGCGGGTGGAAGGGGAGCTGGCCCACTGCTGCTCCTTGAAACCCCTCATAGGCTGTCCCTAAACTCCAGGAGCTGACAGTAATCTCAATTTTTCCAGATTCTTTGGTCAGAAGGGCCAGAAAACCTTACCCTTCTTTTTTTTTTTTTCCTTTTTTTTTTTTTTTTTTTTTTTAAATCACCTGGTGCTGGAGCCATATGCCTGTTCCTGCAGATCTTTTGCTTTAGTTGCCCTTGGCTTTCACTAACACAGAAACAAATCCTAAGGGCTCGGGGAACACTGGGGTGGCACTTGTGCCTGCCCCCTTTACCCTGCTACGCTGCGGCTGCCAAGCAGGTCTCCGTGAGGGCAACCTCTGCTCCTGTCTGCCCAGCTTTGTGCCAGACAAGCGCTTTTCAGAAACTCTCAGCCTTGAAACTCCACAGAAGTTACGGTTCAGCAGGCTTGACTGTGACTTTTTGTCACAGCTGTCAGTGTAGGTCAAGGAGAGATGAAAGAAACGGGGGCTGGATGGAAAGGAACTTGCTGCGCTTTGAGCCCCCGCCCTGGCTGTGCTGCCTTGGGGAAGAAGGAGCATTTCTGCTTTCTTTCATAGGCAGCTTCCAAAACACTTCCAAATTTAATTTATTTTAAGTTACTCCAGTAACTTGCAGCTAGTATTTCCCAAAATGTCTATTCAGTCCGATTGCCTCAAATATTTTGAATGCTCCAACCAAAGGGGTGTTTTTTTAAATTTTGTTTGGTTTGGTTTTGGTGGTGGGGATTTAGCTAATTGCTTTAAAGAACCTAGGGCATGATAATTCAGCGCATTTCTAAAAGGGAAAGAAGACAAAAGAACTAGTTTTCTAGAATACTGAAGACCAAGAGTGTGGCAGTACAACCACTCGCTATATAAATCTGTGCAGTAAAAGCCAGAATGACTGAAAAACCTCGTAGAGATTGTTAAATTTTGCTATTAATCACCTCTATGTAGAGCCCTGTATTGAAACAGGCACTGGAGCTAGCGTATACAAGCCCTCAAATATTTTAATACAGAATGATGAGCTAATGCTATCCAATTCACTAATATACTATGTAATTTAGAGGTAGAATTTCCAGGTGATGGTAGATGACAGCACTTTCATTTCTAAAAAAGAAACAACTTTTCAAATAATTTTAAATTGGCATGTGATAGATATGTACAAGCTTACAGATTATGGAAGAAGCAATAAAGATGCGATGAGACTTAAATACCAAAAGCTTTTCATCCCAGAGTATAACTGAAATGTCTGATAACTTTAATTACCAGTGTATTCTCACAGAGACTAAGTACCAAAAGCTATAACCTTGCAGTTTAATTTTGATAGCTGAATAGGGTTTGGGGTGCAATTTCAGCAGCATTGCTACTATGATCCAGGTATGCATTAATCATTTATTTCTCCCTCCTCCCAAGAACAGCTTATCTAACTAAAATTATCCTTTCTGAAGATGATAGCCTAAAACTAAGTGAACATAGGTGCATATGAAAAGTCTGCCCAGTGACTGTATGGTGCTTTTTTATCATGCAAATAAAGAAAATCTCGAAGGCCCACTGTAAATGCCAACGTTATATGTTTTATTTTTAATCAAGTAATTCTTTTAAACCTCACAATATCCATGACTGACAGGAAAAAAGACATTAGGCATGAAATGAGAATATAAAATACATGATATGTAGAAAGGCAATCAGTGCTTTAGTCCCTCAAGACAGTAAACAGGTGAAATGACCTTCAAAACTTCAACTCACTGTTTTTTTTCTTAAAACATAAAATTCAAGTGATTTTTCTTTTATTTCACCTTGTAAACAACATACAAGTCAAAATGGACAATGAGGTAATCTATACTACAGAAGATAATTTAAAAACACTAGATAAGACACAGTATTAAAGACATATAGAAATCAGTGTTCACTTTGGTCTCTAGTATGGTTATTATTACCACAAGCAACACATACTAGTTTAAGCCAGTCTGGTGATGTTTGTCAGCCAGTTGTTGCTTAACTTAGTAATCCAAGAGGTAGTCAAAACCATTATCCTTTGTCAAGATGGTTGCTCTTACATTTGGTTCAATGACAGTGGTAGCAAATACCTTGGTATTTTTCAACATTCTCATAAAAACATACCCGAAGCTGCTAATACACAGCTCAGGTTTATTATAAAAAAAGAAGTGTGTGTTCATAGATCAACCTCTTGTTATCAGTCAACAGTTGTAACAGGGGTAACACAATCAACGGATCTTAAAGAAGAGGCTGTTGATATTCTAAGCAAAATAAGAGCGATGCATTTAACAAGGCTCTGCTCGTTTCTACAACAATACTCAAATCTCATTAAGACTTCTAGAAAATTAAAATCAGTGCATCTGCACATGTACATAACTTCCCAATTACTTTTATATCTAGCACAGGGGAATACATATATATTTTTTAAGATAAACATTTCTTACAGATAAATTAATTAAATTAAATTTAAGACTCGAGATTTCCCATGTTCTTTTATAATTCTTCTTACAAAGAATGTTACAAGATCTATAAACACTTTTTATGGGGCTCTATTCACAAAACTAAGTATGACTAAGCAGGAACTCCAGGATAACACTGGTGCAAAGTAAAACTGGGCTGAAAAAGGTGGCCTACAAAGGGAAGAGATAGGATCCAAATGTGGCATTTGGCACTCCCTGAAAGCTGGCCAGAAGCAAAATATTGCAAATGGTATTACAATGCCAGATTTACCATCAACTGCAGCAAAAAGTTATTTGGCTCATGGCCTAACTTTTGTGGCATGTAAATGAATACCATGACCTCTCCTTGGGGGAGAGTAAAAAATACCTTACCATGTCCCTCAGGATTAAATCAAATTGAGTATTCTGGGGTGGGGTAATGGGAGGGAGAGAGATTCTTGTTCCACGTTTAACCTTATCTCCAGTATTGTTAGGAGAAAAATACATCTCTCTGAGAATATATTTGAACTATTTCTACTCAAACGAGTTCTATTGTGAAGCATTCTGGCAAGGACAGGCTGGTGCATAGGGGAAATCTAGGCTGAGCCAATGCTGCAGAATATTAATTTTGTCCTTAGACATGAAGGAATAATCCTAAACTCAGTCTGTGCCTCTTTCTTTGAAGGGTTCTTTGCTTATTTGGAGCAGCCTGTTTAAGGAGTCTGTCTAGATTTTTTTCTACTGCAGCCCAGTGCTAAGTAGTTACCTGCCGCAGCTTGTGCTGCTATATGTTTAACTCAGGCATGTACATTTTTGTCTCTTCTGGAGATGTATTTATTTTTGTGAACAGTGCCCACAATCCTTTAGACAGAAAAATAAAAAACTTTCAAAGAAATGTTTGGAAACTTCTCATAATTTCAAATGGATGCTTCATCTTAAACAAGTATTTGCCATAATGTATGCAGTGGTGAACTATCAGTTACATATTTAGTACAGATAAAAAGTATGTACCATAGATCAACAGCCACCTTTAAGGCCAGAGCAGCACAAAGGTGTGTTTATGCAGTAATATGAGGTAGCATTTTGCTGTAAACAGAATAATAGTTTTATTGTTACCTATGTAAACAAAGTGGACTTGATGCTTTTGTGTTTTTATTCTTCCCCTTCCACCCCCCTGTCCCCCATCCCTCCCCTCCTAGAAAAGCTAAGCACCAGTAACTCCGACTGGAAGTCAGTGGGAGCTGTGGTTGCCCAGCATCTCTGAAAACTCAGACCCTGTGAATGTAAAGACATAAATGCTCACATAAGCAACCAGTACAGAATACTACTTTATCATTTCACAGGAACTTAAAATACAAAATGCTGAGATCTGATTATCAGAAATGTAGGTCTATGTCAACTCAGAGGTAGTTACTAGTATCAGTACATAATACTTATATAGAGATTAAAAGGTCTAAGACTATTTGGTTTGTTCTGAGTAAGCAGGTCTGTAGACTATTCTGTAAAGAAAAAACATTACATGGTATATTCCCTGAGCAAAGTTCTTTGTCCTGAGTATGTTATGTAATAGTGACAACATTCTAATATATAAAAATAAAACCTTAAGCTTTCAACAATAAGATAGGGTTTGGTATGTGCTCTTAGCAGTTCAGTCTGACTTTGGTGCGCGTGGTGATTTCAAACAGCACCAATTAAAACCTGCATGTTGAAAATATTTCCTTATCTCAGCTCTGAACTTCTTACATATAAACAGGGAATGACCAGTTTTCAAATCCACAATTGCCTATTTCTATAAGGAACTTTGGTTTAAATTTTCAAAGTGACCTAAGTTTTGCATCTTTGCTGTTTAACCTGGTTTTTACACCGGCTAGAAGGTTAAGCAATGCCACTTTGATTTGTCTACATAATTTAAATAAGTTTACTATCCTTACATAAGGCAAGGAAGTTCTCTCTATAGATATATCACATTCAATATCGTCAAAGGTAAGCTTTGCATTAGTATACTGAGAACTTCAGTATAAACCATTTGAGAGTCTCGCAAACACTGGCAAGGAATTCACGCAAAATAATTTTCTTGGAATTGTGCCCTTCACCGAAGCGGTTGATTACTACCTGTTTACTGAAGCAGCAGCAACAACAGTAAAAGTCTCATCTGGCAGGACAAGTGGGAAGGGGAAGGCCACGTAATGAGCCAGCTGCATACCTGTTGTAACGACTGGCTGCAAAAGAGTTACCACGGGTAGGACTTCGGCTCGCTGTAGCCTTTCATGCAGGCTGTTGCTTTAGTTTGATTATCCGAGCTTAAACCTACCTGACTCTTTCAAGCTTTAACAGCCTGTGTTTATTGCCAATGTTAAGGATTATACAGGTTTCTCTAATTAACTTACATCCGCAATGGGATTTGTCAAAGTACGTTATCTTACGTATGACTTGGTAATTCAGAAGTTACAAATGGAAAGCGACTTGAAGTTTTGATAGGCTCCAATTCTATTAACCCCGAGCAAGGGCTGCAGCCCAGGGAGTCTCACTCTGAGGCCACCAATCTCTCTCCTCTTTAATGCAGAAGTGTGTGGTCCCAGCGCACTCTGGACCAAGGCTGGTCAGCAACAGTCTCCAAATCACAAGAAGCAGATGATGCCCAGGGCTTCTGGAAAATTTGCAGATCCCTTCACTCAGGCTTGTCTGCAGCAGACACCTGTCCTTCTTGACTGTACACACGCTGTTATCATCAGCACGGGAGGCTGGCTGAGCAACCCCAAGTACTCATCTACCTTTATTCTTAAGAAACTATTTATCCCAGGATCTCATTAGCTTTGCATTTTGTTTTCTTTAAAACCAAAACAGAAAACAACAACAAAAAACCCTAGGGAGTTCTCTCCATGGCATTTCAACAGAAAACAAGGGGGAAGTCCCTTCAAATTGAGGGGCACTACTTGGGACCAAGAGAAATTGCTGCTGCTGCTGCTACTACTGCCACCAAGGTCCCCTAAATGGTCACAGAATACATAGGGTTAAACAGGATGGTATCCTGATACCACTCAAAAAGGTCTCTTGGCTAACAACTTATACCTTCTCCCCTACACAACAGTCATCTAAATTACAGTTACAACCATATTAATTTAACAAAACATTTTGAGAAACCAGCACAGAAACTACACATTCATTGTCTTTTCTCAAGCTTCAAACTCCTCACCAACAAAAGATAGTGGCAATGAGAGCCATGTTGAGTCATGACACTGCCCTGCATGGGCACAGCGAGAGGAGGGGTTTTGATACTTTGTGGAGATGAGAAAGTAACTCAAATTGATGGCATGGGGGATGTCTTAGTATCTTTAGTACCATATGGCAGCTTTAAAATATGAAAGTATCCTTTGGTTCACAAGAGAAGTAACAGTCTTGATCTCAGTTCTGTGTGTGGTTTTTCAGGTTTGGGTTGGGTTTTTTTGACTGAGGTTTCTTGGGGTTTCTTGTTTGTTTTTTTGAATGTGTTTGGAAATACGTTATAGGAATGAATACAGGAACGTTTGTGGATACTGTGCCTACTGCTTCACAGTAATGTCGTGTGGGAGCTGGAGAGTGGTCTGATGGAAAAAAAATATATAATTATAGATATGTACACATACACACACATGCGCGCGTGCACACTCATACACACACATACAGAAGGTAAAACATAATGCACCCTGCTCAAATGTATGTTGCTTGGAGTGATTTGTCTATCAAAGAAAAAAAATTCACAGTTCCTCAACAGTAGTTAAAATTCCAGGTCAGCTACTGATAATGAAATTATTTCCCCTGTACTTGCATGAGGTAGACATCCCAAGAGGATAAAGAAAATGGAAAGTTATGACAAATGCTTTAAGTTTTTTTCCTTTTCTGAACAGAAGGCCCCTTTCTGCTCGGTTCTTCGGGCGATGCAGACAACTTACTCGACGAAGCTTCCTGTGGTGACCTGCCCGAGCGCTCCAAGATCTCCAGCCTGCCTTCCTGAGAGTACGATGGAGATGAGTAGCCGTGTGTTCCTCCCCCTTCTCTTGGGAAAGCAGAAGTGGAAGGCTGCGGTTCAGCTTCGTGTCTTCCCTGAGAACTAGTGGGCTGCTGCGAGACAGTTTTATGGGGGCAGTTAGCCACCATATGCATGATGCTCTGACAGTAATGGCACTTCTTTGGCTGCGGAGGTAGACTACATTCTTTAGCATGGTGGTCAAGGCCACCACAGTTGTAGCATCTAGAACCAGAGAAAGACAGTTAGTTATAAAATGCAGCGTCAAACGGTAAGATTTTCTACGACAGTAAAGCTCAGCGTGAGCGTGCACAAGGTCTGCTGGTGAAACAGTGGGGGCTTCTGCACCAATATCCCACTGCTGCAGGCGGAGGTACATTTGAGTTCTGCTTTTTAAATCACTAGGAAGGTGCCCCTTTGCCGCACCGGTCCCAAAAAACACCTCGTGTTTGGGACCGGGAACCTTTTACCGGGGATCCCAGCCTGCCGGCTCGGCTCTCCCCACAGGGCCGCCGCCTCCCGAGCAGGGCCCCGGCCCCGGCCCCACTAGAGGGCACCCGATATTCAAGCATCCCGCCGCCGCGAACATCTCTGTTTACCCAGGTATTTATAGCATTCCACGCCTGCGAGTACTAGTGTTTAACGCCTGACGAGACGAACATCGCGAAGCTGGGTGAGGAGAGCAGAGGAGGCAGTCACCAGCGCCGGCCTCCTCACCCTGAGGCGGCTTCACTCTGCCCGTCGCCGGGTCGGGGCCATAAAGAAACGTGCAGAGAGGAGATAGTCGGCTTCAGATGTAACCGTGTCCTAAGGGACATGCTGCTTTCAGCCAGGGAAACCCAAACGTGGAGGAGGGATGTGGTGCTCTGTCACTAGCCAGGCTCTCGCCCAGAGCCCGGCAGCTTGCCTCCTCCTGCTAAGCCAAGGCACGGCGAGCAGCGCGGGGGTGGGGGGCACACTTTTACAATGCTTATGTTGCAGAGGGTTCATAATGGCATTTACAGTTCCGATTCAAAAGAAAATAAATAAAGCCCCGGCAAGAGTCATAAAACAGGGTTGGTTTGTTTTCTCTCGAAATTCCCAAACCGCCTGCAAGTGGTGGTGCTCCGGGGTGCCAGGACATGGCTGCCCAGGAGCCAAGGGGCACAGAGTGCCTCCTCCACACCGCGCCGGCAAGGCCTCCTCCCCGCTTCTCACAAACGGCTACAATCCACAAATACTCTTCCATTAACCTTGCTAGCCAGGGGAGCCCTGAAGAAACCTCCTGCAATTGCTCACTGAATCCTTTTGCTTTGTAACACATGCCAGGAACACCAGTGGATTACATTATTCTAACCCATGACATGAAGAAATAATTACGCGCCTTTGGCACGGTGACCCTATCCCAGTCATGTTCACCACTGAGCTTTCTATTTTGTGTATTTTTCTGTGGTTTCTGTTTCTTTGTTTTATAAAACTTGTACTGAATGCATAGAAATTTAATTTATGATAATCTAACATGCTACTGGAGAGAACTAAACCAATAATGATGATTTTTTTTTTGCTTTCCCTTTAACCATCATGAACTAATTTAAAAAACAATTGCACAATTACTTAGGCCTGGTGGAGTCAACTAAAAGATTAAAAAAGACTGTAACTATAACTAACTATATGTACAAAACAGTGCAGTGTGTTCTGGCTTGAGCCCACATCAAAATATTTTCAATTTTCAGATTCCTGGAAGGCACCGTTTCAGCTAGTATTTAGTGGTCACTACCAGTGTATACAAAACTGCGAAGTTTAGTCCATGCAAAGCTGTATGTACATCTGGAATCTCAGCTACAGAATTTACCTTCCAAAGAAACACAATTGATAAAACCTGCATAATTTTTTAAAAGATTGCAAAATGGCTGTGAACATTTGCAAATTCAGTCCAAGAAACAATCCCTCAGCACCTCTCTTTTCACACCTCTTCTTCACTATTAACAAGATACTAACCATATCTTTATTTTAACAGACAAATGAAATAACCGCCTAAGTTGCCCATGGCATGCTGTCATGTCCTACAAGACTGACCTATAATTTAGAGAAGTTAAATGATGAACAGAACTTCATTATCCTTTCAGAAAACATTGTAATTAAATTGTCCTATCTTCTCTAAAAATGAAAAAGAAACAAGAAACCAAACCCATTATACTGAACCCTGCACTTCTATGACAACTGCAATAACATATTTTAGATGAACTCATTCCATTTGTATGTCACCACTGCACTGAAGTTTTATGTGATTTTTCAGTGGGATTTGAAGAGTATGCCTACACTAGTCTGTCTGCATATACTACAGAATAACGCATGAAGAGAGACAGGATATAAAGCTTCCCTTGAATCAAGAAGAAAATAACATGTACGAGCCCCATTGTAATTTCACATTGATTTCCCTAGCAAGGACATACTAAATACGTTGTAAAACACAAACATTCTGATCTAGGACCAAAACATCAAACTTTTCCCCCCTATAATTTAAAAAAAAAAAAAAAAAGTTTTAAGTTATTAAACAATATCCATCTGACTACTTTTTCGCAAATCATTGCAGATATTTTCAAGTTAGTGACGCTTGCTTAACAGTGGCATTCAGTCTTCTTAACTGGCAAGCTTTCAAACACCTTCTGGATAAAATATAAGGAAGTAAAACTTGCCATTAGAAAAACACAAGAACAGCAACAACAGAAACCCTTAAGTGTTTTACTTTCTCCCCCTCCAATAAATACATCTAAGAATTCACAAATACTGTATTTATTATAATTCAAGTTATATTAAAGAATGATGTTTATTATTATCTTCTTCATTGGTTTCTAGCAGTGTACTTGTTCCTGGGCTAAGTATAGTATAATACAGTATAACACGGGAGTGTGCAGACATTCTGGAAATCATGCATTTTATCTTAATTCAGAATACAGAATTTTATAGCTGTGAATGCCTTTGCACTTACTGTCTTCCCTTAATATCACATTTATTTAGACTGGCTTAAAAAAGAAAAAAGTTTGAAAATGGGTTAAAGGGCCTCAGTTGCAGGGTAGGCGGTAGCCATGGACAAATCAATTTAATCAGTCACTATGGTATGCACTGTGTTATCCAATTCAGTGAACCATTTCTCCTCACCAATTGACCAAGAACCTGCTGTCAGGGCCCCTGCTTCCACTCAAGAGCCCTTCGTCACTTTTTGCATATATATTTATCAACACAACCCATTTGCAAAATATTGTAATACCGTGTATTCATTCAAATCACCTCTAAAATGTCACCATAAGAGAAAACTCTATCAGAAGCAGTTGTGATTAAACTATGATTTGGCTTTTCAGGAATATTTTTTGTTACCAACCTACTCAAGCATCTGTCTGAAGTGTCGCATTAGAATATATATGTGCCAGCCGGGGTGTGCCTGGACTTAAACAGGAGGGTGGTATTTATTCAGTTCTTTTAACTATTTATTCATTCCTTGTCAATCACTCTTACCAGGAGAACAGATCACACCACGCTCTGAAATGCCTTCCCTCTCAAGGGCTTTACACCAAAATGGAAATGGACAGCCACCTCTGAGCTCACAAATGATACCACACGGCATCATCCACGTGCATCGAGGTATGGTATTAACGCTTTTGTCCAAAATGCTTCAACTCTTTGCTCTTCTCTGTTGCATATACTTACATTACAACCTGATAGCATATGCTATGCACACACAAGCTTATACATCCACATCTCTATATACATAAATATACAAGGTGGCTCCTGCTAAGAAAATTAGCAAATTCTCATTTGAGTATGTTGTCAGAAACTCTAGATTGGTACAACTATACCAAGTTATTTCTTCACTTCAGAAGCACCAGGGAAATAATGTATGTTAGCTTAAACACAACATAAAAGTTTCTATGTAAATTATACCATGGGATGAATAAACCACAAAAAGCCCTTAAAAGTGCAATTACAGGAGAAGTAACCCTTACAAAGAAGCAAGAGCAAGAAAGATTTGTTAAAATAGGACTGGCTTTCTCACAGTAGGCTCCCATGATTTACTAGGTAGCTTCAGGCTCAAAAAATAATGCAACAGAGTAAAAAAAGAGATGGCAATTATCCTAACAGGGAATCCTTTCTTCAGTACAGCACTGACAGGAAGGTAAAATCAGGGTGATTTTTTGATATAAAAACAATGAATGTTTTAATAAAGGAACACCTTGAGGAACTAGTATAGAATTGCATTTCAATATTCTCAAGAAAACAGTACCATTAATACCTACAAACGAAGTAAGAGAGCATACAGCAAGGTTAAAAAACGCTTCTAAATTCTCCTTCACTATAGATTTATAATTGCACAGAACTATACATATTAAAGGAAATATGAACAAGCAAAAACCATTCAGATTCCAACATAAACTATGTTGTATTAATTGCAATAACCTAATGACTGAAATTCATTAGAAGTACTCAATTTCACAACCAAATGCAAAATATAATACTCTCTAGTCGTCAGCTTTTTTCCTTGTCCCAGCAGTCAGCTCCTACTTAGGAAGCACACCCTAGCCCTATCCCTTTTACAATTACAATACCCCTGCCTTGCAGATATGTTCGCCACAATAACAGCTCAGCTGAGCTAAGCAGTAAGGAGGGTAAGCACAACTGCTTGCTTCTTCATGCTGCTTTGTAATATGATTTAGATGATAATCCAATATATATGACAAGTAGAGACTCATTTGTGTGGCTCCACACTATTATCTGTTGAGAGAAAAAGCTTTAAAATTACCCTGATGACTGACTTTTTCTTGGGGGGTGGGGGTGTTTAATATCTAACAGGGATAGCAAAGAGAAGAAAGGAGGTATAGTCAGAGGAAGACTAAAATAATTCACCGGGATATTCCCTACACCAACTCTTTTGTTTTTGCTTTTTGAATGGTACCAGACAACAAAAAACCGCATCTTGGCTAACAATGCTCAATCTAGCAATATAAATGCCTTGAAAAATAACATGGTATTCTAATAGCATGTGCAAATGAAATGTTTTTACAATACACTGAATGTCAACTAAGCAGTTAAAGCATAAAGGAAATGTTTAAAATTGTACCCAAATGTGCTGTTTTTTTTAGTAATTCCTTTCACAACATACCTAAAGAAAGGCCAGCTCTTGCAGACAGAACTCGCAGCAGATTGCTTAAACTACCCTATTTTGCTGTAAAGGAAGTTAAACTATCCATGATCCAACAGAAATATGGATCTTAGACCAAACTAAGATGTCTTACTCTTCAGCGGCTTCAGTGACGTGTCTTTAAAAACAGGCCGTGGGGCAGTGGAAGGGCACACTTCTGGCTGGTGGATGTGAACACTTAAAAAAGCTCTGGGAGGCCTGTGCTTGCTCAGGCACTGCCCGGGACAAGTGAGAAACACCACCACGACCTCCACAGTAATGAAAGAGGCTTCTGGACTGTCAAGGATCAGCTAATTTCAAATTGCCTTTGAGATAAATACAAGTATATTTTAATGGATTACTTAAACATTCCAGTAACCAAATCCTGGATATCAAATCTGTCACAGCAGCACTCCAAAGACTGACAGGATCACAGGTGATTGCTGCTAAACAGGCACCTCTCGTATCTTANCCCCACCCCTTTTAAGCAGCATTAAGTCCCAGGAGAAATAAAGCCAGCCTGTGTTTTTTAAAAAATCATGGGGCACAGGAGGGAGCCTCCCTGCAGTGCATGGCTGTGCTCCCTTGCTGCCAACCGTGTCCCACAGCTGCCCAGCTCCCTGCACCGAGCAGGGAATTACCCCACAGAAACGTGGCCCAGCTTTTTGTTTTTAAAGGACGAAAACCCACCGTTGAGTCAACGAGACATACACAACATCCACTGAACCTACACGCTTGCCCACACCCTCCAAGAAGAAAATTGCTGGAATGTTTCTTCTCACATGCATTTTGCTGGGTTTTATGCCATTTTGTTTATTAACCTTTAATTCTTAAGCAGTAGGTGAGTGCAGGANTTGAGATAAATACAAGTATATTTTAATGGATTACTTAAACATTCCAGTAACCAAATCCTGGATATCAAATCTGTCACAGCAGCACTCCAAAGACTGACAGGATCACAGGTGATTGCTGCTAAACAGGCACC
This sequence comes from Burhinus bistriatus, assembly GCA_013397275.1. Lineage (NCBI taxonomy): Eukaryota > Metazoa > Chordata > Aves > Charadriiformes > Burhinidae > Burhinus > Burhinus bistriatus. The sequence continues at coordinate 203,714 of VYXH01010039.1, read as the reverse complement.
TCTCGTATCTTACTGTATTATAAAAGGACTAATTGCTTTTACTTAATACAGGTATAATATGACAACCCTTCTTGCTGAGAAGCCTACACTTAAAAAAACGGTTTGAGTATTTTTTGAGATAAGCCATTACCCTTATGCCTTAAAACAGCTAGCATATGCAGACCTCATCCTTTTTGAGCAAGAAATGCTGAAACTAAGTATGAGGCTGCACTGGATGCAACTTAAAAACAGTCAGCAACTGTCCCTGGAAAATAAACAAGTTTGGTCAGCTGCCAGGGCAACAAGCTGCAGGAGAGTAGGACAGCAGGAGGAGCAATAGAAACGGCAGCGGGTGGCAGAGGAGGAGTGGGAGGTGGTGGGGACCCCCGTGCACCTTGAGCAGTGGCCAGCGCCCACTGGCAGCCCCACACTGGGCAACAGCTCCTCTAGCATTTCACTCCTTCCTCTGTCGATTTTACTGGAGGATTANAGAGAATACAGGTAACTTTGAAAATAGTCTATTAAGGTATTAGTATTCAAAATACTGAATACTGAAATAATACTGGAAAAGATCAGTTAAAGTCAAGTGAAATTACCTTGTTAAATAAACTACAGAATAGAGCATTTAGCATCTTCATCAGAGTATTTATGGTGTGTCCAGCAAGCAGGGTCACACTAAGGCAGAAAACTTCACTAGCACCCTCATTTATCAATCCATTAAAAAAAATCAGTTTAATTTTAAAACTGTAATTATTTTTAGCCAAGTATGTTGGAAAATGGTGCATTATCAATTCAGAAAGGGGCACTGGGGCCACATTTAGATTTGTGCTGATCTTGTGAGTATTTGCTACCCTGAACCCCTTGTTCACACAAAACACTGCAGAGGTGACATGCTGGGAAAGTTAATTGCAGGCTGTTGTTCTTCAGTAAAATTCAGTTTGAAAATTTCCTGTGCTTTACTAGCTTTTTGAGATTAACAGAAATGTCATCTAAAAAGAGATAACCTCCTAAAGAAATAACATAAAATAAAAATGCTCATCTATCTATTTCTCCTCCAAATCCTGCAACACATGATAACGTATCAGAGATTGGAGACTTTCAATTTCATGAGGAAAAACAAGGCCCCTCAATTTTTTTAAGCTTGCCTTCTTTCATCTTACAGATAGCCCCAGCACGCTGACACAAACCCACTGTCTGCAAGGCTTCCAATAACACAGGGTCGAATACTGATGATGTTTATTCTTGTTACAAATAAATAAATAAAAATGCTCTGTTGTAAACTCATCAGATCGACTAGTTTTCTGTGGTTAGTTCTAAATCAATCTATTTTCCCTGGTGTATCAGAGAAGTAATATCAATAGGTTACGGTCTTTTGTTGCTTGGGTTTCCCCTCCCCCTCACCCCCCAACAAAGAAGCTGACTAACAACGTGGGGCATTTGCCTGATAAATCAGGTCTGTCGGGATATAATTTAGCTTAGGTTCACAAGGAAATGAATTTGTTTAAAATCTGCTAATACGATTTTACTGGAAGGTGGATTTTTTTTTTTTTTTGAGAACCAAGAACAACAATGGAACAGAAAGGTGGTTCAAAATGCACAAAATGCAGTGTTTTTCTCCACAAAAATGGAAAGGACTACACAGACAGCAGCTCTTAAAAAATAACCTCCATGATGTCGTTTCCATTCTTTCTTCCTGTCCATGAAACCTTATCGCTGCTATCCACTCAGCCCTCTTTACAGGCACGAAGAAAATTATTTTTCATGTGATCACATAAAAATCCTTATGAAATGCTTCCTCACAGAGGAATGCTTTGGATGTGCTTTCATTTGTTACAACAAAAGGGTTTTCTTTATATTGAGAGTCCAGAATGCCTGAAACAACAATTTACAAAGCCAGGTCTTTTTTCTAAATAACATGAAAGATGAGTTTGCTCCCACAGTATCAATAGAGTGTGGAAAGAATGTGTATATTTTAATGGTTTTAGCCCATCCAGATAAAGCAGATACAAGATTAGTGACAGTTTAAGTAAGTTATGTTTTAAACAGTCGTATATCACACATTTCAAACATGAAATGTTATACCACGATTTCAAATAAGTCTACTACTGTTAATCTTTTTGCATTATGAAACCACACACGCAGATATTCTCAACCACAATTTTCCCTTGTAACCCTTAATTTTTGTGGGAATAATAAAAATTAAAAAGGGATTTTAAATTAAAGCAGTTCTGTATGCAGTACTTTTAAAACAATAAGTATTTTCCATAGTTCATGTTGGTGGAAAGGCCATGAAGATTTGCTCTGGGTATCGCTGCAGTGTGTACCTACATTTGCAGCCTATTGCCAAAGTTAGCTGGAGTGTAGCACTGGGCAGGGGTTGGGGTGGCCAGAACTAAGTAGACTTTGGCTGGTTGTGTTTGAAACCACTCCTTGGCGCCCCTGTTTACAGAAGCATAGTTCAGTAACACCAGAAGTCTTCACAGAGGTGGCTTGAGCCTCCTGGCCACGTGGATAAGGATGCACACTGCATAAAACCAGCTCAGCTCTTTCTGGGTCAGTGCGATGCTGTTCACAAGCTAAGAGGCATGCCTGACCTTATCTGAATCTCAGCAGAGGCAGTTCCAGGGTTTCTACATCCACTGATCAGCTAATCCACAGATGAGATAAAAGGGTAGCAGGTAACTAGGAATTAGTTGTTAAAAATTGCCATTTCCCTTTTGTTCCTTATTTTATCACTAACGTTAGCAGCAAATCCAAGCAACACCAACTCCTCACAACAGCAGGAAACAGCAAATGGCATCCTGGCAATAGGTTGGAGCACGGAAGCAAGTAGCGGTAGAGGAAGAGGAGGAAGGCTGGTCTGCAGTTTCATAACCTATTCTTCCCCAAATACCGGTTTAGAGTCATATGACTTTAGGTATCCCTTATAAATTGGTATCATGCACAAGTTGTCAAAAATATCTGGTGACAGGAGTACAGGCTTACTTAGATCCTAGCCTTGAAATGGACTCTCCTATTACATTCGCTGAATTAGATGACTTGCATGAATGCAGGCTTCAAAAGTGTTAAGAATTGCAGGATTTGACCAGCAACTCACATCTTCATTTCATTCTTCAGAAATAAAGGGATGGTTACTGTCTCACACACTCACTATGAGGAGGCCATGCCAGCTATCTCTATAGGGGTTCCTTTCAGAGCTCATGGAATTGATAAGAGTAAGTTGTGTCACATACAAGGATTCCTTTCCCAACTGTGTAACAAAAGGACATCAAACATGGTGGTTGGTTTTCCTTGAAATAGGACCTGTAAGTTCACATGTTCAATACCTGTAAGAACAATTCACATGCTCTATAACGACATTTTACTGCTAAGGGAAATGTGTATCACTCTGATGTACTGACTGAGAGAAAACAGTTCCTAATGCACTTTTCCAAACTCACATCTTAAGATGTCTAAAATGGACTAACTCCATATATTAACATTATTACTAAATGGCTGTGTTCAGCATTTTCTGTAACACATTTTTAGGAGGCTTTCAAGATCTTAAAAGAAAAAAACCTAATTTTGAAAATTTTTACATCAAAATGCAGAAGCAACAGTAAAGTGTGAAAAGAGGATTTCAGCTGCGACAGGATTAAGCTTCATATGTTAAAGCTTTTAATTCCTACCTGAAGCGGGTATTTGTATTGTCCCACACTGCCCGATCCCTAAGAATTAAAAGTGAAATAATACCATTTTCTACTATCTTACCACCAGATTTATCTTCATTGTTATTTCTTGCTATAATTGTGTACACGAAAATAAAAACCACATTTGTGCACACAAACCAACATTGTTAATTCAAAATTTGGTGTTTCCTTTTTCTTAGTTTGGCCTCAGGATGACAAATCTCATGCGCCGGTTGGAGTTTAATACTTCTTCCTCTGAATTCTGTTAATTCTGTGTACAGTTAAAACTAATGAAACATAACTGAAATAATTTCACTGTATGTGGTAAATTAGATCACTTTATCCCTCTTGGTTGTGATTACGTAGATTAAGTGGTATCACTCCAGTAAAATGATAACAAAGTTAATAAAACTTTTAAAAAATATTGTATCTACCCAGAAACAGAGCATCTTAATGGTCTTAATTCTGCTCAGTCACATGGGTGTGAATCCAGAGCAATTTTCATGACTTCACTGAGCTTATTCTCCATTAACTTTAATAGTGTAACTGAGAAAAGAATTTCCCCCTGTGTATGAATACTGAAAAGTCACATTCCAGTAGTCAAGGCTGGTTGCAGAGGTCAGGCTGATACAAGCTGTGAGGCAACGCAGCAATGCAGGCTGAAGCCCCTCAGTTCCACCTGTAAATCTGTGTTTGCTGGTTGATGTAATCCTTGAAAGCATAACGCAGCATAAATCACAAAGTTGAAAAAAGAAAACCAAAGAGTTGTGGCCAAAGTAGAGGGGTGATGTGTTTGATTCTTCTGCCCATTTATGCTCAGCCTTTCAGGTTAAGAATGAATGAACGATTTCAAAAGTAAGGATGTTTATAGGCCAAGGATCAATTTTCCTGGCATGACTGATAAACTCTGCATCAGGAGATTTAGATAAAACAGGAATCCTAGACTTATATAAAATATTTGAAAGCAAAGAAAAATTCAGATAAGGGCACCCTAGTCATGATCAATGCAGGGGACAGCAGATTACAAGTTGGACACTGAGTGCACTGGCCATACTGCAGTGGCTAGGAACGGAACATATAATATGTCGAATCCATAGGATTTCATTAGCCCTGACTGGAACCCAGTTTCTTCCTGTTTTAGTGATTTTTGGCCATACCGCTATGAGGTTATGGAGACAACTCTTACTACTCATTGAGCAGTTAATTATTCCAGCAATAGATCTTCCACAGGAAAAACTGAGAAGAGTATTCTCCCACAAGACTTTAAAATATCACAGCTGAACCATCTGGGGCAGTGGATTTGAACTCTCAGCTAGACAGAGAACTGGATCTATTTTTTTTTTTTCCATTCTGGATAAATGCCCATTGCTTGGTAGAGGGAACAGGGAGTTTGCTGGCAGGCAGAGCGAGGAAGCCCAGCTGCTCAGCACCAAGCTGGAGCAGGGCCCCTATCCCCCAGTCAGTGTCCTCTGTTTGGTGAATCCTTCCTCCTCACAGCTACTCCCGAGAGGTGGCATACGGGTGTCACAACCCTCAATCTGTGCAATAACAAATTTTATCAGGTGTCAGTGTTGGGTATCTGTATTACTGCACCATTGTAAAAACTGGTCTTGGGAGCTGCCTGTATGCTTTGTAGCTGAACTCTTCCCTCTGCACTGCCCAGAGTCTCCATTGCTGGCTGCCCTCTTCAGGCTCAGCCTCTGACCACACCTCATGGTGCTGCTTCCACCACTGGGTGTAATCCTCCTGGAAATGGTCAGTGACCTCTGTTGCCCTGTGTGAAGATGAGAAGCCCCTGTCTCTTACCTACAATCTACTAATCCTTCTTCAAAAGGCTGAACAACCACCATCTGGAGATCACAGCAACCTCCTGACTGAGGGAAGACTTGCATCCAATCATGTCTTTCACACTGAGTGAGGTATGTGGTGAACCCTCTGGGACCTTTTGCGTATGTTAAAGTGTGCTCACTGGCTAGGGCCACACAGGTGAAGGGGAGGACTCGGTAGCCAACTTGATAATTTTGTGGGGCTTAGATGTAAGCTAGAGCACTGAGTTGCTGGCTGTCCAGTAGAAACCCCAAGTGATGCAAGACACAGAAAGCAAGTAAATTTGGGTTTTGAGGCTCTTGGCAGCACCCAAACATCAAATCTAGGAACCCAATGCCTTCTGTGTGGTTGAAAATAGTAATACCTGAACAGTTTTAGCCATAGAAGAAAAGGGACCAGACCTTTAAAAGTCTGACACTTCCCACACTGTTCCTGGATACTTCCAGGAACAAACCAATTGTTTATTAAACCAGCCTCACTCCTGAAAACCTGGAAGGCTACAAGGTCTTGCTCCTAAATCAAGAACCCTTTGGCCTTCCTCCTTACAAACCTTCTAATTCTAAATATCCAAAATACTTAGAAATACTTAGATTTCAAATAACCACAGAGTGTAGAGAGACTGTGTCTGCCACCCAGGAGTCTACATCTCAACCACAGCCCACAAATTTCCCTCATGGAAAGTCTCGTCCTTCTCAGGCTCAGAAGCTGGTGACAGAGAGCATGGCATCACCTTCTTTCTCTGCCACAGGCAGCCTGTGTGACCCTGTCATGTATAATCAAACATCTACAGGTATTTAAATGCCTAAGTCCCACTGACTTCAGAGGCAAGGAAGATCCTCATAGCTTTGAGGATCTGAGTCTGTAGCCCTTGGAATTTTATCTGGTAAAGCAAGAAAAAAAAAAATATTATGGTACAACAGAGTGCAACCATACAGTGATCATGTTACAAATTAATTGGCATTCACTGAACTAGAGCAGGAATCAAGTACATCCTGGACAATGCATAATATACCAGATTTTGAAATTGTTGTCTTTGTTACGGCTGTTTCACTGATGTCCAGCTACTGTGATGAAAAGTCACAGACAACTTGTGAAAAACCATTTCACTTATATCTACAACCCAAACATTACATAGAAAATGATGACTATCAAGAGCTTAAATCAGGCTTCACACAAATGTAGAAAACCCCTCCACGTGTCTTTTTCATTTTCTGTTGGCAGGAAGCACAAAAATGAGAATCGGATGTGGAAAACACACTTTCTACACGGGGCAAAAGCCTCAACCAAAATGTCTTCAACAAACTACTGTGTTTAGCTTTCATCCCAGTTTCCTGCAAAGCTTTGCATAGCGAGTGCCACCGCTGCTTGCTGTCTTGGCAGCGTCAGTGACAGCTCCTGGGGTGCCCTTCTGTTTTCACACTCTGCACTATGAAACAAGCCAGCAACAGTATGTTGTGCCAGGCAGGATGCAGGGAACTGCCAGGGATCCTGCTCAAGTGCTGCAATCCAGCCAGAACCATAAGCAGTGACCAGGACTCCACCTCAACTACTTTGCATTTCATTCATAGCTTTTCTTTGGTAATGTGAAAATAAATGGAAGATAATCATCCAGTAAACAGCCCTCTTTTCAAGAAGAGTACTTCAAAATACGTATGATCTACTTTCAAAAACTCCTGAGGATGATCCATGCAGTAACTAAAACTGCTAGCCAATTCTCAACAGCAGAAGTTTCCAGTTAATTCATCTACTTTTTTCAGTTTGTAGTGTTTGTTTAGCTTGGTTCACATCACACCTCCAGTTTTGAGGCAAAATCATAAACCGTTGCATTGGCACAACTGCGGGTGTGATAAACACTGGCAGGAGGCGAGAGGGAGTAGATTAAGCAGTAAGATTCCCCATCATCATCAAACACTCTTGCCAGAGGAACTGCAATGAGGAACTGCTCCCTGTGTCTGGGACTTACCCCCGGTCATAGCACACACACAGCCTTTACACAAATCTATACTGGATTTCTACCTGGGTTCATGAATACTTCAATCATAAGATTTCATTTATCTAATCTGCTCCAGCAGGAATGTATATGTGAAGGATGGATGAAAGAATCAGCCATTGGAAGTCCAGGCACAAGATGCAGATGTTGAACTTAGTTTTGTAAACAAAAAAAGTAGCCGAATTGGCTGCAAAGTGTGCTTTGAGTTAAACACACGATAAATACAGCACACAGAGATGCATATTTTCCCTCCTCTAAGTAATTGTGTTTTTACACCATTCTTTTACCTGTATTCATATTCCCCATAAAATCAACCATCCCTATTTCAGCTTCACTAATCATTTTATGTGAACTCTCCCTCTACTCATGCATAACATAGCATAGCTGGGGCACTTCCCACCTTATGTTCCTGCAAGTGCTACTTGCACCTGGACAATTTCCCTTCTACCTCCTTCACAGGTTCTGCCTTGCTGCGTTATTCTATCTTCATCTTCCTTCCACTGCAATGCTTGGTATAGAATCACTGCACCTGTCAGGACTCGGCCAGAATAACTCTCTGACTATTTTCTTTCTGAAGCTATTGTGAAGATAGGGCTTGAGTCAAAAGCTGCTGTTCATGGACAGAGAGCCGTCTGCTAGCTAGAAAGGGAGAAGCAATGTCAATGGTGTGTGACCAATTAGTCATGAGATGACTTCTCAGCTCCATTTACTTTGCCTGTAGTTACCTTGGCAACTTTGACATGCCTGTCAAATGGCGTCTTACAACAATCATGGCTATGATTACAGGACTGCTGCATACAGTCAGAAACTAAAGTGTAATGTTTAAGGATATTCCTGTCTTTGTAAGAGATATGAAAGGGCAGCAGAGAGGGCCCATAAGGGTGGGTCAGAGAGTTGGACAACACAGGAGGGAGAGGGATAAACAAGCACAGGGCCATCCACACCAACCCCTCTGTTAATGGCATGTAGCTGAGGCCAACACCGTTCAACATCAGTGACACTGACTCACCTGCTGGCAAAGCTTGGAAGGTGCAAAGCAACTGCAATGGCTGTTCAGCACTGGCAAGGCTAAAGCCAATCTTTCAGCAGTGTGCTCGAGAGGAAGTGTGCCCTTGTCACAGCGATACTGCACAGCTCACCAAGGAGGAAGCTTAGCATGGCGGACTGCTTGCATGGGGCCTTCCTATGCAAGACTACTGACGTTGCTAGGATAACTCTTGGTCAACATTTGCTGGTTTTATGGTACACAAGCTTAATTGTTTAACTTCAGGAGGAATACGAAGTTCTGCTCTGTTACTGAACTCATGACTTGGGGTTGAAGGCAGGCGAGATGGCTCGTATTTGTATTCTTGTATTTGTTATTCAGTGTAACACTCGCCCTGCTCTGCGGGTTGCCCTGAGCACCTCTGCAGCAACAATAGATGTATTCTTTCTCTGGAAATTACCTTAGATCTTTACCACAGAGTTAACTGCTAAAATGGTTGTCTTAGAGATCACAAAACAGCTTCACAACTAAATTATCAACTTTGATATTCATTCAATAATAACAGAATTTTTTTTCCAAGAATGGGACAGCCTATAGAACAGTCAGGTTCCCTTGAAGCATCTCAAAGCTGAGACAAAGAGCATGGTTTCTGCAAAATGCTGTGATAATTCCAATGCTTTATTACAGTCAGTGGCATAGAAATAAACAGGCCAATATACCTGTTGATACACCACTGACTCTCTACATCTAAAATGTCATTATTTGCCATGGTTAACTATGCTATTACCTAAGTATTTTGGTGGCTCTGAAAGCAGAATGCTTTACCACAGACTACATTTCTGCACATCAGTACTCCTTTTAGCTTAAAAGTGCATTCGAGTTTTCAGGTTACTGTACCAGAAATGCTGGTGGTAACATTTCTTAGGCCTCTAATAATTTCTATTAGCTGAATCCAGCCACTAATATTATAATGTCCTTAAAATATTCTGAGTAAACAATATTTGACTATAATTCTAATTTGCTGACAGGATTTTTTTTTTTTTAATTATTTAGCCAAAAACCCCTGCACTTTCCAAATAGTACTTACAAATTATCTAAATGCTACTACTCTGTATCTTTCAAAGAGCATCAATACCAAATGCATTTACCACACATGTTAGGAGACCCTTGCCACGTGCGTTTAAAGCTCTGGTCTGGCTCCAAAGTTAAAGCATCTGAAGTGTAAATTGTGTGTGACACAGCCAAGGAAACCCACTTTACTTTAACCTTGTTAATGGTGAGCCAGATGGAACTGCTGAGGCCACCCATTGTTCGGGTTTGCATTTTTGTGTAATGCCATGGTGTAGGTCCATAGGGCCTCATGAATTCCCCTCCTCTGAATATATACTGTGCTGTTAAAGGCACTGAAAGGATCAAGCTCTGCTCTAAGAGCAGCTGGCTTTGTATTTTTTTAATGGTTGTTAGCAGCAGCAGCAGGTCCATTCTACTCCCCCATTCTCCCACTGCCCTTCTTAAAATCCTGATCTGTCGGTTCTTGAGTGAAACCAAGCCCTAACTCTGTCCTATGCAGCACATCATACATTATCTCAGGTTCATTCCCCCAAATATTCATCAAAAAGTCTCAGATTCTCCCTCCCTTGCAGCCTCAGACCCTGCCCCATCGGTTCTTAGTCACCCGAATAATCATCACTGACTTCATCAATAGTCAGTTCATAATTTCTTTCCTACCAAACCCAGGTAACCTGTGCCTGCCTAATTTTTGTTACAGATCATCACTTTCTGAAAATTTGGTCAAATTTCCCTGTCTTGACCTATTTTGTGCCTTTCAGATGAAAATGGAAGCAAGAGGAGTTTTGAGTAGATAGCCCATAGCAGACTCCTCAGTCTGAGAAATAGGGGGAAGTTTGCAAATTGTTACAAGCCAAGACATCTGTGCTGTGCTCGTGATGCAGAAGATAACAGCTCACAGTGATGTGCCATGATGTGGCAATGCCAGACGTCCGCTGATGAAAAGCTGCAACACACGATGTAACACAGGTAGTGGAAAAACCCACAAGACTAGGGCTGGCTGCCTAGCAGGCTTCCAGCTGTGGTGTGAGATACCAGAAGGAATCAGGTGGCTGGGAAAGGGGAGTACGGTTTTCCCCACTTACTTGAGCTGTGGTGCATGCTGTTCTGAACAGGATGAGAGAAGCACGAAGCCATTCCTCCAGCCCTTCCTCCCCAATATGCCTGCAATCAGAAAAGCAAACTGCACCTCACAAAAAGGAGACTGCAGCCAAAAATGACTGAATTGCACCACCAAGCACCAAACAATGTGTCTGCCTCTTTGCAAGAGGACTTTAACATACTGGCTCCTGAAGACAACGCAGTTAACATAACTTGTGAATTATATTAAAGGGATGCTGCAGACAATTATTTGTTGTTACACAAAATACACAGAGACTTTTGCAACACTGGGGCTAATCAGGTTATTAAAAGGGCTGAGAAACCATAGCCAATACTCTAGAGCAAATTCCCTGACCTGTTCAAAGTGACTGGCTTTTGCACTACACTTGCAGAGTAAGGAAGGAAATCCCCCTACCAGATCCTCAGGTCAGTGCCTCTTCTGGCATCAGTGCCTCATTTCATACTGAAATATATTATATATTATGTTCCTGCCATTCCCAGCTGGCCTAACATGCCTTTGGGAAGAGGAGCCAGGAGGCACCTGAAGCTCAGCAGTGCTGAGCCTGCTGTAGCGTGAACTGGAGTAGGGACTCAAGGACCTGACTGTTTCTCTTCTTTTCTTTCCCCAAGCTGCTCTAGACACTGTTGGGAAGAGCAATGTCCCCTTTCCTACATGCTCCCCAAAACCAGAAAAATGCCAGCCAAACTCCCTCTTGGGGTTCCCATGACCTGACATAAAAGCTCTGGGCCAACCACAGCTGGCTGCCAATGAACTGGGGAATCACAGGAGAGACACGCTGGCAGGAAAGGCAGGACATGGTAACCTCTACTTTCTCCCCACAGTAAGAAGTTTAAATCCTGTCCCTCACAGCTTTATCTTTTACATAAATAGTAGAGTGCAACTCAGGAAAGTTATTTTTAACCTGAATAGTTCTTTAATACAGTTGTCCTTAAAGGCTGCCTAGATGCTATGAGGCGGCTCAGTGGGATACACTGCACAAGGCATGGCAGTTTTATACTATATTGTTAAAAACATCTCTAATTCCAAATCATAAACCACAGGGGAGCATGGGAGGTTCAAAACCAAGTGAAGCTCTTGGGCTCAGTAAGCTATTTTTTATCCATTTCAGAGTTCACATGATAAACCTTATTTTAACTGATAATTTTCCCTTGTGCACTATAAGAGATCCTTGAAGGCCAGATTACCTTTAGTACATTTCCATTGTCTAAGAAAATAATCTAGTTAACAAAATACAAATGCTAGGTAAGGTATAATAATAAAGGTAAGGCATGATTTGCAATTGATAAACTAACATTGCACTTCACCCACTTTTTCTCATTTTTTTCACATCTTCTCTAATTAGTAGGATGCAAGGCCGTCATACATATTTTGAGATCAGACTGGCTTGATTGTTGTTGCCTGCAGTTTTTATGTCCTTCTTTCATAAGCACTCTTTAGCCCTAAGTCCATATCCCAAAGCAAAAGATGTTAATAACCCTGGACTGATGTGACGCTTGGTATTTTAGCACCCTAGGATGAAGATTATATGCCTCCCTTGATTTCGGCGTGTTAAGCTTCCTCGAAGCTTTGTTTCTTTCAGAGGCAGCTGTCTGCATTTCCATACCTTACCCTGCCTCTTGCCAGCAGAGTTAAAAATCACACGTGTGTATCAGTTAGAAAAAAGAGCTGCAAAATTATTTTTCTTATGAAGTCTTGTAGAATGAACTAGTTCAGCTGGTAACTTTCCTCTGATTATGGTAACAACAAGAGAACCTTAAGCTGTCTTACAGAAAGGGGAGTCATCAATAAATCAGGACTTTAATTGCCAATATCACACTCTTTGTACAAAAGGAACTCTGAATAACATTAATATCACTGTAGAGCTTTATAATAAATTATTTTGTTAAAAATAACTTTTTTTTTTTCAGTGTGTGTTTTGCTTTCTTGGTAACTGAGGGTAATTGAAGAATGTTCAATAAAACTAGTTTGCTGTCTCAACACAGTAAATTAGCATTTTATAACACACTTTTATACTTGATCAGTTTTTATGAATGCTTTGAAAACTCACTGTCTCCTAACAAAGACTAGGAAAATATGCATGTCTGCAAATATCAGGGAATACATGCTTTCCTTTTTTTGGAAGCCTGAAAAACACAACATTGAATGGATTATGTACTGAGTTTCACAAGGTTACTGACACTTACGTGTACTTTTCAGCATTACAGTACTACTAGCTTGAAGTGCTGACTTCGTACAATCCTTTCTTTCCATTCAGTGAGAAAATTTCCTTTGAAGAACTGTCATTAAGAAACTTGAAACATTAACTTCTTGTGCATTACACACAAACGCCCTATAATTGATGCATATAGTAAAATTAGATGGAAAGAGTATGGTTTCTGCTACTGTGTGTGAAATTTGTTATTTTTTTCCTTGTAACAAAGGAAGGCAGTAACACACTTAATATGATTGTGTGAAATAGCAGAACACTACAATAGGAAATGCTAGTTTTAGTACATATCTCCAATTGTCTTCACATCATTCACAGCAGTTCAAACTAAGGCAACAGAAGCAGAAAAAAAAATTAAACAGATTGCTTTAGAGGAAGTTGGAAGGGAAGGAATAGCTGTGATTACACCACACGCTGCACTCCTCCAAGCCTACCACTCACATTTTGCAAGTTTTGAGGAGCAGCTGCTGAAAGGCAGGAAGGGAACTGAGAAATGACCGCTGCATACATGCTGCTCTGCCATACTAAAACGCCAGACTAGAAGTTAACAGGGAATTAAGCCTGACCACTGCAGCTTTTAAAGGTTGCTCTTCAGCCCCACAGGGATGTTGGGCACAGAGCAGAGGAATGCTGCTCACCTTCCCAGTCAGTTGCCCACTTCCTTATACAGTACAGTTCAATACACAAGTTAATGGTGTGGTGGCACCAAAGCATCTAAAACAGGCAGGATTTGCTTTTCTCATCCTGTTTTCTTTCTCTGGCCAGGAAAACCACAAGCTGCAGTCCTGCTAAAAGCACAGACCATTGCTCTTGTGGGAAACTAGTATGCAGTGGAAACTGGTACTTCAGATCTGCGCAGCAGTCTGACAGGGGAAGCTCGAAAAGAAAAGGCCTTGCCTGGGACACTCCCCAAACCCTCTGGCAAGGTCTTGCTGATGCCTGTTTACAGCTCTGGCCTTTTAGGGGCCAAACCCAACTCCCCGCTGGGTTTTGTGCTCCTGACGCTTTCCTCCAGTGAACCCCGCTGGCTCTTAAATCACCGCATGCTACCAACGAGGGCAGACCTCGCATCGCTCCTACTACAGGGGACCATAAAGACACTGCCATGTTGAGGGGAACATCTCTGCCATGCTGAGCAGAAAGCACATGTTCCATGCCAAGCCACCCGCAGGGTTTCGTGCTTCAGATAAACCCACCAAATGCAAAGCTGCTACCAGGAGGCATCCCCCTGCTCCACCTCCCCCCATCCATTTGATCCTTGGTACCTTTTTTTTCCTTTTTCTTTTTCTTTTTTTTTTTTTTTTTTTTTTTTTTTTTTTTTC
>VYXH01010039.1:170388-189462 GCA_013397275.1 Burhinus bistriatus | reverse complement strand
TTTTTTTTTTTTTTTTTTTTTTTTTTTCTCCAGGATTAGTTTCCCTGTTATGCTCCCTGAACTGGCTCTCTGTGGGATTAGATCAGCACCAGTGACCCTGCGGGAAGAGGACCACAGCACTGGCTGGGGGTGCAGGGGTGACGAGGCAGCAGGCCAGCTCAAGGTAATGTGAAACTGCACCCTTGCAGAGAGACCTGGCTCACAGAGTTAGGGGCAGCATCCATTTCTTTTAAAGTCACAGTTCCTCTATAGGAAAAAATAACAAATGGGGATTCAATCTGTTAATACTGTCCAGTACTTAGGAGATTCCAGTTTCTTCAGCTTGTACAGCACAGTACAGAAAAATCAACAACAAAAAAACCTAGTATGCTTTATACTTAAAACTAGTACAGAATTGCTTTCTAAAATTTACAGTATTTTCAACTTAATAGTGTCTCTCTAACATGGAAAAACAACCTGAAAGACATCATTTGTCAGCCAAAAAAACCTCAAAAATCAGTTGGACTGTGAAGTACAGCTGTCTAAGTCTTTGGCTGAAGAATTTTGGAACGATTGTTGGGGAGAGTTTTGGCAAGCCTGGACCAAACGTAGTTGAACACTAGCTGTGTGTCCTCAGGGGATGTCAGCGTGTGATGAGAAGAGTCCCAAGGTCCAGCTATGTATTAATGGACACAGGCATGAGATACAGAACCAGTCACTGGAAGTTGATGCTCTTGATGTTTAGCATGTATGATTTACAAGCACATACAAAGGAAAAAAAAAATAATAATCTCAGGATGCTCAATGCCTACATCGACAATAACCTAAATGTACACGTTTACTGTGTATTTAAGTACACCCTTATTGACACAAGAAATTTTAAATAAGCCCCAAATCTGAAGGAACCTGTCTTGAAGTCCCTCTGAGAAAGGGTATGGCCTGGGGTTGAGCCAAGGCCATCTCTGTGCCTTCCCCATATGCTGAGTGCTACATACCAATCCAATTGCACTTGGTAGGGGAACGCTGACCTGACCAGACTGCAGACTTCATCTTTCTTCCAGAGCAACTCTTTTCGTCTGTAGAAAGAGACTGCAGCATAGGCGAAATTAAGTTACTGGAATGCTCTGCCAAACAGGTCTCTAGGGTTGCATCTATTACAGCATCCTCAGGAGAACTCTCCTGGCCATGTTGCTTGACCATCTCAGCAGTCTCACCCCATGGGTGTGTTTGGCAGGGTCATGAGCGCTGCCTGTCCGAAATACCAGGAGGGGAATTTTACAAGCACCTTTCTTTTTACAGCGAGTGCTGTGCAGCCCATCCTCTCCCAAGAGGGGCCACCCTGGGGACACCTGAGTCTGCTCATCCACATCCCACACAGCAGCAGAAACAGAAGCCCTACCTTCAGGCCATCCTTTCTCAAATAGCCTTGCGCAGCCAGGAAAACCAGCCCTTATGCTCCCCAGGGCTACACGCCAGCCACAGCACACCTAGAGGGAGCCTGGCACTCAGCGCTAAGACATTCCCCCACCAGACTTCAGCGCAACCACAGCTGCAGCACACATCTTCATTTGTGGTGGCTTTCACAGATAATGCACACCCCATGAACACAGAGTGCCTGGGGCCTCTGGGCAGCTACAACCACGAGAGCACCCAGCCTGTCCCAGTAGAGAGCTGTATCCCAGCTGGGCAGAGACCTGGCCAGCCATGCACCCTGGACCACAAGTGCAAAGCACACAGCTACAACCTGTCCTGTTTTCTGTCTCTTAGTCAGCTCATGGCTGACCCGTGGTTGGCACTCCACTTCCTCTGAATCATGTGAAATATACATGTTAAAGAAGCTTCTCTAACTATTCCCCACCTTTTCTGGGGGAGTAAATAGGGGCAAAAGGAAGGTGAACAGTACAGCTTGCCTGATTTGGGGCAGAAGTATGCTGAAGACCTGTCCACAGGCACCGGAAGTCACCAGTCCACAGAAAGCATCAGGTTGGAAGCAGCCCTGCCTCCATCAGCTGTAGAGAGATGAGCACTGCCCATCCATCACTTCTCTTTAATCCAGTGAGCCCCAGTCTCACAAACCATATCCAGCAATCCCTTTTACTACATTTCCTCCCCATCTCCAGTTCTTCACACCCCCACCTTCACACTTCCATCCCAATTCTGCTCCTAATCATCACATTTAGCTTTTACATACCAATATGCATGAACCATTTTAGAGGTCACAGCTGGCTACTTCAAGGGAATAAGGGTTTTTAAACTGATGAACTAGCATTGAATAAAGCAGCGCCCTTTTTTTTTTTTTTTTTTTTTTTTTTTTTTTTTTTTTTTTTTTTTTTTTTTTTTTTTTTTTTTTAAGCAAAACCAGATTTGTTTCAAGTCTTTACACACAAACCTGTCTCTGTGGAATCTTTTATTTTTTCTTTAACTAAATGAGAATCTGCTTTAAGAAAACAATTCCAAGTTAAATGAAAATGGATTTATATGCTACACACAAACTGTAGCCCTCCGCAGCGTAACAAAATATGCAAGCTTAAGCAAATTTACCACCTGCTACCATAGAAGGGGAACATGGTGGTATCCTGTTCCCACACAACATCTCATTATAGCAGCCGGATGTTTCCACTATATCGATTAGTGTGCATACAGTGTCATGATTAATTTCCAGTACTAATACCACCTTACAATTAATATACTTTTCCACTTACAGTCTCAACCATAATCTGTAATCAAGAATTTTTTGCAGGTTTGTGAAAACTCTCAACTGACCTTCTTACACGGGCAAGACCATAGATGTAAAAGGCACATGTCATGCCATGGTTACTTCTGTTGTTACCTGGCCTATTGAGAGCAAGCTAACACAGCTATATTGGTATAGCTTCATAACACCTCACACTGCAAAAGGGGAACAATGTAAAACACGCATTCTAGGACACACCAGTAGAGAGAACCAGGAGAAAGGTGCATACACTATGGCTACGCTGACTACACAGATGTAGATGGGGGACGGTTGGCTGGTTAGACAAAGATGTCCTACTAATGCAACACATGCAGCATCTTTTAGAAGAAACCAGTCATGCAGAGTCTTACCTACCAGCAACCGCAATAAACTAAACTGGGTTACAAAGCAAGGATTCGCCACGTTCCACAACATCGCTTTCTTACATGACTACCTGTACCAAGCTCACCTGGTGGAATTTTGGAATAGAAAGGGAGTATCACTGTCAGCATAAGAAAGTACTAATCACTTCCTGTCAGCTTTACCTTGCAACTATAAAAATGACATTTGTTTGCTTGTTTTTTTAATTGATGAGGTCATCAACATGTACATCTCATTCTGAACTGATTTCTTATTAAGTCATCTTCCTTTTGATATCCACTTTCTTCAATGTGGCTGAGGCAACCTTTCATAAATCTATTGTGTATACACTTACGTGCATACTGTATATGTGTATACAACAGGTTTAATAATTTTTTTTGGCTTTTCACAATTAAAGTCAATATTCTATAAAAAGCATCTTAATGTTACTCTAGTGTAAAGACTATTATTATTCTGCCAAATTCAAAAGCTTTCAAATTTGACTCATATTTCATGCAAGAATTAAGCAAGAAATGTGTGTCATTAAGGAAAAAATGATATATAACAGCTTAGATATATTACGATCTACTTCTAAAGATTTTATGGATGGCTGTCACCTGAAGTATCTCATAAACATTCACATTCACCTGGCAGTTGGGAACAACTATAACCACTACTCACAAAGAAAACCAACATGCTTCTCTGCTGATTTCTCATTCAAATTAGCAGCTACAAACAGAGCAGGAACACAAAACCCAATAGTCCTTTCAACAAAAAAGGCCACCAATAATCCAGATTTCTGAAACCCTGTGAACTTGATGGCATTACTACAAAAGGTATTTTCTGATGAGTTCTTACTTGGAAAAGGAGGGGGGCAGTGCAGGCTAAACCCTAGAAAGCAAAGCAGAAGAAATAATCTTTTTATGGCAGTTCATGGTTAGGAAGTGACTCAGCTGAGGCAAATTACAGAGTCCATTTGGAGATACTGATTCCAAGAGCACTGGAGGCTGCAGTTGGAAATCTTGCGCAGCTGCACTGACAGAAATTTCAACCTTCACAAGCACGTAAGCCTGAAAATACTATTTGCAGTAATTCTGATCAGTTTTGTCCAGCTCTGCAGCAATTTTTTGTTATGAAAAGAACATGTGAGAGAACTGAGAATATATTATCCACCTACTTCTCACACAGATCAAGCAAAAACAAAGCAGGGTTTCATAATAAAAAATCAATTATCATTTCTAAGTAACTCAGAAATTGTATTATTACTTCTTTGAGTTTTGAATTCCCCGTTCCTCAAACTCAGCAAGCTGCCTAGTCTGCCCTGCAAACTACAGCACACAAAACTTGGAGGCAGTTCTTAGTACATTTAGAACGAATGCAACAATAATTACAGGATGAAAAACCTCTGTCACCCTACTCTCCACCAGAGCAGTTTTCGATCTGTAGATCTCGGGTATCTATAGACTACTTTTGAAGGGTGGGCAAAAGATAGGTAAGAAAAGCAGGCTTGTGGAGAGGATGTTTGAATCATCAAACGTCATGAAACAAGAGGATACACACATCCAAGAAAAACCCGAGGGAGCAGGTCTTCCAGATTAAAATACGTGTGTGGATCACTGCTCTCTAATAATTCAAGTAGCCAAGAAGCACAATTAGTATTGTAATTAAAACCAGCAGCGATTTTAAGTATTGTATAGACTAAGATGGAAACCAATTCTGCATTGAAGAGTTTACTATCTAAACAGATAGAACAGAGGGAAGGTCTAGAAAGGGCTTAGGCAAACAAGAAAGTTAAATCTTAAGTCCTGTCAGGCACACTATCTTTGTAGTTGCTTAACTTTTATCCTTTATTAATTAACAAGTCCTCTCTTGCTTCACAATGATTCATGTGTTCTCACAAGTGGGTAACCAAAGCTGTTTTGTAAAATATAATTAGCTCTCCATCCATTGATCCTACCAATTTATTTAAACACAGAGAGGGCTTACAAGCAAGACTCACAAAATGGCTGATCAGAAGCTACCCCATTTTATCCCAAGAATTCAAATGGGGAACGGATATCCAAGATACAATGGTCTTCAGGGTTGGTCCTGCCCCTTCAAATGCTCCCTGTTTCCCCTGTGCCTGTGGTACTCCTGGAGATGTGGGGCACAGCTGGTTGTGGCAGTACCACCAGGGATGCAGGGCACCTGGCCAGGGCAGCACAGCTTGGGTTGCGGGGAATACCAGGCACAGCAGCCCTTACAGCTGGTAAAGCTTCTCCAGCCACCCCAGTGAAACAGCAGGAAGGAAGCAGACCGGTAGCTGCGTCCGTGGGAACAGTCCATGGGCTGCTGCAGTACACAACAGCTCCTCCTGATTCCCCATCTTTTCCTTCCATAAAGGAGGAAGAAATGATGGTGATCATCTTGCTCAATTTCCCCTCAGGTGCAAGTCAGGGCTAAAAGCTACAAAAGGAAGGGTTTAGCCTTTAGAGCAATAGTAAGGAAAGGTTGTAAGCTTGCAAAGGGGTTTAAATCTCATATCCTTCACTATCAAAAGAACAATAACAATATGTGGAGGTTAGACTGAGGCTTACAGATAGCTGTCCACTTGAGTTTAGCTGTATTTTATAGTACTTTAATTAGTAGCCATACCTATAGGAGAAGTACCAGAATCCATACACTGTTAGAGCCTGAGCTGGGAGATACCCATTTCTTTTCATTTTTTTTTTCCTGCTGGGTGGGTTTGCACGCTGAAACACTAGTCTGGGTTTGGCATTTGATACTGAAACCATGTCATTTGCACTTGAAACAAGCAAGACAAAAATGTGATTGCTTATGCAAATCCTTGAACTTGCATAATTTTCAGATGTGGAAAGGTGTCTTTTTCTAGATACTATCACCTTTGAAATTGATTGTGCAGATGAAAGATTAAGTCCTAATTCTTCTAAAAAACACACACTAACGAATTTCGAACTATCACAGACAAGAACAAGCAGACAGTGCTGTTTTCTTTTAAATCAATTTATAATCTATGAAAGAACATTCCTTGGTGAAAAGTTTGCATTGGAAAAGCATTCACATTTGAAAAGCTTTAACAAAAAGAGATGCTTACAAATGTTTTAAAGACTCACAGTCAGGAAATTTTAACATGGGAGTAATTTTTCCCATGTACTGAGAGCACCTGTATTCTCCAATGAGAGTGAGGGGTGTTCAGCAGACCACAAGCAAGATTCAGGTTCCACAACACTTACTATTGCGGTTTGTAAGAAATAAAGCTAATTAAGTGTATACAGGCTGTATGATCAGATCCTGAATTACTATCCTAAAAAATGTTGCACAAAAGCATTTAGTATACAAAATACATAGCGCTTTTATACTGATTAGGCATTATATTTCTCCAATAAAAAAAAATTTCTTCAGTGTTAATGTCCTCAAATAATATAAATTGCTTGCGTCAACAAACACAGTACAATTAGCTTGTTACCCTTAAACTGAGTTTAAAATAAGCAAATTGTTTGATGACTTTGATGTTTTCCACCCAAAATGTGCTGGCTAATTTTTCCATTCCAGTTCCCATTCCAATCTTTAAACTGCCTTAATCTCCTGCCCTCAGATGTTGACCTCCTAAGAACAGAGGTCATAGGTTAGCACAGACAGAACTCAAAAGATCTGGACTATCAATTCATGCCTGAAAGATTTCTCTTCCACAAAAGAACCACTAAAAAAGCAAATTCCAAAATCCAGCTCCACAGGCTGCATAACATACAAACTTGTTGATATGTTACATTCACAAATATTCTAAAAAGGTTGGCTCTAAACAGTATGAATTAATTTCTGTAGGATACAAAAATAAATAAAACCAATGGCATCAACATGGAATAATGACTGAACTTCAAAGATAAAAAAGGAAAGCTCTAGACAGGAGAGAATTAAAAGTCAGCATCTTTAACCACAGATACATATGCTTCAAATGTTTCCAATCTCCACATTCAAAAGTAGCATTTTGCCACATCAGGCGTTTTTAAACACAATTTGTTTTCTTGTAAGAGTGGAAGTATGAGATTAGCTAACTCAGAAAATGAAACAGTACCAGTTTATATAAATTTTACTGATTATTAATGAGAATACTACCTCATTTTCTTGCCATAATCAGCCATACAACAGATTACTTGCTGCTTGTTTGGTCAATGAGCATACAGCTCATTAAAAAAATGCCAGATGTTTCTTTCTATGCATAAATGAAATGTATAGATTGTAAAGGAGAAAGATAATTTCATAAGGCTCCAGTGAGTTAGAAACACAGGGATAACAAGAACAAACCATTTGATAAAATTACTTCTGAGCTCCAAGTAAAATTTGTACATTATACAATGTACGTAAGGACAAAAATTCTAAAAGTGACGTGACTAATGATACTCCCACATTTAATACCATAAAATCCCACTGAACTATTTAACAAAAAGTAAATAAAAACACTGTAGGGTTTTTGACTTGGAAAACTGAAGTGCTTCGCACATTTTAAGTAAGTATTAAGAGGAGACGTAGGCACATATTCCTAGCATTAATTATATGAGGAGCTCTCAAAAAATATATCAAAGCACAAAAACATGGAAAAACCAGCCTGATCAACAGGAAATTAATGATTTTTCATATACTTACTGGAAAGAAGTGATTTACAACTAACTCAAGAATGCAAATAAAATCAAACCTTTAAAAAGGTAAATGAATAGGCTTTTCCTTACATCTGAGCTAGATATATTTTCTAATCCTACTACCAACTACTGATGATTCCCTCCCATTGATGGAAGAAGAAATACTGCGTAATTTTGTAGATCAATTCATCTCATTATGGTGACACAGACTGACACATACACACTCTATTGTTTTGTTTTACATTATTAGTTTAGCACAACAAAAAGGCAGAGCTACTGATTTTAAATACTAGCAAATCTGAAGCTGAATTTGAAACATTGAACTATTTCAGCTTTTTATATTGGTCAAAGTTATCCATTTATCATTGAGGAAATCAAAGCATTCTGGTTAAACTTTGATGCAAAGGCTGTTGCAACATTAATTGCAGACAATGAAATAAGAGCAGTCTGTGGTTTGCTATTGTTTTCAGAGCTGTCTGAAGTAAATTAAATGCTTAGCATTTAAACTGTCCAACAGCTAAAAGAATAAAACTCCAAGTAACTTCTAGGCTAAAGAAAGCCATTCAGCACAAGACCAGCGCAATTTAAATCAATTTTTGTACTTTCAGCTATTCATTGTAAAAGCTCTAGTGCCAGAAGACTCAACACCAATAAGATTATAAATGAATGGAGATCAAAGAAAAGAAATTGTTTAGCTCCCTCCCATATTTCATAGTGACCTTTCACAACTCCTTCCTCCTTAACTGTTCCGCGGGTCTGTTACTGAGCAAACCCAGCTCCCTCTACTCCATCAATAATGCTGGCCTCGGCTTGCTATTCCTCCAGCTCGGCCACGGCCACCTTTGTTCTCTCTTTCACATGTATGTGCAATTTCTTCTGTGAAACCACTTCCTTCATTCTTGTCCTACAGTGTCGTATGGTTTCAAAGAAAAAACAGTCCAAATCTCCAAGCCTAGCTGCCACCCAGAGGAGTGTTCAAGCTAATTTCTATCCATTACCTACAAATTCAGCATTCAAAAGAGAAGGAAACAATTTACACTCTAGTAGCAGCCTGTGAACTGACATGTGAGTTCTCCTACATTGCCTTTTCTCATTTGCAACGTGAAATAGGATAGTTATTGTATACTTCTTTAGCCTAGTCAATTCAGTGCTTGGACTCACTGCTAAATCCAGATGAATCTTGAACACAATATGGAAGTACTGACTTTGGGGCTCTCACTAAGATATCTTCATGCATTAAAAGTATTAATTACTTTGCAATGGCTCTATGAAATGGCATGGTTTAATCGGTCTCAACGAAATGCACAGGATTCTGGAGCACAAGAAAAAAAGTCAAAATAATTTTACAGAGGAGCCTTATGCTAGGCGCCCAATTTGCAATTATCAGACCCTGTAGAGCACTTACTATTTTATAGCACCCAATATGTTTAGGGCCAAGCTCCAACTGAGCAACTGTTACAGCTGGGAGCATTTGGTGGCTCTGCAAAACAAACTCCAGATGTGTCACGTTTGTCACCCAGTAAATGAGGAACATACAGTAAGAAGGCTACTGCAAAAAGTCCCATTTCAGATCAACCCTCCCACATCCACTGGAATCACCTGGGTCTTCACAGGGCTGCAAAGCAGGAGCTTACATCCCACCTAAACTTCAGCTCCTTGTGCATTAGAGCTTTTGACTTGCAGCAGTCTTTCAAAAGGGAGGAAACTTTGATTCAATCCCTGTTTGTGCCTGAGGGGATTCAGGCTTCTTGGCACTCCCCCGTGAAGAGTGCCTGAACTATCAGCTTTGAGGTGGTAATTTGGAGACTGGGAAAACTTTGTACTTCTCATATTGACAACATTTTCAATGGTCTGTCCTCCCCTACCCAAGCCCTTCTCTTCCCTCTCCTTCCTGATCTTCCTCAAGCCTGTGCTCGATTTCATGTTCCTGTTCCTTCCTAATCTCCTCCTTATCTGTTGTCCTTGCAACATCTCCCTGTCACCCTGCTTGAGGGACCATAGACATCACAGGAGCATTTTTATTTGACCTCCACTGTCTCCTCTCTGAACAGCTTCCCATAACCAGAAGAAGCAACTGCAAAGTCCCACTTAGTCCTGCTACTTCTGGATGGAGCACACCACCTTGCTCTGCAGGGGTGGCTTAAACTGGTACTTTTTTCCCCAAATAAACCTACCTTTCCTAGTGTAAATATGCCCTTAAACCCATGGTTTCTTTCAGGACATAGCCTATGTCTTATTACCTGCTTGAGAAGTGCTCTAGCACACTGTCAGTGCACTTGGGGGGGTGGGGGTGTGTGCACAGTGGGAATAGGAGTAGCGTGCCTGCACCACCACTACAGAGCTGATGACTACCTCCGTGACACATTCCTCTTATATAATGAGCTGCTGAGCTTCTTGACAAAATAAGATATTGAAGTAAATTCACATTTTTAAATGATTCATATTTAAGTAGGTTTGATCTTTAAGTGTCAAGGACAGAAACATGAAGCCACAGCTAATAAAAGAAACAGCTGTAGCAATCTGGAATTATATTACTGCACAGATTTTATTAATTTGAAGTTAAAGGGCTCCAGAACTTTTATTCCTTCTGAAGAGCTTCAGATTAATCAACAGCGGTAAATCAAAGGCAACGGTTTGGGAATATCTGATTTAATTCAGTTTTATCCAACTTTCAAATTCTTGGTATC
Source organism: Burhinus bistriatus (assembly GCA_013397275.1). Taxonomy (NCBI): domain Eukaryota; kingdom Metazoa; phylum Chordata; class Aves; order Charadriiformes; family Burhinidae; genus Burhinus; species Burhinus bistriatus. The sequence continues at coordinate 179,089 of VYXH01010039.1, read as the reverse complement.
TTTTTCAACAGGCCAAGATATATGGCAAATGTTTCCATCATCTGGAATCACCATTATAATCTTTCCTTAGTGTTACATATTTATTACATGCTTTGAGTACGTTTTGCTAGGTGATGCTGAAGTGCAACACATCAAGATAAGCAAGGAAATGCAACTGTTTTCCCAAAATAAAAGGGATTTGGGGTGTAACTACACGGAACATTTTTGTAGTAAAATATAGCACAGACTGTGTTCATCTTTTTAAAAGACAGTTCGTCCTGTGAGCAGTTCTGTTCCCAGTTCATCGATAGCTATAGCACGTCACGTGAGCAAAAAGAAGCACAGTCTGTAGTCAGGGTCAACATCAACTTAAAAAGAAATTTCCACGATTACGGAAATCTTTTCAAATAATGCCCTCTTCCCTACTACTTTCAAAGCACAGGCTTAAGTATTTACTGAGTTAGGCCCTGAAAAATATATGCACATTTTGTTTATTCTTGTCTACTTGAAAGCAGTATACTAGTATAGCAGTAAGAAATTAAACAGTGAGAGAGAAATTTGAATTAAGGTAGAAGATGCTAGTTATATTAGGAAGATTTTTAGAAAGAGAAACAATTGTTTGTAAATTATTTACTGAAATACTTTTAACATACACTCTACTGAAGTTATGCATAATCTCTGTTAAACTGAACAAAATTCTCAATTCCTTCTTGCTTCTAAATTCCTTCAGATATGGGGAATCATTACTACAGGTAAGACTCCAGTATGATCACTAGGATGATCACCATAGTAAAGGCCTGAATATATGCTGGCACTTTACTGTAAATGAGATAGAGCTCTTCCCTGGATGAAAGAGGATGAAATACTCAGAAAACATGAGGCCTGAGAAGAGGCTGATTAAAGAAAAATTTATTTTCTGATTAAAGAAAAATATTCCACATTCCAAAAACAGTGTATGTACTTAAGAAACCCATCTGCTGTGCAGGGACAGCTTTATTCTACATGAGGCTGCATAAAAACAACACCTTCCTACTCACTTCATCTGGCCCTTGTACATTTTCAGAATTGTATCTACTTACTTTAGCGTCAAATTTGGATTTGTTATTATAAACACTATCAAAATTTGGGGCCTATCTCTTCTTAACTGTACATGCATGCAAATGGATACCAAAGACAACTTTATTCAGGCTCTACTTTGTTCTTAATACAAGCTTGCAATGAAGAAAATTAGGCTTAGATACTACTTAGTGGCCACCAGGTTCCCAGCTCTTGCTTTAGCACAGAAATTTGCATTCACTTGAAGAATGTGAATAGCCCTATCAGAAGGCACATTTGAAGGAAAGGAAGCACATGTTTTTGTGTGTTTTGTTGATTTGTACACCTAACTGCAAAGCCCAATTCCCACCCACACCCAAGTGAGCAGACTGAAACACTGCATGGTCATGGAAGTTCATCAGCAACCATGGTATCTGAAATGAATCCTTACTTTCAAGTTGCCTTGTGATGAATTTGGTAGTTAAATTGTGTGTAACCAGAAAACAGCCTTTCAAATGAACAAAGAATTGCCTGTATCACCACCCAGCACACTACAATGTGCCTGGGGACCCCGAAATAACTCTGACCTCTCTCTCAGAAGCAGCACAAGCTGATAAGGGATCAAATTAAGCTTTGTAGCCTGCATCTAACTATGGGCACCTGGCTTTGCAAATTAAACAATGTTCTCTACATTTAAAATTTGGACTGGATTTCCTCCACATCTTCTGAAAGACAAAATCTTTTTTTCTAATATTAAACATACTGTTATGCACAACTGTAACCATTTTTACATCTAGCTCCAACGTTCAAGTACTGATCCTTTGGCTTGGCATCCTGGATCCTGACTGTCTGAGCTACGGAAATAGGCATGAAGAGAAATCCATTACCAAGGAAGGCACCTCCCAATGCTGCGTGCTGGATATGGGTGTATAAGCTAGGCTAGCCCATGGCTTGCAGCCTTCTGAGAGGCAAGGCTTTCCTGCTTGTGCTTTCACTCTGGGGCACTTATTCTACCACAGCTCTACATCTGGCATTTCCAGAAGACTGAAGTTTAGCTACACCCTGGGCTGGAGATGAACTCATGCTAAATAAATGTACGGTCCGCAGATACTGAGCGCTATACATACAAGTCAGTGGCAGTTGTTTTGTCTTTCCTCCCTTAAGCCACCTTCCTTTCATTTTTTGGTGAAGAAAATAGTCTTGGAGATCTGATTCTGTTCTCATCAGGCTGGACAGACCAAGTCCTGGAAGCACACTGTGTGTTTGATATGCAGGAAGGCCGTGGCTGCTGAGCTCCATTTAACACAGATGGATGATGGAGAGATTTTAACAAGGGCTGTCTAACGAATATATGCAGTAACACTTTTCAGAGGCTTCTAACTTAGACTTGGATGGGTCTGCACAAAGACAAGGAAAGATTAACCCTAGAGATCCATCTCCAAGCCAGCCTTCAAGCCTCCAACCCACAGCCCCGAGTGGCAGGTATTTTTAAAAGTTACCTATTTTTCAACTCTATTAATAAATCCCTCTAAGTTTCATCCCACTCTTGGAAAAACCCGAACTGTTGCTAAACCTTCCAAAAAGCCTGAAAAAAAGAGCAAGTAGGGAAAACTGTGTCCCTAATGATTGCAGTCCAGCAAAGATATAACCTTCTTAAAGTAATGGAGTAGTGCAAGGCTCTCAAGCTTTTTGTTTTTTGTTTTTGTTTTTTTTTTTAAATCTAGCAGCATTCTGCTGCTCCTGTTACGAGCAGTTCATACTCGTCTATTGGCTTATTATGGCACAGTCAGCAAATATCAATAATAACATCATGTAAGAAAGCAAAGAAAGCACATCTCAGAATGGCGTTTATCCCCTTTCCTGGCCTACTGTCTTGTGTGCAAATTATTAACTATATAAAACTCTGCACAACTAATCTCAAATTTTGCTTTAGGATCCAAGACGAAGTTGCATCCAGCAACTCGGGTACATTATCTATTTGTCTTTTGCATAGTAGGCATTGATACTGAAGAAATGCCTAAACCAGTGATTACCAGAGATGGAAAGCTATACCTTCCTATTTCTTCCACTCTCTCCTTAAATACATGCTCCTGTTGGAAAGAGGATAGTAGGCCAGAGGAACCTCATTTCACATGACAATTTTCACGTAAGAGAACAAAACTAAGGTGATCTTTGCAGCCCATAAGCCTAAGAGGGGTCTCAAACACCACTGGAAAGAGGAACCAAACACCCAACAGAATCGCTGTGAAGCAGGGAAAAAGCAAACAGACAAGAAAATGCCCTACGCTTGAAAAACAGGAAAACAAACAATGAAAACCAGAAAGAAAGAAATTCTTACCGTGTAAAACCAGGTGAAAGAGTCAGGGAGGAGGAGGAGGTGTTCACATTCTAATTTCCAAAACAACACCCTCACGAGTAAGGCCCTTTTGCAAGGCTGTATTTTTGAGAAATCTGTGTAAAAGCCATGCAACTTCTGCATTACTCTGTGCCAGCTTCCTCTTTAGAAAACGGCAGAATTGTGAACACCATCTAGTCCTGGACAGCAGCAGGAAAATTCAGCCCTTTGACAGTGATATGCTGACACCATTTTGTGCCAACGGGTACAACTCCCTGAACTTTTCATCCGTTTCTCTGGATGGCTGGGTGCTCTTGCTTTGCCTGCCCCCCTGTTTTGCACCTGTGCTTCTCAGGACCTGCCCAAAGTGGGTTCCTGGGGCTGGCCGAGGGCAGAAATGGATGCGTCCCCATGGCGTAGCTGTGTGCGGTGACCATCAGCCTGGCCTTGCCTCCCAGCTCTTGGGTGAAGGGACTCTGATGGGCTTTCCCCATTTGCCTTGGCCCCATCTGTCTGCTAAGCACAGTTTTTATGAGCTTTTCCCATTTCAGTACTAGTTCAGGGCCCTCCTTCACAGCCCATACCACCCCCATTATTCACGTCTCCTTCACAAAAATCTGCTTGGCTTGAGCCGTAGGAGGCTTTTCTATGAAAATAATTATACACTTGAGCATGATTCAGTCAGTAGAGATAGAACTGATAAAATTTCAAGTTTGAAGTGACTTTGTATCATGTAACTTTTCTGTCCTAAACTAGCTCTCCTAGTCCTACTAACTTCAATCCAAACACCCTCCACAGCACTCCACTGTGCCACCATCTCTGCCTGCCTCACACCTGTTCAGCGGCTGTTTGTGCAGACCACAAGCTTTTAAAGACTTTTAAGATCTCATCATAGTCTGACTTTGGATCACCTGCAGAATGTCTTCAGATATTAAATCCATTTTCTGTCTGACTCAGACACAAACTAATTTAAAGTGACTATTTTATTTTTCTAATTACAGCCCCCACCCAAGTGGCTGTATTTCAACCGGTTGGTTTAGAAATATGTTTTTCTTCACTTGAAAACTATGCTTTTGGTCATGTCTAGGAGTCACTGGCAAACACCATTTACTACATCTTAACACAAAACCACTTTATTGTCTTTCCTTCATAGATGTCTACGTTGGAAAAAGAGTTTTGAAGTATTACATTGATGCTGCAGTGCTCATTACTATTTAGCCAATGGCTAAATACATGGCTATTTCACTAGCCATATTCCCAGAACATAATTTGGCATCACCATTTATCCAGTGGCAATGCTTTGTTAAGCTCCCTCATTTCCAGCAGCTCCTGACTCTCCACCGCACAGTTTACTTGCAGGGCTGCGCTGTAAACCAAGTGAGTGAAATGTTTAATGTCAAACCCAAAATCTCACAACACATTACTTATTTATTACATGTTTAAATCCAAACCACTTACTGATACAGGTCACCCATGCTAGAAAGCCTCCCTGCCACAAGTGTGATGTTAGCAGAGGGCAGCGTAGGACTGAAACGTCATAAATTAGAACTGGGAGGTGGAGTTATACCCTTAATTATTTCTTCCTTGTCCCTTCCTTCTTGCTTTATTTTATTGATTCCATTAGTTATAAATACTGCAAAACCAAAAAAAGAAGAAAAAAAAAAAAAAAAGGGGTCATCCTCCCCATCCCCCTTGAAATGTTCCCATGTGAAGCAAGTGACAATTCAAGCAGATAAAGAACTACAGACACTCTGCTGAAAAAGTATCCAACTTTGAGCTTCTACTAGGAATATTTACAGATACCGGGTAATACCTCTAGGTCCTAAAGATAACTCTAGCTTCTACTCCTGTGAGCATTATGCATGGTTTTGTTAATACTGTGCCAAAGGTCTGTGGGTCAAATTTATTTAAACGTACACTGCACAAAAGAATATTCCCAGCTATATAACTTTATAAAAATAATATTAAATTAAAAAATTACAACTGACAAAATGGTCCTTTACCAGGTTTCAATTTAGGTCACATACAAACACTGGGAGTGTTTGGTTTGGTTTTTTTTTTGTAGGCCAANAACAAACCGTGGGGGGTTTTTTTTTTTTTTTTTTTTTTTTTTTTTTTTTTAAAAAGTGTAATTTTTTTTCCCTTCCTCCCTTTTTCCTCCTCCAAATCTTATTCTGAGATGGTGGACTAGGTTCCGATTTCATTTCTTCTACTCTAAATCAAGATTTCACAGACTTTTCTACAAGTTACTGAGCAGGTGATTAAGGTGCGAATTCAGAGTTCTCTATCTTTTCTGTATCAGCTCCCCACGGTCATTCCTGGAGAGCAGCATAGCGTGCTTTTGTGTCAGCTCACTGTCAAAGCTGAGCAAAACACATTGTGTTCAGCATGTGTTAGGAGTTCCTATGAAGGGAGCTACAACCTGCTGCAGTGTAATGCATTGCAAATTCATGCCCTGGCTTACTTGGGTAAAGACCAGCCCCACGAGCTGCCACTGTGCATCTTTGCCATAAAACACCACTTCTGAACCCAGCACTCCACAGATGCAAATCCCTGCCGAGACTCATTTAGAAACCTCCCCTCTAGCCCAGATTACTCTAGACACTGTGAAAAAAATATATACATAAGATGGATGGATATTACAATAACAAAGTAAGGTCTGGGAACCTAAAGCCTGCAGGGTTCTTATAGCCACAGCTTCACTTCACATGGACCACAAAAGACTTTCCTTTCCTAGCACTGGCATGAGCTAGCATGCTGGCTGAGAAAGATGCCAGTGGCCAGTATCACCGACAACAATTACAAAGCCTTCCCACCTATGATATAAAATTAATGTGGCCCACAGTAACGCTGAAGGGGAAATATTATCATAGCAAGGTCCCCACAGCAACAACACTCTGCAAATTACACAGGTGTGGAAGCACCACAAAATCTACCAAAAAGCACCAATATTTGGTAACGTCAGTATCATGACTTGGTGTCCACCCCACCCCCACCCCCCGCATATATTGCCGCTTTTCACTTTCTTTTTCCCATCTTTGCTATCTCTGTCAGTCTTCCCTTCTGCTTGAAATCCCACCTACACCATTCATAGTCATGGAATCCATTCAAATGGGATCCATTCAAAAAGATGCAGTGAGGTTCGGCCCTCACACTGTTACACTGATAACATAGAAAAGAGATAAACACAAGAAAGTGGAATTAGCTTTCCTAAGTGGAGGCAGTTCTCAATACAACAGCAATCTTTAAGAAATTTTCTACTACATGTTGGAGATGCACTTTTTTTATTGGATAGATGTTCGATCAGAACTAATTATCCTTCAAGCAAAGACACTGTTCTTTGCTGAGTGATAATGTCAATGCTACTTCAGACATTTCAAATTTCAGACTTTTTTTGTTGTCTGATGACTTAAGCATAAGAATTTTGAGACAGAAGTGGGTAGATGTTTTTGCCCACGTTTTCATATTCAAATTAATTCAATTTAATTTTGAATTTTTCCTTCTTTAAAGGCAAGTGAACATGAAAGAGTACATTGTCTCATGGACCACCCCTCTGCGTTGTTTTTCAGGGTATATCTGTTCCAATTTTTTCTATGCTTTAGCTATGAAAAAACATCATTAAAAGTAGGATTCATCTCACCTAACTTGAGAGACTTGTAACGGATTGGAGCTAGGCTGCTTTTGTAGTCCCTGAAGAGAAACAGCCAGATGGCAAGATTCATTCTCAGTATTTTAGATGCTTCCCTAGGATGAGATGAATTGCACTCTGAAAGTACTGCTTCCTCTGCATTGACTACACTGTCCACTACAGATATCCACATTTGTTCAAATCCCTGTCTTCCTTAAATATATAGTTTTTCTTTGTTTACCTACAACCTGTCCATTTAAATTTCAAGGTTTTTGAAGCAGGGACTATTTTCCTTCATATACATGTGTAACAAACAGGACAACAGTATCATGACTGCACAACTGTGGTCTTTATTTGCTGCCACAGTATGAAACCAATAACAATGGTAATCCTAATACCCTAAACAGATCAGTAATTACAGTCCATGGAAAACCAATGGTTTAAATAAGAACTATATGAAAACGCTCAAAAAAAAAAAAAAAAAAAAAAAAAGAAAAAAGATTTTTCACAGCCATTGCACGCACCACAACTCTGAAAGGCCAGATATGGTGAGCAATCAAAAAGAAAGCTTTGTCCGGCTTACAAAGTCTCTCCTTGTTGTGGTTATGGACTCTGATCTGTTACAGCAGCAATAAATTTTGTTCATGGCCTTTAGCTTTTACAAAGAAGGTGAAAGAGAGACAACTATCATGTTGTCTCCAGTCCTTAATTAAAAAAAAAAAAAAGTCTTTTAACAGAGGTGGGGACAAGTGGAGTTCATCTGCAGCCAGCAAAGGCTTCCGATCCCCCGTTTTCAAGGCTGGGCTCCACTGCCTTTCCAGGTGACACCCTCTTTCCCAAGCTACTCTTTGCTTCAGAATTTGCAATGGAAGAGAGCCACCTCTCAGTCACACCATACCTCAAATACTGCAGGCAAAACTTGGCTGTTGGATGTTCTTACTAGGATCCTTCACAAACTATATATTCCCTTTGATCTCAGTTATTACAGCTACTGGGCTGGGCAATACTATGAGGAAAAAAGGGAGATTCACCTAAATACAAGAGCTTGGGCAGGAAGGCTGTCCTTGGGGAACTAGGTGCAGGTGGCTTCGTAGTGAAGAAGATTACAGGACTTCTTCAAGCCATCAGAGGCAGAAAGTAAAGCAAAACAGTGCAAGTCAGACTGCTGCACTTGTGTATAAAGAAGTGCAGCTCTCAAGACGAACCTGCAATTTGCAAAATATTATTACAACAGTTCTTCAGACCATCAGGCATTAAAACCTTTGGAAAGACTTGATATTCTGTTCACTAAGTAAAAATATAATTAATCAAATTATGTACATTGCAACCCTGGCTGCACCACCTGTACTTTCTTCTGTATAAAAGTACTGATGCACAGTTTAAAACCCCACTGCACACAATAGTCTCTTTAGCGTTCACAATTCTCACCTAAACATGATGTCATTTCACTTGCATTCAGATTGATCTCTCTTCTCAGTCTAACAGCAATATTTTCAAAATAATATTACATTCCTTTGCAGGCTCCTTCTAATTCAATAAAACCTTCTCAAGTAAAACCAGTCAAGTGGGTGATTTATGTAGTTGTATAGATACAGCTTAATAAGTCTAATCAAATTACTAGGCTACATGTAAAAGCCAAATTTAGATAGACGGGTTTCCTTTCACAAATGAATAAATGCTGAAAACAATTTCAAGAAAAACTTGCAAAGAAAAAAAAGGGGGGG
>VYXH01010039.1:144629-165251 GCA_013397275.1 Burhinus bistriatus | reverse complement strand
GTTTGCAGCTGGAGAGGGAGGGAAGGATAAAAGGAAGAGGAAACCAGGGATAGATTTTTGTTTTTCCAGTGAGCTAAATCTGTTCACAGAAAGGTTCAATGAGCTCCAGGGCATACACAGCGGAAATAGCAACTTTTGAGATGAGAATGTGTTCCTTAATATTTTATGTAAAAAAGAAAAATCTACAGTATTACAAATATTTTTTTAAAGGCCAACATATTATAAATTTACTTTAAACATAAAGCTATAAAGCACTTTATTTCTCAAAGATTTGCACTTCAGCTCTTAGCCAATGAAGAGCCATGTACACTACATGTATACAAGGTTTATTAGATAGGGTGAGTTATTGCAAGTAACTTTACGGTAGGGAAAGAACAGGTACGTAGGCAGTTACCGCAATGCAGCTGGTACACTGCAATTTGACATCCTTATTTACTTGGAATTTTCTTCTGTCTTTAATTTCCACCTTGACCGTAGTTGTGTTCATAAACTTGTTTCCATTCATCACCCTGTTGCTGTCCCACACTGTTACTCTTCTTACTGAGAAGTGTGCCAAAGTATTGATTTTAGCTTTTGAACAAAAGGCTCTCTCTGATTCAAAACCACCCTCCCTATACAACAGAAGAATTTATTCTTTCTCAATTTATTTATATGTCTAAAGAAACTTTTACAAACTGTTTTAACTGTTAAGAACTTTAAGTAAATTCTAACTCAGCTTAATACTTTCGGCTCTTGTTCCACCACAACTTCCAAGAAGTGACTTCCTTTGATAATCTTCTACTCCTTTCTTTCACATTACCTTTTCTCTACCAATATCCCTCCCTGGAGAAGGTTCTCTGCCAGAAGAACTAAGTAATTTCCCACAATTCTCCTTTTCTTGGGAATCAAGTTCAGCCTTTTCTCCATTCAAGCCTCCAGTAAGCCTTCAGCTTACCTATGTTCTCTAACCAGTTTTCCTAACAAATGTCTGCCTTAAAAAAAATTGTTACTGACTTTTTATCATTCCATTTAACCTAAACCAAATTAACCCAGTTCATGTTTTGTCTTCATTTTTTAAACAACCAGGTTTTCTATAAGGTCAGCAATTCCTTCCAAGTCCAAAATAACACAACTTCTATTCTGAATTACTCTTTCAGTAAGAAAACTATTGACTGTCATGTACAGAAATATCACATCATTATAAAATCATTTGTACTTAAATATAGACCTAGCCTACCTGTAATGTTATTATTCCTACTAGCATTCCCCTCATAATCTTGTTATTACACTGTCTATATATAAATCCTAAGCCAGAGGTCTACAACAGGTCTTTCATAATGCCTTCCCAAAGTGATTTTGACCAAAGAGATTCTACTGTGTCCATGCTACTGTTTGTTTCTTTACATGGTGCCACTTCATTCATGACACCTTACTAATTTTCTGCTTGATTTTCAGTATTTGTGTTCAGGCCATGAATGTTATTTGACCGTGTTTCCGCTGCCTCTGTATCTGGTTACACATTCAGTCCCAGCTGTTCTAGTTTTGTATACTAATGAAAAGAGCCTGGATAATAAACATCTCATTTGCTTTTCCTCCCTGACCTCAACCTCTTTTCTCAATACAGTAAGTATATTTTTTTTGTTAGTGTAGCACCTACACAACTAGTCTTCTACGACTAGTTTTTGCCCTTTGCTCCTTTGCATAGACTATTTACATTACTGCATGTGCAATTCTCATTTACCCAATTTGCCGCCTTCTGTGCTTTAATACCAGGCATGAAAATCAAGCCAACCTCTTCTCCCATTTCTCAGTTTAAGTATTTTCTCATCAGTCATGCTAGGCACAAGATAGAGTTTTAGGACTCAGTTCAGTAAATTCAAAGGGACGGTTCCTCTTCCCCCACCTCAGTCTCACATTGACTCAGGAAGAAAACCGTTTACCTCTTCTTGGTAATGTCAAGTTTTCTACTATGTTTCTGCTCCCTGAATCAGTTCTATACAGAGCCAAAAAACCACCAGCACACCTCAAAAAAAAGCCACGCGAGTATGCAGTCATGGTAGGTAAGGCTGTCCTGTGCAGCACCTTGCCAGCTTACATTGCCTCAGTGATCTCCTGAAACCATGCCGTTAATGCCAGACAGTTTATAATACCCTCTGAAGTCCACCTATTGAGAAGCATCACCTTCTCTTCTCCCAATGGTCGAACACCTCCAAGTTCCCTCCTCACAACTGCCCCCTCGCTACCGGCTGACCACACTGCCTTTGGGAACCCCACAGATCTCCCCCAGGATGGAGGCTCTTCCCTTCCTTTACTCACTGATGAGCTATTCCACTCTCAGGAGAGCACAGTCACTTTATGCAACTGAAACTGCTCCCTTTTCTGTTACAAACACTCTTGCCTGCTGTAAGGCAGGTTTTGCAGAAACCTGAAAGCTCTTTCCACAAAAATTGGGAACAAATGGACATGACCTTTTATGCAATCATTAAATAGTGAAGATTATCCTCTTTCTATTATCATTGGGAGGGGGCACTTTTTTTTTTTTTCCTTTTTTCTTCTTTCATGAAACAAGGGTCTGAGGTGCAGCTGAACAGGTTCTCCAAGGCACCTTGACATTCAGTTCATTTTAGTGAAGTGTCAAGTGCAAAACTTCCCAATGGGGGAGAAAACCAGCATGGCTAGGCTGTGGGCATGGTGTACCTCTTCCACTGAAAAACTCATGACNAAATTTTAAAAATAAAAACATAAAGAAATAAAAAAATGTGGGCCACCAGAAGATGCAGAATGCCATCAAGTCTGCTTCTCTCATTTCTTCCACAAGGGATATAAATGCACTGAAACCTGGCATCTCCGCCATGTGTGTAATGGTGAGGATGGAACACAGTATGTCTCCAATTCACTCATTCTGAAAAACAGACTGAATATACTAGAACACAGTTCTCCCCTAACAAATCTAAAAATCAGCTAATTTCAATGTAGATTGTCCCATAAACACAGGTGGAAGCACAAGAGCACAGGAAGGCGCAATGTACAACCCACACAGTTTGCTGCATTTTTCAAGTACTGAAAATGTACTCCGTCGAAAGCACAGACTCAATGGTAGTTATTTCACCTAAAACTAAACCACAATTTCCTCCAGATTTACTACACCTCACTGGTGTCGTTAACCACATTTTCAGAAACAACTGCAGCACATCTATTTTCCACGCCTGCCCTACGATGTCTGTAAGCTTTGTTTCTGTGCTCCTCTCTACATCCCCATGCATGCAAACGACAATCCCCTATGCCAGGAGATATTTTAGCTATCTAAAGCTTTCCTATCCACCTCCCTCACCACCTCCTACTGTCTCAAAAGACTGCATATAATTAAAAAGAAATTAGGCCCAGATTGTGCTCTGCTAACTCAGGTGTAGTAGGATCCCTCTCTGCACATGCACCTCTCTCCCCTCCCCTGCATAAAAGTGGCCTGAGAGAGAGTCATGTTTTCTTACTGCAGACCCTTAACATCCCTCTCTGGGAAGCTGTCCTTAACCTTTAAATTGGATACTAGTAGCAAAAAAACAGTACCAGGAAAATACCAAAAAAGCTGTTCATCCACCTTTTTGCACACCAGCTTTACATGAGAAAAATCCAGTGGTTCATGTCTCACCAGTAAACAGAGGCTAACACAGTAAACCAGGCTAACACTGTGGGCAACTACAGAAGCCACAGGCTGACAGTGAAAACGGGCGTTTCATACAGATGATTCAGCAAGTCAGCAGTACAGAGGGAGTTCTGAACCTGTTAAGTCAGTTTCAGCTCACCTGTTCTCATGGCAAAATATATCCCGATTATACTGACCTGCCTCTTTCTTCCTGAAGCATGTTGTAACAGGTAGCTACCAACAACTCTGCAGACCAACAGGGGAAAGGCAGACTGAGGAGAGTAGCTGGGTTGTGTTGGTAGATACAGGCTAATACATACCCAGGACAGAAAGGATCTTAATTGTGAGCAGTAAGTTGACGTAGTACTGTGGGATAGGAAGAATGAAGGTAAGAAAGAGGATAGTGGTTGGATCATGATGGAACTCAGCAACTTGACTTTCTCAAGGGGCAGAGGACAGGGTGGTAGAAGGGCTGGGCCATGTTGAAAGACCAGGGGTGGTAGCCTACAAGCTGGGGCAATGGCCTGGCTGACTATTCAAGCTAAAACTGACCTGTGAAAAAGAAGTGGCCGACAGTTACAGTGGCTACAGGTTCTCAAAGCCACAGAAGAGCCAACTCTCCTCTCTTCCCAGGCTGCGAAGCCACAGGAGCAGCTCAAGACCCAGAAGCAGAATAGGGGTTTACAGCCCAATCCTGACTTGAACTGTGCTAGCAGTCCACCCCTGCCACTACCTCTTTGTCTTTCTCCTTCTCCTCTGGTTGGTCCCAGCCACCCACAGGCTGAAGCCCAAAGAACTGTCCTCACACCACCACCACACCCTGGGCTGAAAAACGGAGCCTGCCAGCCCAGCACAGTGCCACAACTGCAACCTCATGAGTCCTTGCCTCAGAAATCCGAGATCCCTGCTATGGAGGATGCTTTCTGAAAACTACTATCAGCTGCATTAGTGCAAAGCCCCTCCATGCTTCAATGACCTCTTCTGATTCTTCAGAGAGAAGAAAGCTGTCTGCTTGAAAGCTACTGTAAGCCAGGGAACGAGGGAGTAAGAGAGTATGGATCATATTTAGCCAACTGGGAGTAACTATGCCCTAAGCAATCCCAAGATAAAAATCCATTACCTTATAAACAGGAACCTCTCTCGAACTATTCTCAAGCTTTTGGGCAAATACTCTTTTTACTTTTATGGTAGAGGTGTAATTGGTTCCCACCGAGGACTCATGTTGCACTGTGCAAGGTCCTGCACAAATGATACAAGAAGGCATGGTTTATCAACAGGCAATACACCCACACTGCTAAATCATTTGGAGTTCAGAACCTAAGTTTGCTATTTATTTTAAATGCTAATAGATAAGTGAAACACAAAAATTAAATACTGGTTAGAATATTTGTTTACTAAAATCAAAGTCACCACACACACAAAAATAATACAAGAATATCTCACAAAATTGGTGGGGTTCAAATGTTATTGCTCCCAAAGCAAAGAAGTGATAAATAGGGTGACATTTTTATTTGGGCTGGTTTACTTTTAAGTTGTAGTTATTTTCACATGATCTACACTGTAAAAACAAAACACTTTTTCCTTTACTATAAAAGCAAAATTAAACAGCAACATTTATACTGTAGTAACAATTCCTGACTTAGTATTCGAGTCCTCTAGTAGTTATATATTTTTTTATTATGGTTAATCCTCCTTAGCTGTTCTTACACAGCAGATTATACATTTACTAATTTCTTCATTTTTTAATCTAGTACTAGATAATCTAGTATCCCATCAGTTCTATCAATTTAAAGTTATAGTCAGTTCTATCTTAAATAGATACAATTTTATCAGAATTACAAATATTGATTAGCTATGCAGATATTTGAATAAAGGAACACTTGGAGGAAGAATGAGCACAAGGTTACTTTATACTTCAAACCTTTATCACTTTTCTTTGGAGGGAAGGGAGTGCAGATCATCTAAATACGTGACAGTTAAGGTACTAGAGAGCAGTGAAACTAGTAATAAATGTCTAACATGGTCTGGACGTAACAGGAAATGAGTGGGTGACTTCAAATTAAATTATTTCTTAGAAATACACGGCAGTGGAAGGAGATAATGTTGATGCTTCAAAAAGTAACTTGAACCTTTAAATTATTATTTGGGAGAGTATTTAAATTGTAATTTCACTGTGAACTAGTTCTCTATAAACAGCTGCATTTTAAAAGCTGACAGAAATGACAAGTTGCTTCAGAGCCACTTCTGTTATCAAAGCATAAGCTGTATTCTGTTACAAACGACATGTCCTGTCTTTCAATGAAACACCTGTGAATTACAGTGATACCAATCAGAAAACAGCATTTAAGGCAAAACCCTTTTAAAGTAAACAGAAGCAGATTAAAGTGATTTTTATGGAAGAGAACAAAGGATTTTAACTATAAAAGATAAACTATTTAAATTTATTAGCATAGGTATTGGGAAAGTATTCAGAATTGTTTGAAAATTTTTACTTTTAAAATACTATCTTATTACTATAGTTACAATTGTATTTATTGAGGAAGTAATTGTGAAACTGGAATATCACGCATACAACTGCATTAATCAAATGACAGTAATGTTGGCTTCTGCTCAGATTACAACACACAAGACTACTTAAATATTATTTAAGACTCCGATATTGAATCTGTCATTTTTATGCCCTAATTTTAGCATGCTCTGCCAAAGAATGTAAATGTTTTCCGAGGCCTCCTCAAAGAGGGTCAGACCAGCTGCTGCAGGAAGACACAAAGGGGTTCCTTAAGGACAAGTTCTTCCTCTTACAATCTGCTGACACAGCTCCCATCAACACTCATGCGGGAGAGCAGACCCAGAAGTATCAGTCTTAACTCTGAACTTGTTTGCTTTTGTGGGTTGGTTATACCTCAGACGTGCCAGACACATCTCACTACGAAATGCATGCAGGTGACTAGTTCTGATGCAGTTACAAGGAAAATATTCCATAGGAGAAATCCTTACAAACATATATTTATGGTTTAGCCGCATCACCTAGTAATATCCTTTCAATACCAAGATTTGAGCTGGAGACTCTCCCCCATCCTTCTTTCAATATTAAAAGCACGTTGTTCTGTAGGGCACTGGTGGCATATGTGGCATGGACAGGTTTCCACTGCCTGTTGGGGGTACAGATCCTGGCTGACAAAGGGAGAGTGAACAATAAGCGAAGTATCTTCTCTTCCAAATACTTTTTTCCAGGCCAAGGTATCGCAAGACCAGTAGTTATGGTTTCTTAACTTGAAGTTTATTTCTATTGTACCCATCTGTAATAACATTAAAACAGTTCTCTACATAATGATTTTTTTCCTCTCGGTTCTGGCCGAAGACTTTTCCTCCTCATAACATTACATGGGAGAAAAAACAGAACTGCATAAAAACGGAAGTCTTTTCACTACAACATATTTATGTTTCCATTCAATCTTTTTGCTGCATTAACGCAATGTTCTGCTCTCACAGACTGCCTAACATCAGTGAAAGCTGCCAACCCTCCTCACGCCAACAGCTCAGTACCCCCCAAAAAACTGAAACTCACGATAAAGAATACAGCCTGAAACCTCTACCACCTATATTACTCCTTTACAGGTCAAATAAAAGTTGCCTGCTCCCTGAGCTGTTTGCTTTTAATACTAGAAGTAAACAAATTCCAGGTGCTACTTTTATTTGACTGTCTGAAAGAGAAAATTCCAAAGGCTAAAATCAGCAGTACATCACATAGTAACTAAGATGCAAGAAACACAGCTGAGTTGTGAGCAACAATAAATTCTGTGTATTATTTCTTTATTTACACTCCTTTTGATGACGTGACCATATTCACACCAACATTTATTTTCTGGCAACTATGTAAGATGCAACCATTTGTAGCTGAAAGCACAACACATTATGTTGCGGGGTGGGGGTAGTAGGTGTTCATAAAATCAAGTAAGTACAAATTAAAGTGAGAGAAATAAAAAGGTGTTCAACTTGCAGCTGTAAGTGCAACTTCAGCTTCAGTATCTTCTAGGTTTTTCCCTCCTTGACTGTACAAACTCAGTTTTCCCTTATCACAATTTATATACATGTGTATGTGCATGTGTGTGCATATGCAAATGCATATGTAATTTAAAGCCAACTCCATAACCTAGCTTGCTCAAATAGATAAATCAAACACAGGCCAAATTAAACACCAGGCCACACACGTTGTCCATGAGAAAGTATAATAAAAAGTTAGCTAGAAAGCTCTTGCTAACAGAAAAAAAATTACTTGCAGAACTTGAGTTCTGCAAAAGCCTCTCATACATACTATGCTACAGGGGAACAGGTATGTTGCAGTATTTAACCACAAAGGCTTTTTTAAACCCAGGCAGTACCTACACTGGGTGCATGTGCCCAGCAGTTCTTGCACCAGCAAGTGAGCAGAACTGGGAGAAGAGGCACAGGGAAAATCTGCAATACTATCTATGTGTGGGAATGACTCAGCTTTTGGTAAATGTGGTTTTGGAAGATGGTAGATGAAACTGCTATGTGAAATAACTTGAAAACCTTCAGCAGGAACATGGTGAATCCTCCGGGAAGATTTGTTACTACTGTCCTCTGCAAACCCAAAAATATCACATGACTTCGCAAAAACATAGTAGTAGCAAGCAGGCTATCATCAACATGAGTGGCAGTTCCACCTGAAAGGCCATTCGTGTTCCACCTTATTACACCCTTAAGTGTACAGTAACAAAGAATTAGAAAAGATATATGTACCAGTGGCGAGAACACAGAGTACACACTGTGCTCTGTTTCCACGAGGCTTGGATAGCTGGAGAACATGCTCATGAGTCAGATTTTGCTCACTCAGTCAAAAACTATCTCCACCTTTAGGTGGAGACCCAAAACTGCTACACATAAGAAAGGGGATGAGCAGGATCTACCAGTTGTCAGGAGTCATCCAGGCTCCATACGATGATAGGGAGGAAATACAGTTTTGGATTGCACATGCCTCTCCTGCCATGAGACAGGAGGCGTGAGAGCCCTGGGGTTGTACAGGGCAGGGCACAAGGATGAGCTGGGCAGCAGACCTGCCTGCCTCAACCAGATGTGAACATGAACAATGGAGAGCCTCCTTTTCTGTTATAAAACACATGTAGGATTAAAGGCATAAATAATGGGTAGATAAGAATTTCATTGACTGAAGGACAAAGAAGGTATTGATACCCAAGCGAGGCTAAGACCTCCTCTGGAAAAAAAGTTCCAGCAATTCTGGGTAACGCAATAAATACGTCTTTAATTAGACAGGCACAGTCTAAGAAAATGTTCTGTGGTAGAGCTCTTGCATTTCTGTTAACTATGCTGACAAATTTAACGTGATAAATCTGCTTGTTTGGTATTCTAAAGTTTTGAAGAATACACCACTAATGGCTGTATCCACAAAGCAACCCACTAATTCCAGAAGCTGATCACCACCTTACGAGCAGGGAGAAGATGATAAAGCTTTTGCACCACCTTTTCAGGGTCAGAGAACACAATGATTATCTAAGTGTGGGTATGAGGCCGCATAACATACTGCATGAAGACTTGGCATGCTGTGCAGCAATGTACCCAGCAGGCATCATGACACGATCACAGTCAGTCAGGAGACTGGACACCATGAGCTTGAAGTATACTCAAAGAGTGGGCCTTCCACACCCCAGGGAAAAACTCACACAGGACAGTTTTGACAGATGAACAACCTCCTCTTCCAAAATACAGGTAAGTAACAAGACCACGTAAACATTCTGCTCATGTGCTTGTGGTCAGAGACACAGGAATAGAAAACTTAGGGGATGTGAATCATTTTGAGGTCGATCCTACATAATCTACCTTATTTTCTTAAACAGATACCACTTCAATTCAATGGATCTTAAGGACAAGTTAGTAAACTAGCTTTTTTCTTTACAGTTAGATAGTACTTCTGCTGCTCCCAGACCACTTAGACATGACCATTATGTCATGTAAATAGTTATTTTAAGAATGTAAGGAAAGCATAAGATTATGTTCATGATTAGTCACCTGTGAAGTTTCTGAGGTTCATATACCATGTGCGATTTCTTACGGATGCCTTTGTTCTGTGGACACAGGAATACTCTTTCAGAGTAATCAGGTGCATAAATGCCTGTTAAGCAGACAGGCAAGATATTTTTGAGATAAGAAATTCCAAAAAAATGTTAACAAGAAAATAAAAAGTCAAGACTACATAAAATTAAAGTCAGATTGTTCAGCTTTTTTTAAAGTTA
This sequence comes from Burhinus bistriatus, assembly GCA_013397275.1. Classification (NCBI taxonomy): domain Eukaryota; kingdom Metazoa; phylum Chordata; class Aves; order Charadriiformes; family Burhinidae; genus Burhinus; species Burhinus bistriatus. Next base: position 155,360 of record VYXH01010039.1, on the reverse strand, counting down.
ACACAAATTAGCTTGATTAATGTCACCCTCAGTGTTTCCAGAGAATTAAGCCCCTGAGGCTAAAAATAAGCATGAAAAACTTAAAAGAGAGGGAGGGGACGGCTCCTGGCAGTTAGGCCAGTCAAATGCATAGAAAAGAGACACCATAAAAACAGATACGGAGCTGGGAGATGCATGATTCTCCACAGACTCAAGACCTCAGGCTTCCCTCCTGTAAGCAATTAAAAGTAGGAACAGCTGAAGGTGCAAGAATTAGTCTTGTATCAGTAAAATGTTCATATTTTCAGTTCAGCTGTTGATTTAGAAAAGAGTTAAAGAAGTATAAACCACCAAATGGATATCCCAGCACAGCTTAAGGCTCGTTTTTTCTCAAGTGACATAACCTAAACTGAATGAAAAGCTATCTTGGAGACTAAAAATGTGGATTGACTGCTGTCCCTTGGATGCAGCTTTTAAAAACTTAACAACCCCTCTGCCCTGTCTTCCAAAGGCCGCAGAAGGAAAACAGGCATCTAAAAACTTTTCTTTCTCATCAAAGAAAACATACTGTGAATATACTCACAGACACGTAAGCCACCAGGTATCCCTCCTGGGAAATAACACACTTATCCAATCCATTTTTCATTGACTGATATGATACAGAATGAAGGCCTATCACATACAAAATCAAAACCAGTAGCAAAGTAATTTGTTGTCTGGTGAAAGGGACACAGAACAAGCTACGTATGATCAGTCAAGTAAGCACATGGCCAGGGCACTGACAGAAAGCTCTCCAGCAGTGCTCTGCGTTAAGAACAGCCCAGCAAAGCAGCGACGAGTTGGACAAATGCTAGGATCCAGGATGAAGTAACACGGATATTCCACTTGGAAATGAAAAACAAACACTGAAGAGCTAGAAAGCCCCTTCTCAATGGAAGGGGCAGGGTCACTGTTCAGAAACTGGAAACTGGACTGGCCCAAAAGGACTCCATCACAGCCATCTACAGAAACTGGGCATTACCTAGCTCAGAAAATTACACAGCATAGCACTTCATTCACACTCTCTCTGGCTTATGGCTTTTAAGATCCTTTTCTCTCTGTTGCTTTTTGTTCGATATAAAACATACTTCTGTTTGAAGGTTATTTCTGGTCACTGATTACCACATCACTGCTCTTAAGGGAATAAAATGGCAGCTTATGAGCCCAGTTGCACTTGCTGGGATTGACACGGAGCAAGAGCATCACAGGATCCTCTCACAAGAGACAAGATGATTCAGGACCAGGATGCAGCTGGGTCGTGGCTTCAGCCCTGGAGAGGCTGGCGTGGGCTCGCAAGGCAGCTCACCTCAGTGCTTGTAACATGTGCTACTTCCCTGTTCCAGAGCAAAAATTTTGCTCGGAGGACAGTTTTGAGTATTATTAAAAATTTCTGTACATATGGAGCCCAGAGCTTGCTGGCTGGAGGTCTGAATTGCTTGCACTGCAAATGTCACTAGTTTATTTCAACACACAAACTCCCTCCCTTGCACTGGTCCCTTTGGTTTTCTGCCTCTTGTCCACCCTGAGAACAAGATACAAAGGCAGAAACATTGGTTTTGTCTATATAAAGATTCAGATAAGCCCTGGTCTCAATTACAGTTGCTGACGTTTGAACAACCATAGGTGTCCGAGCCCTTGACTTCATAGGAATAGCTAATTTTTTCACTGGTCAAAATGCCTCCTGCTTCAAACCAGGGTAAAACTCAGCTGAGCCAACAGGAGCTCCACTCACCAAGTCTCAGAGTTAAAACTATCACTATTAGATAGATGGCCATTAATGGTGTTTCTCTGAAATTTGAAAAACTCTCACCCACCACGATGCATTAACGACCTGCTATATATAAAAATGTTTGTTGCATCTGTTTTGTGTTCCTTTTTCTACATCAAATAGTAAAACTGAATCGTTTCTGACACGACCTGCCCCCAAGTCTTCAAAACCTTTTCACTCAATCCTATGGTATCTAAACATCAGGAATGTTTTAAGCTTCCTTAACATGCTTCAACTTCAGGGCTTAACTGGAATTTCTAATAAGAAATGGTAATATGCTTAATAATGTGCTTAGATTCATAACATATACTAATTATGTTTTATGCTGTAACAACCTGTACTTACAATTGCATGTAATATTTTGTTTTTTTCCCCTGTTGTTTTCTGCTTCATTTTACTTAAAATTTTCAGAAACGGAGTATTTCTGGAATGACAACAAAACTAAAATTTAAGAATTACTTGTATAAACTCATTAATGTCACTTTTAATTTAAATGATGGCCTCTTCATGAAAACGGAGCAGCTCCCTTCTGCTATTCCCAGCTGCAGATTCCTTCCTCCACCCCGTGTACCAGGTCTGGCATTCATCTGAGTCATCACTAGTTTAGGTAGCTATGCCAGCACAAAATTAATTCCAGAAAAAAAGGGTGGGGGGTTGTGGGGTGCTGTTTGTTTCATTTGATTTTAAGACAGGCTTAGCTTGCTGAACTGACTCATGCTGGAGCCTGGGCCACTGTAGAAAGAGCAAAGCAGGTAGGACTGCTCCTTCTGATGCCACTAACCGAAATGGGCTACACTGTGATGTCAAATCACACCATGGGAGTACCAGTCACCTAAACCTTTAAGATATATGAAGTTTAGTAAATAACAGTAATTTCAAAATATTTTTCTTTGTAGGAAGTTTCATTAAAGTAGTCACACACTAATATGGTCAGAAATCAGAGGGACACAGATTAACTCTTCATGGAAAATTTGGAATTTGTGACAAAACCTTTCTATCAATAACTACAAAGGCCAGTGCAGATTTCTCCTCTATACAAAAAAGCAAAATTTTTCAAAGAGAAAAAACCACTTCCCTAGGAAGTAAATCTGTTTGTATTAACATAATATAACAAATTTATACAATTGATATCTGATAAGCTTATTATCTGATCAAGATACTAATTTTTCTCATGTCATCTTCGCACTGTAGTTGATACATCCATTGCCTCCAAAACCATGGATTAGTAAATGCTAACATACTGACTTTGAGATGGCAACTACTCTTGGAGTAAGCCTGGCTAAACAGCTGAGCTTCTTAGTAACTGGGAACTTATATAAAATGGGAATGAAAAACACTTCTGAGAAAAGATCAAGTTTGTGGAGCAGTGAACCACAAGGCTTTAAAAAATATTGCCATGAGATCCGCCAAAAAACAATTAAGTGACAAGATACTTCTACATCAGTATCTGAACTCAGACTACAGAACAGGTAATCAAATAAAACAGTGCTGTGCACCATGTGCTGATCCCTCTCACTCTGCAAAAGGTGTATTATCAATAGTTCACACAGTATTTGGAAAATATACGCAAGGAAATGAAAACTACCATCCTGGATAAGTTCTACTTGGACTGTGCATGCGGCTGAAGTTAAGCACATTCCTCATTCACTGTATTATGAAGAAAATTTTCAGCCTCCTGCAAGAATCAGTAACCCTGACAATCAAATATGAACTCCCATTTTAGACTGTAACTGTGGGCTCATCTTCACTACAGTTAAATCAATTGTACTTAACTCAATTACAATGAGGTAATTACATTAACATGAGTCAGTGCATCCACACATGGCATTTGCACGTGTGCTTAGTGAATTGCTGTTACCTCCCACATGGCACAAGGACTTCACTCAATCACGTTAAACAGTATGCAGCTCAGGACATTTTCACCTGTGGTTCAAGGCAGCACGAAACCACGCTGCTGCCAAATACCTCTATCCCACTTGCACAAGGTAGACCTATTGCAAAGTTGTCCTTAACCGGGTACAAATTGACCCCTGTGTGGGTTTACCTACCCACTGTAGGGCCTCTCATCTTTTAAAATTTACTATGGCCTAATGCTTTTGGCAAGGGAACAAAAATACCCATCTTTGCAATCTGTTATTATTAAACAGGAAGGTGAGGAGAAAATTAATAATAATAATAAATTAAAAAAAATTCAACAAACTGTGTCGGCTACAAAAATTTTACTGTTACCACAAACATTGTGATTCACGGGCTCCTGACTACATCTGCTGCCAGCCACATATGCACCCATCTCAAAGTCTCTCCTGCCTCTCTCTCCACTCCTCTGTGTCTCAGGCTATGTTTATGTTGCTAATTAAATACCTCAGGCATCATTCCCTGGCTCTGAAGCAAGGTGGCCCAGCATAATTTAACATCCATCTGGCACAATTCTTTCCTTTCCTATCTCCACCCCCTCCTCAAAAGACAGGGTAGCTGTGCTCAGACTGCTGACCAGAGTGATGCCACCAGCACGTGCCCTTCTGCCAGACGTGCCAGATGCAGCAGGTGCTGTGGGGAGAAAACAGATGACACGCTGTCTCTCACACCGCATGGAGGATCACACTCCACTGCCTCAGCCTGCTCCGGACCCTGGTTTATTTATCACTAGATGCAGTCTTAAAGCCCACAAAGTGAGTAATACTGGTTCAGTTAATAAGGGAGACTTTCTGCTACTGATCAGGCAGGTGATTGCAGCAAGTACGTTTACCTGGCCCATACCTTAATTTAAGCAAGAACCTGGGCCCTGGTGTCTGTGAGCACAGCTCAGCAGCGATCCTCTCTCATCTCTAGATCCTGACAGAAATCTCTGCACAACTTTTTAATATAATCAACAAGCAGTTGCCAAGAAACTGAATCCAGTCAGATGCGTAAAAAGCAGACCCACAAGTACAGAAAAACAGCAAACTAATACAACATGTATTTTCTCTTAAAAGACTATTTAAATTCATTGAACACAATATTCAGGAGATTCTATAAAGAGATACTGTACCTATTTTCCAAAACTTGTGAATGCCTCCCCTTGTTGTACATGGAGAATCATGACTGATAAACATGGAAAATATAATACTGACTGCAAAATACATTCCCTGGTGTTCAGGGGTATGCCAAGGTTAACAAACGGTAGTGTTAAAATCCTGTCAAAGGGAAGATGAAAATCAAACTAAAGATGGATATGACTTTGGAGATGTAAGGACAAGAATAATGTAGGTTTCATATGTTTGTCTAAAGAGGCACTTTCTAAACACTTTTAAATAGCTTCACAATCTACTCAAGTAGCCAGGTATAAGCATACTTTTGTGATAAAGTATAATTATTTTCTGCTTATATTCCGTAGATGAATACACTGTCTGCAGAACACTGAACCCAGAATACCAATGCCAAGAAATATGTTAAATATGTTAACAAAAGGTTTTAAAGTATCATTATTACAAAACACTAAAGGTCAACTTCTGAATGAAAAAGTATATTATGCACAGATCATAGAGATGTCATTTCTTATGAATAAATAAAAGGCATTCATTTGTAAGGACTGATTAATATTTAAATTGTGTCACATGGTTTTCAAGGATTTATCTTAGGGAAACTTGTTTGAAATGCAGAAAACCAGAAAGGAAATAATCATTCTATTTGGTACCTGCTTGCCTTTTTTAGACTGAGAGTGCTTTTAACTATTCTTATTTTTTCTGAATTGTGATAACAAATCACAATAGAAAAACAGATCCTAATGAAATCTGTTTAAGGATTTTTTTTACAAATAGCTGTGCTATCTTTCAATATTAAGTGTCAAACAGTCTGTACAAACCCTCAAGCCCTGGCTTAAGGCTACTGCATTATTTTATAGATAAAACAGTAGATCTCCACTTTCCTTTCGCTACCCTTGCAGTCTTTTTCCCGATTTGTGCACGCACATTTTGATCCAACAGTGATATTCTCTGATCTTACCAGTGTCCTGTGCAGCTATAAGCTCACACAGTGGGGTCAAGAGAGAGCACAACCAGAAAACTTGTGAAAAAGGAAAACAAAATGGAGGAGGGGCACCCGCAGAAGATGAAGGAAAGCTAGCAGAAATGCCTACAGCGTATACTGCATTTTGCTCTGCTCTCCCAAAGTAGTGTTTCCTTATCACTATTTGAGAATTTAGAAAAAGGTGTTAAAGAAAAACTTAGTCAACCTCCCCAAATTTCCAGGGACAATTCTGAAATTATTTATTTACTATAGGTTATACCCTATTTGCAAAGAAATAAGAGTTTATGGTAAAATGCTGACCCACAAATGCTAAGCTGATGGGAGAGAAAATAGTCTCTAAGGTTTCCTCTTTGTGAAATTAAAAGATTTATTTTTGCTCAGAAAAGGTAGATATTGTTTTATTTTGTAAAATAAAGAAAATCCTCTGCTATGCAAATACCTTTAAATGGAAATTAAATTTACATTTTATTGTCATAAGTTTTTCAAATATTACTTTCACAGCTAATACTCCCTTTGAAAATATTCTCTCACACGGAGCTTGTTCTTTCTTACATTAATTTTTCCATTTGTTTGCAACATACCCTCCCCCAACCACTGAAAAAAAGATCATTTGCTTACTGTTAATGTCATGGTGGTAACTTATTATAACTACCTGAAATTTGGAAATCAATAATGACCTGAAGAATAACCTACAAATAAAGATAAATAGTATTTTGTTCACTTAGTCTTTGCTAGAATAATGTGCCAAATAATTTAATTTGTTACAATATACCCAATATTGCTATCTTCCTTATTCTTATCTGTGTGCCAGAAACAGCCATACCTACTTTGGTCAGTCTTATATTAAGGCAGCTCTGTAGTGTCGTGATCCGCTTAGACTGTGTACATAATATCACTGCACAAGGTGCACAAATTATTGTTTGCAGGAGAAAGTGCCAGATTACTTTAATCAACCATTAATCTGTGCTATAAATGAAGGTTACTGAAAAGTGTAATGATTTCTTCACAGTTACATGTTGCAGTTGAAAAGAATTTTTTTTAGTGGCATTTGGCAATTTTTCTTTCTAAAAAATAAATTATATATATTTTTATATATATTTAAAAAATATATAAAGGCTCCTTCAATTTATATAAACCTGTATTACCTCCTCACCAAACACCCCCTGGGGAGAGGGGTGTACTGTAATGTACAGTAGCAACACACTGTATCTGTAATATGGTGCACTTTTGCCAGCCACAGCCCAACTTGTGTCAATAAACATTTTCCAGATAATCACTCTTGCATTTTATTAATTACAGCATCCTTCTGACTTATCTTAAATTAGTAGCAATTAGACCTTAACATTTTCAATGCATCTACTAAATCTGCCCAGGTTACGCATATGCAGCATCCACTGTAATTTCACTGATGCTGCACAGGCAGAACTCAGTCCTACCTGCTCTCAGACAAATTGAAAGCCCGTCCTACAACTTGCCGCACAAGGAAGTCCTGCACAGAGCTCAGTTTGTGACCTTAATCATCATCAGCCAAGTCCAATGAAGTCCAAGTGACTTCTTAACTGTGTAGGTATAGCACAGGTAACCAGCGCTTTGCAGCAACAAAGCAATACCATGAAGGACAAGCACATGCATGTGCATGAGAAGAAGTGTTTCTTTAAAAGACACTTCTCAGTTCATTCAGGACACTTCAGTGGTTTATTTCTGTGAAAATGTTTTTCAAGTGTCCTTAAAAGAGAAACAAAAATTACTGCTACAACCTGCTTTGAAGCAGAGCTTGGCCACCAGGAGAGAACTTATTTATGGCTTATTTGATGTAGCACTGGCTGGCCCTGAACCTTAGTCAAAGTAGCCACTGAGTTCAGCTAATATATATTACATAGGGCCTGCTAAGAAAGTCTAAATCATGGAGACTCTTCAGGGGAGCTTAACTTGATCTTCCTGTAATATTACGTCAAAGGTGTGCCAGGCAAAGGAGACAGCCCAATTATACCTCCTAGTTACACACCAGCAGGGCAGCCACAAATTAAATGTCGCCAATGGCAATGGGAAACTCACTCCCAAATATTTCTATTTTTAAAAAAGTTACAGAAATAGACACATCCGCTATTTGCAGGACCAGACTGCTAACATCTTTTTCTAAGGAAATGAATGCCAGACCAAGCACAGGACTGATACAAGGTGCAATCATGATGAGCATACGCCAACAACGATAGAGGTTCTGCGAGATGCAGTTATGCAACGACTTGCTCTGCCATTTTTTCCTAGCTAGCAAGTTAAATCAATGAGACCGAAGAGAAGTTCAGGGAACAAGACCTGCCATTTTATTTTGGCTCAGTTCCTTGAAAATTACATTCTACCACTCTCCTGACACCAAATGGAGTGGTCATATTCTGCACTTCCTCAGACTGCATGATTCCACTGCTGTCAAGTTAGCTCCAGTTTTCATGTAGCAAAACCACTGTCCTATGAGCTTGTTGATACAAATGAAATTCAAACATGCAAAATAAATTACTAGTTTTCAGCTCAAAGAGCTGATTGTAACTCCTTCTGCAGCTACATGGGAGTGCAGGTGGAAACATGAGGCCAGAGGGAAGGGGTGGGTGGGATTGCCTCTTCTACCAAAAGTCTAGTTAGGTGGCTTAAGGCAATAATGAAACTGCGGGGTTATAACAAGCAAGGATTTTGCCCAGGAAAACAAAACAAAAACTTACCATGGTATAACATCTTTAGCGAACAATTTTTTCTTCAATATTAATAGAGATGCTTAATTTAAAAATAACCATGCAGCATAATCCTAGGGCTCACAACAACATCAATGAAAAGTTTGATATGTATCAACCAAAACGTCATTAGAGCACTGGTGTATGGAGTGACAATTATTGGGCTCCCCGAGGCCGGTGATTTTTGAAAAGCATTTCTACCACTTGGGATTGTAAAAGCAACACTTAACATTAACCTTAAAAACAGACAAAGAATTTTACATACAAAGGTTAAAATAAGTTGCCAGCCCCAAAGGAAACATTATCTAAATATTTCAATTATCTTGCGCATACAGTAAAACAACCCTATGTTTAATTGAAAATCTGCAGCTAGACAGCAGGCATGAATTAAAACTATAGAAAACCTGAGACAAAGTCATCTGTACTCGAAATGTGAAATACTTCTTAACAAACACTTCGAAAAAGCACGTCACCTATTTGAAGCTAACAATACAAGTAACACAGCCTTTAGTCCCTGCACTATTTTTAAACAACCAAAGCAACCTTAGGGTTCTGTCTGTACAAATTCCCTTCACAACATATGCATCTAAAAAATCATTTGCAAGTAAAAACATTATCAGAAAAAATTATGAGATTCCAGTGAGCTGAATGCTGATGGGGGAGGAAGGAACAACTGACATGACTGTATCATAGTCAAGGGCACTACACCAAACTCACCCCATAAGAGACTGTCCCAGAGGGATGAATCATTGCACACCATTCACAGCCTAGAAGTGTATTTTATATTTTCAAACGTAAAAAATATTGGTTTTAATTATACTATTATAAACTAGAGTCAGAGAACTTGTAAGAGCTTTACACAACTCACCCACATAGATGGAAAAATCAACTTATTGAGACCCGGGTTATTAAAGATTGCTTGGTTTTATTCCCTTTGCAGCAGAACTGTTGTTGTGGAAGAAACAGATATATTTCATATGCAGTATATAAAGTATCTATATGTTTTTAAAAAGAAAAAAATTAATAGACTATCAGTCCGGTCCTCAATTTAAAAAGTATTTTAAGTAGTTAAACTACAGTTCTTACACAAGAAAAAAAAAAAATAATCCCATCGAGTCCATGTGGAACTTTGCCCAAGGCCAGACTAAAGCAGAAGACCGTTTTTAAGGGGTGAATAGTTATAAAAGTCACATATTTAAGGTCCTAATCTTGAAACCTTTATTTACATGAATAGTTCTTACTTGAAAGAAGAAGTGTTTGCAAGATCGGAATCCTACAATCATTAATCTTTTTGAATGACTTTTTAGCATGAAGGACTATGTTCTCCTTCAAAACAAACAAAAGGAGATAATTCTGCTGAATATTTTGCAAAGCCTTTCTCAGTGTTGTCACGTTACAACACTTAGAAGTTAAAAAGAAATTGTAAGCTGTAAAGTAAAACACGGCTGCAAAGTTCTAACAAGTTTAAGAAAAATTATTGGTTGTTGGTAAAAATGTATTCACTTTAAAATTACAAATATTTCTGTAAATACGACTACTTCAACACAGTGTGTTATTTAGCAGCATGTTTTGCATGATCATTAGAAGGGGAAGGCTAGCTATTTACTGAGAGGTCTAAGAAAATCACCAAACGTCTAACTTTCTGTCATACCCACATTTAATTCGCCACCCAGTATTTTTGTTCCTATAAGCAGCAACGAAGCAAACAACAAACGCAACACTTAGCTCAGGTTTCATATGCTCCTTAAAAGAAGGTCGCATTTGTTTTCAAAGTCGTTTTTAATGCGGAGGGGGAAAACATCACACACCCCCATCCCCAAGCCCTGCAACGCCTGCATTATAACGCATGTACCGTTGTTCCCGGCGGGGCAAGCTCCCAGGCCGGGGAAGGGGCTGGGTGGGCGGTTCGCCCCCGCCCGGGCCTCCTCAGTAGCCCCAGAGGCGACCGGCTGCCCGGCGGGAAAGGCAGCGGTTCCCCCCAGCCCCACGCCGCCGAGGGTTAGCCCGGGGCGGGAAGGGGGGCGTGGGGGTGGAGATCCTTTCAGGAGTTACATGTCTTCAAGCCCGTTAAAACGAAAGATGTAGGCGAGGCACGGTGCTTCGAGCGGAACAACCGCTGCTGCGAGCACGCCTGCCGGGCTGCCCACGTGTGACAGCCGCCTTACCATCGGCCTGCCCGCCGCCGCGTTTTCCTCCTGGGGGGCGGAGGAAGGGGCAGGA
>VYXH01010039.1:130414-143681 GCA_013397275.1 Burhinus bistriatus | reverse complement strand
GGCCGCGGGCGGGCGGGCCGCCCCCCCCGCCCCCCCCCGCCGCCGGCGGGGAGGCTCCTGCCGCAGCGCCGCCGCCAAACCCACCGCCGGCGGCTCACCGCCCTGCCAGGTGTGCGGGCTGTTCGAAAAAAAGAAACCCCGAACAGGGATACACCTCACTTTCAAATACCTAACTGCCTACCTAAATTCATCTACCTAAATCCTTTAAGCTAAGCATTAAAACCGGTTATGGGTTTATACTGCTCCATTAGAAATAGAAAACCCCACGGTCTTCCCGCCTGTTTTGCCACTGGCATGAAAAAGAGCAGAACTGAATCATTTGTCTTTACATCAACCAATCAATTAATCTACATTTTATAAATTTGTAACTGGGAACAGGATTTCGGATATTTTGTTCACTATAGCAGTAATGTTTTGCTGTTGTTTGCGTTCACAGTGATGATCTTAGATAAAAATAGGCATAAGAACAACAAAAAAATGTAGTGGTGATACCATTCATGCATGTTTTAAATGAAGAGAGGTACTAACAACATTTATACTACAGTCCCTTCATTACCAGCGCAGTCCGAGACAACTTTTATATTAGAAGCAACCTGCATTACTTGAATATTACCACCTTACAACAAATACAACATCTATACAAGAAAAAGCATAGCCCATTGTTTGCAAAACCAGAGGTTTTCCTCCATCCACGCCAACTGTAGCACAGCAGAGAAGTCAATAGCTGACTGGCAAATCCTGTCAGCAAGTGGAAAAATTAAGACCCAGAATCTTTACTTTTGGCCCCTTCTAGATACTAATTACATGGATTTGCAATGCACTGATCCAAAAGGGGACAGACAAATATGAAAACCACTGCGACAATTAGCACCGGTCTCTGCCATACCTTTATGCAGCAGAATCCAAACTGACCTACGTTGTTAAATGTATTTCCTGAAATAGGCATGAACACTGTAGAAAATGAAAACAAGACTTGTATGCAAGTATTTAAGAGATCTTGTATTAATTATTGGTATTTTCATTGTGGGTTTTTTTGCATAATATCTAAATTAATTTGCTAATTTCATTTCTTGATGCTTGAATGTAGTTTTTTAACGGTAACATTTTATAGCAACATTGTTACCAGAAAGCTCTTTATTAAATTAGTCACATTCATGGAAACTGGACATTTCAAAATCTGAGCATCTGTTTTTGACAAGAAAATACTTTGTCCAGTAAATGCGTCAAAATTATTTTACAATAATGTAACCAGTATTTTTCAACACACCATTTTTTAAAGGAAATAGGGATTACTATCTTTCATATACATTTAGCATGTACCCTTATTGTTTGATAATTCACTTCCACACAGACTTTTAATAAAAGGAAGTAATTTGCTTTTTTCGACCCATCATCTTAAAATAATTGCCAATGAGATCTGAGTATGCCCAGACGAACAATGTGCTAGGACGACATACAAATTCAGATTAACTTTGTTAAACTGTTGGAATTAAACAACAACAAAAAAGCCGTACTAAACTTCCTTCATGTTAACTTAAGTGGAGAAAGCCATAGAGCAGTACACATTTTGAGTCTCTTACAGATCATCAGTAAATAATGATCTGCCAAGTTAGTCTTCTTTTAGACCTGAAATGCCAGGAATTTCAAACTTGTCCACAAAATGGCAAACCTACACTTAAACTAATGAAGACCCCAGTGAAAATTAACAAAGGAAGCCAATAGAGTATTTTCTGCCACATAAGATGTAAACGAAGAGGAGTCACATTTCTCTCAAAGTACATGGTTCAGCTGAATGTGATGCAAGAAATTCAGATGAACATTCATATATGGTAAGTTCATACAAATAATACTGTTATAGAATTAGTTTTGGGGACATTTTAAAGATTGTGAAGCACTTACCTAGTGAAAACCACTACAGTGAATAATAGTTGATATACACAAAACTCCCTTACTTAAAACAGAAAAGTTTGATTAAATAAATGTATCTAAGCTCCCAAATGAAACTATCAGAAAAAAAGTCTTTGAGAGAAATTGTGCATACCTATTGAAACATTTTGATCCCTATTTCACTGATATCACCTGGCTCAACATTTAATCTCTTAGTAACATTTGGTCCTTGAAGTGTAGCTAAAATATACTGTACTTTCAAAATGCCAGTCAAATGAAGGGAGAAAACAGAAACTAAGATAAGGTTTACCAGTTTTTAAGAATTTAAGAAATAGATTATATTCATCATCCTAAAACCAGAAACAGTAGAAAAAAATAATTTTATGCCAATTACCTCAAGAGAATCTAATATACTATATAGGTGCATTTCATGACACCTGTTGTGGTCAGTGCTGGTTTAGCTCCATGTAATGGACATACTATGAATAAAGAATAAACACTAAATTACATACGGATAAAAGGAAACAAATTCTAACTACAAAAGCATAGTATTGCTTTACATATAGTTAAAAAAAATTACTGATTCCATTATGAAAGAAACTATATTAATATGTAGGAGATCACAGAAAATGTTAAACATTGATTATACTACTAATTAATGAACACTAAAAAGAATTCGTTTTTTGGAAAAGGACAGTGCTTCAACTGTAGCCATTTTAACAGTCTAATCTTGGTCCATTTACTTTTGTCACCAGTTAAAGAAATGATCATCCAAGGAAGAAGTACTATCTGTGTGAAAAAGAATAACAATAAACCCACATAAAACACTCCACTACTTTCCAATAAACTATCAATAATTTTCAGTAAAAAATAAACTAATACATAACAAAAATAAAATAATCTGCCATTTCAAAAAGCTTGTAATTGCTTAATGAAAATAAATTAATGAAGATTAATTAAAAAATTATTTGGGGAAACTGAATCACTAATTAAATTATTAAACATAAAGAAATTTTGTTGCTCAAAGCAGGCTGCAGATTAATTTTGAAAAGTATTTGCTGTCTTGCAAAAATGTTATGTAGTCATTAAATGCAAAGACATTATATAAAATGGAAAACGCATTTTTATTTAAGGGAACCCTCTGAACCAGAATGTTTTGAATTTAAATAATTTTAAACATTTTCAAATCTGATAGATCAGATTTTAGAACGTTTAGTAGATTTTTAATTCTTGAGGAAGGCATTGCTAAGAGGAGAATCTAATAGCCAACTTTCTTACTGTAGGTAAGAGACTTAGTACAGAAGAATGAAGCACTCCTTTGTGTAAGGTGTAGTATTTACTGCTGCATTAAGACTTTGCAAAAGCATGAATTAACACTAATAAAATCCTATTCCAATTAGTCTAAGCAAAGATTTTGTCTTCAGCTGTAGTATATTTCTGCCTGAAAATCTTGAATATGATTTTCATCTTGACAGCGCACCTTTAAAGTATTTTGCTCCCTTATCCTCTATAGTTCAATCCCACAGTCCTCTTTGTGACTAGTCCTTTAAAGTCAATGGTGACATGCAAAGTTCTCTATAAAAAACCCCTCTTTGTTTCTGATAATTGTTTATTCATGTATCTCCTTCACACCCAGATCAATCACCTTACAAGTAAGATCTATCTTTAACAATTATCACTGATTTCTGAAGCCAATTAAAAACACTTTTAAAAACTATTTTACTTTTTTCTTTGTTTCTAGGTTGCAATAGTTTCTAAGCCAGAATCACACACAATAAACAGGATGCCCCACCGAATGTCCTGTTAGTTAAAATCCATGTGCATGCTACAGCCACACAGACCTCTATACAAGAAACCATGCATTCCTTACAGGGTTAACTTCTACCCTACATTTCCAGTTTTTGCAAAACATGCTACATGAAAACATTAAACAAATGTGACTGATTCATATAAAACAGCTATTACAAATGTAACATGCTTTCTTTAATGAACACACACACAAAACCCCCCAAACAATGAAGCAGACAAACAAAGCAGGTTTGGCACAGCCAAATGAGAATTAAATCACTGTAGTGAAGACCTATTAAGCACTGTGGTGAAATGGAAACTTTTTGACTAACTGCATCGACAAATATTTGAGGACTGTATTATGCCTCCAAGTCTGTAAACTGTCCACCCCCTCCTGTCTGGGCAGAAGGTTCAGCTACTTTCCCCCTCCTCCTAAGTCAGTCTTCTCCCTTGTATCTGGGTAGGATGTCTACATGCCTAACATAGGGGCCCAGGAAAAAGGCAGATCATGAAGGACTCTGCCCGGAGGATTCCCATCCTTCCCCTTGTGAATAGATACACAATACTGCAGTTACAAAGTTTTTCAGAAGTTTTCCCAACATGTACCACATCCTATTACCCCTGCCAGAAATCACAGGCCCTGTACAGGTGGCCCAAACTGCCTCTAGATTACCGAATAACTGTTCAAGATTCCCAAGGCACTTTCACTGCAAGGATGAACTTCATTCTCCTTCGACAGAACAGGCTTGCACCCATGGTGAGGAGTCTTTTTCACACTGGGAGCATTTCACATACTTCTACCACTCTTTCCTCCTGTGAGGGAATGATTTGGGGCTGAGCAATTTTTCAACAGGAAGATGAAAAAACCCCACAACATTATCAGCCCAAACCACGACAGCATCAAAGCAGCCTGGCAGATTAGTGGCCAGGTGAACTTAGGCAAGATGTTAAATATTATACATTCACAGTACAAAAAAAGTAGCATATTGTTAAAAGTATATACAAGTTACATAAATGTCAAGTTCATGCATACACTTCATGTTAAGTTGTATCATTTTAAGTTAACTTTTAATTAAGCAGCACTGACCCAAACTGTAGTTTACTACTCTATGTTTTAGGCACTGTACAGGGAACAAATCAGACCACAATATAGCCCTTAAGTTTCTGAGCATGAAAAGCACGCTTACAAAAACCAAAGGATGTGAACTACATACTTCCAGTAAGAACATTCATATGAAACTTAAACTCCACTCCTAATGCTGTCCAGTTTATCGAACAAGTTTCACAAGTCAGTGAGACCATTTCACGTGAAAAGATTGGGCAGAATTTGGCCCATCAGGTCTGTAATACCCACAGGAAAAGACGAGATGTCATTGTTTCATTACATTGAGGAGTTTTTGTTTACTGTTGAAATAATTCTCAAATTTCCATTCACCTGATGTACTGCTCTTTTTAATATCCGGGGACAGGATAGCAAACAGGTTTGCAAATAATTCTGTGATCTTATTCCACTTTAGTGTCAACAACGGCTAATTCTCAAGCTGTGCAATCTACATGTTTTAAGGCCAGGTAATTAAACCAAATAAGATAGCAATATATATCTGTTAAATATAGGGAGTAGTTGGGGGTCTAATCCAAAGTCTACAGAAGTCAGCTTGGGTCTATTAGGTACATTCTAGATTAAAACTTTTATATATTTCTTTTCTTTCCAATATAACGAGTCTAAGAATATTCAGAAATTACTACACATGGTCAACAGAGGCTTTTTAAAACCCCATATTTCCACTAAGATTGTATTATTACAAATAGCCCGTAAAACCAACCAAGATTTTGATTACTAGCTTGCAAAACACAGCTGTAAAATGAAATAAAACATTTTAAAAATTATAGCACACATGCACTATTAACGATATTTTAAAGACACCCATACTTTGAAAAAATACAAGTTCATGCTTATTCTAGTCTACTTAAATACAAGGGCTATCACTTTTACTCTCAATTTCAGTCCAGGGATTATTTTGGTGTATTTATATGTATTTGTGTAACCATAAACAAAGTTAAAACACAAATGTTAAAGTAGCCTCAAGTGGCACTATAATAAAAGCAATCTAAAAAGGAAAGAAAAAAAAAAATCCCTCAACAGTGCATACCTATAAATTACCGTGAGTAATTAGAAGAGGGCCTCTCCGGTAATTATCTTTGATGGGAAAGCCATCAGCTACATTAATGAGAAATACACACTTATGAATATAATAACACTAGTGTTTTCTAACAGAGCATCATAAGATCCGTAGTAGTCATGGAATATTATTTCGATTTTGTAGACAAATTCATGTATTCCAAATATTGATTATACATGCATTCACTCAGATTTTAACGGGTGAAAATACTAACCTATGATGCTAACAAAACCAAAACAAACCTTTCTGCCTCCCTCCTTCCAAAAAAATGTAATTCTAACACTAGATTACAACTTTAGAATAGCAAGTATCTGTGTGAGTTTATTGGCTCCTGCAGTGATAACAGAACAAGGATATTCTACATACTCTCAGACAAATAACTTTTAAAATGTATTGATGTATTTAATTTTCAAAGTTATACATATGGAATAATTAGGGAGCTATAGTTTTCAGGTTATCAATGAATTTCACTAAGCTCTCACCTATCTGCTAAAACGATATATCCAAATTATTATGAACATACCCTGTAATTATACTTACTTCTGTTCTGTAGAAGTAAGAAACACAGATTATTGTCACGAATCAAAAATTTCTCGTAATTTTTTTGGTTTTGTTTTATAAATAGTGCTGTTTTAAAACTGCAATTCAAAATATTTCAATGCCACAGCTTAATTGTAATCAATAAAACAAGAAAAAAGTAAATCAGAAACGAGTAAGATTGAACGGATGCGTAACCCAAAAAAGATTCCTGAAACATTCCACTTCCAAGGAGAGCTCAGATGCTTGTACTCATTCCAATACTCACAAGTGCCCTTTTTCTTGAAAAGTCACTAACATTTTTGTTGCCTCTCCATCCCCTGCTGAAGGTAACACCAAACACCAACATTCTGCTATTTTGCACTAGAGAAGACTGCCATTTCTGTGACAGTACCTTCCAGCTCTCTTTCCTCCTATACCTTCTCCTCACCCTGACAGCTGCTTGTTTGCTTCCTTGGCTGCCCTTCCATGGAGCCATCACTGCCCACCCTTTTTTGTGGGGACCATGGGGTTTCTCTGATATGCAATGTGATTAAAAATCAGATATGAAAACTAAAATTTCCCCAGCTGCATTTGCCATGGAGCTTCACAAGCACTTATGCTAGCCCAACAGGGAGAGTGCTATAAAAGCTCTTGAAGCTTACTTAATCAGCAACACTGCTACCAAATGTAAAACATGACCGTAGGACCCCCACCAAGAAGGGTGGCTGTAGGAGTTTCAACCTCCACCTGTTCACCACACTGCTACTGCAAAGCCAACTCAGCTGCTTGCAGAGCAGCTGCTGACCTGCTGCATGTTACAGCTTTGCATGTTAGGAAAAAAATCAAAATCAGTGCCAGTTTTCCTTAATACAGCGGACTGTGAAACTTGCAGCAGCTTCCACAGCTGCTCCGCAAGCAGCTGAGCCATCTCTGGAGTGGGGATCTGGAATTTCCTCTAGCCACCTCCCAATGAGTTAACCCCCCATTTTAAGTCAGAACCAGCCAGAATAATCTGAGGAAAGGCCTGGACACCAATTTCTCCAACTAAATATGCTCAAGCAATCAGAAGCACTTTCCCACCTTCCATGCAGACGTGTTCACTGATAGTCTGCTGATGTAAAAGCAATTGAAGGATTCACTGCTTTCACTCGTGATATCCAGCAAGCAAAAGCTAGTCCACACCTGTCCTGAGTACTGTCCCTTAGAAAGAGCTAAATATCACATAATGCCTTTCTACCATTCATGGTAACTTTCAGCTGATTTAACAAAAGGAGAAAAAAAGCACCCTTAAATTCAGGGAATGAAAAATGTAAACAGTATGTCCTTATTTCTTTGTGTTCGTTTAAGAAACATAAACGGTCTTTATGCTCCAGTTTCTAGGTTCCCAGGATCTTACTTAAATTATATCTTTACGGTCACTTTTAGACACCTTTATAGAAACTGATGGGCCTAATTTTGTTTCTGTTGATAGTTAGTGGGGAAAGATGTCAGGCCTTCACTGAGATGGGTTATATAAGGAAGGTTAATTAAACAGTATTTGCATGGGAGTATACTTTGTAAAGAGTCTAAAACAAAACTCTGGATGGGTCTAGATATACTTACCACCTCAGTAATGTAGTTGCACACCAGGACAAGCAACAATAACAACATTTTTTCCCAATTTGACAATTCATTTCCTTTTAGCTTTGGTTCATCTATCTGCTTTGATATCTTATGTTTGTGCCCCAAACAAAATTTCCTCTTCCTTCCAGTGTCCCAACCCCTGTGCACAACTTCCTTAGTCTTGGAAAAAAGCAGAATAGTATGCTCTGGAAAGGGTGTACTTACTGCTCTGCCAAGAGGGAAATCTCTCTTAAGACAAAATAGTCCCATTACAGGCGTCTGTCTTTGGGCTGCTTGTGATTTTTGCTTGTCAACATAATCCAATCTGATTCAACACCATTTAGGTTTAATGGGACTTGCCATTCACTTAAATACTACATACGTCTATCCATAAAAATGCATCGTAACATTGGGTTTAGATGTAAATAGATGAAACCTGGAAGGTATTTCCACAGATGGCGGCTCCATAACCTAAACACCAAATAACAAGTTTCTTCAGACAACCATCTTAAACCATCAAGCTCTCAGTGAAGTATTTTGCCATCTGTCTATGCGTCTATAGGTAGGACATGAAGTGTAGGACTGAGCCTAATTAGTAGCCAAAATAAATTTAAAAAAAACATACAACAAAAAAACCAGGCTGTACCGCTCCACACCACAAATCCATCGTCCCCATAATTTAAAGTCAATTTTCTCTGTATGCTGCAACACAACTAGTGAGCACCAAAGCTTGGCTCCCAATCTTCAGCTGTTACCCATGACAGATTCTACACACGTTGAGGCCGCTGAGCACACTTTGACACCCGCATATTTAGCAAAGGTCTGATCTCTGCTGGATCTCTGGTACACATGCTCACTGCAGACACACGTTTACTCCCCATTCGCTTCCTTCCTCAGCTTCCCTCTCTAAATCCTGCTAGCCACTTTTGTTTTGATTAGGACTGAGCTTGCCTGGTCCCCAGCAGAAGTCAAAGATGCCAAGTTTGTAACAGCATACTCTTGCATGGGGACTTCTGTACTTCAAATGGGCATTGCTATGTCATATTTAACAATAAGGAGCAATGTAATATTGATCCCACTTGCTTGCCCAGAGCTTCCAGTTATCCTGAGCAATTATGTAGCTTTTTACAGGCTCCTAATAATGCAGAAATGGAAAAGATGTGCTAGATGAATGAATGCATCCTTGCAAAAGCACAGGATCACATGTGTCACAATATACGAAAGTCAGCATTCAGTGTATCATGCCATGCCCAACTTGATCCTAGAAAGAGTAGTTCAACTGTGGCTAAACTACTAGGAATTTAAAGAGTAAAATTTATAATATACAAACAACAGTGCAGTGCACAAAGACTAAATGAGAGAAAAAAGGCTCTCTTCCATTTTTATCAAATCTTGTAATGAGTAACTTGCAGCAACAGTAAGAAAGTTCACATGAAAGTGAAAAATTTCAAACCCACTGTGTTCCTTTTAATGAGAAAACAAAATACACCAACTCCTGCATGCTGCTCCTCCCTTCCTTCCTCTCCCCATCTCATAAAAGAGGATCCCAAAGAAGAATCATGTTTAAGGTTCCCAGATCCTGTATCAATCCCTTAACACAGTAAGAAGTTTGGACTACACAGCCAGGTCCCAACAAACATCTTGTAAACTGAAAAATCCATCCCATCCTGGAAGACCATACTACTCAAACAGAACATAAAATGATAACGCTTGATATTCACAAACATGTATTTAATTTCATCGATTTACATCCAGCACCCTACTCTTCATTATCATCTTTAACATCTGGGCTTCATGCTAAGCAAGGGAAAACAGACATGTTTCTAACACAGTCCATACAAAATGTGTGCAAAAAAGAAAAATCCACAACATTTTTGCCTTACTGCCAGCATCCAGAAAAGCTCTATGTATCAAGGCTGTGTGTACAATTTTGAACGTGCAAAAAAATTTTAACAAACATCATCCATTTCTCTGATCTTATGAAAGCTTGAGCACTTCTTAGTTCTTAGCAATGAAAACCTTTTTTCCTGGGCACCACAAAAGGTTTCACTCACTTCACCTCTCCAATCTGTTTTACCCTTTGACAAATAGATCTTTTTCTAAAATTTAACAAGCGCTATTCACACATAACTATGTGCAGAATTCACATCATAAAAGACAAGCAACCTATATTATTCATTCCATGCTAACCTATTAAAAGTCCAAATGACAATACTGAGCCAAATTCAGTACAGTGCACATGCCTTGGATTTGACAGAGTTACACAGGACTAACATTGCCGCGCTCATTTTTTTGTAAAAGAAACACAGCAGACTAGGCACATTGCTGCACTGGGCATGGCTTGTCTTCGATAAATTAAAGTTTTTAGACTTGTAATTTTTATATGACACTGAATGACTCAAGCACATGACTTAAAGACATAAGCTGTATCAGAATAAAGCTAAAAAAGGACAAGAGTGAAGATATTTGTACGCGTACCCTATTTACATTGTACACACACACAGATGCACATATGTAACGGCTCACGTGTTTCTAACTTAAACAATGCATCTAGCTCTAGGTATGTCATTACCAGAAGGGTAACAACAACCTGAAGGTAGTTCAGAGAAGATCAATCAAAATGATTAGTGCTGAAGGAAGGACTTAAAAGGTAGAGTTAAAAACTCAATGCTGCAGCTGTTTCACAAATAGAACTTTCATTGAGTGAAAGGGAAGAAAAGTCTAAATAAAAGCATTGTCTTCTAAAAATATATCAATATATACAATTAGTGAAGCACTGACTTTAGAAAAACATGACTATAATCTGCACACAACCAAGGGGGAACTCCAAGAAGAAAGCAAAATTATTTATTGCAAGCTCAAAAGCCTAGGTATAATGAGCTTAAACTATTACAGGAATTTTGACTTGACATCCAGTAAGTCTTTGCTCATAGCAAGATCTCATAAGCTGGGCATAACCTCAGCAAGAAAAGGAAAGATAAGGAAGTAAAAATATTGTTGCAGTGTTTAAGCTAGCTTCGACAGGACTTGAACTAAATAAGATAAAAGCTTCTTTCCTCTGCTTAGACTGCTCGATTCTATAAAATGATTCTAGTAGCTACAAACATTGCCAAACAAGGGAATATACGCAACACTATGTGCACACACCTAAATAAATGATGAAGTATTTTCAAAGCAGTATTGAACAGCAATATTTTGTTTCAAGAGATTAATAAACTAACATCTTTGCCTTGAAAAGGCCTTTTCACATGACTAAATTTTTCAAAGGAATTAAACTGATAGGAATAGCGTCTAATCACTGTTCAGGCGACAGACTGTTGTACAAGCAGCACTGCTAAATAACACTACTTGTTTAAAGACATTTTTATGCTCTGGCTGCTACTGTTACCACTGGTCAGCTAACACAAAGCATTCTATATAGCAATTTAAATTAACTAAAATATACTCCGAAACGAAATAGTTACTGCTTCCCCCCATTACATTAAACAGAAAAATTCTACTTTTAACTGATGGAAAGAAGATTCATGTCACCATAAAGTTTATGTATATCTTAGATTTCATCAGAAAAAAAAAAAGAGAAACGTATTTTCTTTCTTATAAGAGCAATCCATCGCAGAATACTAATAAATTCACTGAGTAAGATATATCTCTAAGTAATACTCAAAATGACTGAGGCACACAGTTTATGTGCAATGAAACATGCTATTTTTCACTGCATTTTACACTATGATAGGTCTTAGAAACTTAAGGATATTGATAAATTGTCGATTATTGAGGTGTTAACAAACATGTTTAACATTTCCTTCTTGTCCCGTCCTTTAGGGGACACAACTGAATAGCGACTTCCAAATTTACCACGTACTTTGTTATTATTTTCTATGACTACTTTCCATTATGCAACAGCACACCTTGTCTAGTATTACTTAAATGTATCACATTATCATGCAGTTCAACACTTCTCTGTTTCCACAGCTCTAAGAATACCTGTTTCCAAATGCATTTTTATCAACAGTACTGCTATAGTTCAAATGTTCATCTTCTATTATTTGAGAAGCAAAAAGAATGACATGTATTAATACAAAATTAGATGAAGAAAAAGTTTTTTATCTATAAAGTAAATTTACAGAACTGTAAAGAGCAATTTCATTACTTTAAAAGTACAAAGAAGGGAAGAAAGGGAGAAAAACAGGAGGAAGAATGCTCCTTCTTTGATAAGTATTTCATTCGTTCTGTTCTAAAACGAAAAAGCAGCAGCAAAGGGGGAAGCACTTCATATGCCAGTACAAAGCAGGAATTGTAAGAATTTAGTAAGTTCACTATTGGATTCTACACTTTGTACGTAATTCCAAATGCAAACAGCTAATATTGATGTGCAGGCCCTTAGGCGTAGGGTACATGTAAGACAGCAAGATCAGAAATCCACTCCACCACCGCAAGGAGTAAGGCAACATGCCACAGCAGCAGCACTCTAAGTTTCAGTCGCCTTTTTATTAACCTAATGAAAAGTGTATTCTTTACAAAAGCCAGATGAAAGTTACCACAAAATACGGCCGGGCCACCAAATGGAACATTAAAAGGGAATCACTATATAATCATGGAACACCCCTCTGCCCCGTCATTGCAAACGTCATAGAAAATGGACAACCACGTAAAAAGTTAAGATGCCTTTTTGCCTTCCTAACATGGCCCTAGCCAACCCCAAAACGGTCTCTTTACCTGATACCGCTCTTCTGTTGTCTGATCACAAAGACGACGGGTGAAATTCAAAATAGCATTGTTGCAACTGGAGACTAACAAGGACCAGGGAAGGTCTACACATGCTCCTTCTTCACAAGCCATGCTACAGACCTTGGGAAAAGCTGCCTTAACTTTATCATTTTGTACGTATCGTGCATCTGAAACTCCTTTGCATGAAGGCATTCATACCAGCTTCCACGTTCAAAATACAAACGCCATTCATGCTGCTGTGCTTGAAAATAAAAACAACGGCCACAGGCGCCTTCTCTCCCGAATAGCGTTACAGAGACGCTGCTTTTGGTCTGATTCCTTAATAGTTGGGGTTTTTTGTTGTTGTCGTTGTCCCGTGTCCCCCCCCCAGGAAGGAATATTCAAAAATCAACGAGCCAAACCACACACACTCTTCAGTGTATCACCACAGAGACGCTCTCAGGTTTGAATTACTGCAAAATAACGCTGTAATTATGTCTTCATTTCACTAACTAATCTCAAATGAGCTTTTAAAAAACAATACGATGTTTACAAGAAAAGCGTTTAATATTGTATTCAAATGT
>VYXH01010039.1:112186-122326 GCA_013397275.1 Burhinus bistriatus | reverse complement strand
GCCCTCCCGCCCCAGCCCGTCTCCTCACCCGGGCTCGACGTTCGCGTCCAGGCGGGGCGCGCATCCTCCCCGCCGGGCAACCGCCCAGGCGCTCTCGCCCGCCGCACGGCAGCCTGCGCCAGCCCGGCGGTGACACAGGGAGCTCCTCCCGCCCCAGTACACAGGTAAAACCTGACCCCTGCCAGCCCCGGGCTATTTGCCGGCGCGACGAGCCGTCGCACGGCAGCCGGAGCACAGCTGGGTTACAAGTGTATCTGGGACGACCGCCCGTCGCGGAGCGTCCCCCTCCCCGGGCAGGCAGGGAGCTCCGCGCCCCCCTGCCCGCCCCCCCGCGCATGCGCCGCCGCGGGCGGGCACCCGGGAAGGGCCGCGCCCGCCACCACCGCTGCCGGTTGGGCTGCGCTCCAGAGAAGCGGCGTGACGATCAGAGGGCGCTGCGTGACAGTGACGCCCAGCCGGCGCTGTAACTTGACAGCTGCATGGAAATAACTCGAGGAATTAAAATTGTAGTCAGCGACTGAGATGTGTATGGCCATCGGTACGTACGCTGTGGTGGTAGTCCAGAAGCGTTCTTACAGACGTGTGGGCTCATACAATTTACAACAGGTATCTGACAGTGGGTTACTGTAAATAAGCCTTCCTTATACAATTGTTTATTTGTCTTACAGAAGCAGAACACACAAACTACATCAAGCAAGAACTCTGAAGCTTGTGCACAAAATTAATGATTTCGCCCCCCCCAAGAATCTGAGTCAGTGGAACACAACTGCAGTACCTCAGCTTTACAGATACAAAGTCAGCCATGTAAAGACGCTATAAAGAAGACTGACCTGAGCCTGAGGAGACCTTCTTGAATGACCTCATCGTCTTCTGAGGAACCTAAAATCAGAGAGCTGGAGTCAGTACTGTGTACATTGTACCAGAGTACCATATTTAATTACCTCTTCTCCAGTTTAACGGCTCATTAGAAGGCCATAAAATGCCAGGGCAGTGACTCTGTGAAGTGACCTGTAAACTTATTAACTGTTTCAGACTTACCTAGCTCATCAGAACCACAATGAGATAACCAAGGTATAAGATAAAAATCAGCTGCTGCTTTTTTTTTTTCCCTTCCCAAGCATCCGTAAAGGCATTGCCCCTTTCATTGGTCTCTTATGAAACCTACGCAGTTGATGACACCAGAGGGAAAAGACAGAGATTTGCAGGATATTGGAAGGTGTTTGTTTCCTTTATCAATATTTAATTGCAATAGGTAACCTAAGAACTAGTGAGTTGTCTTTACTATGCTTAAATTGTACAAATTAAGCAATCAGTCACATCTTGTATATGATTTTAAAAAAAAACCAAAATGATTCTTCGGGATTCTTTCATGGTCAAAATTGTAACTCGATGCCAATTTATGAGTACCAATAGAAGAATGCTTTCAATTGTGTCAGTTATAAAATTGCAGAGCATAATATGTAATAATACTAAATTCTAGGTCTCACTCTAAACAAAACCAATTAGTCCTAAAAATTCAGATGTGTGACTTGATTGGAACTACATGAAAGGTGTACGTTTGATATAGCTGAGCAAGGCCTGGCTAATTTTCTATAACGCCAATAAAAATATCACGCAGAAAATGAGTACCCCACATGGCAGGAAGTATGAAGGAAAAGACCTTGGTTTTGGAGTAAGCTTGTTACTTAGGCTGTCCAGTTCATTTAAAAAATGAAAGATGAATGGATAGGAGCATGCACAAACTCACCTGCTACAAGCCTGTCCTCTTGTCACCCTCTACTGTCTTTTGAATAATCTACTTTAACTAAAACCCATCCAAAACAAACAAGGAGTTGCATTATTCTCCTGTTTAGATACAAGACGAATTCTCTTCTCTTTTAGAGAAATCTGAGATTTGTCTTTTTCCAATCTCAGAGCACATCCTGTTAGTTATCCTGCTCTCTTGCCAAAAAATGGAATATTCCACTAGGAGTGAGCAAAGCCAGAAGAAGAATGACCACAGGCAATTGAGAATCAAATTTCTCTAACTTCTTTTCCCCTACAGTCAGTTATCCTGACTCCTTTCCAACACCAGGAATCGGAAAAGGGGATGGTACAATCTTTCCTTTCAGTGCAACAACACTGGCAAGCCGATTCAGTTCCTCTTCTTTTGTAGCAACTAAGTTTTCCATTGGAATTGTGTGGACTTTTGCCTTGTATTAAACCTAATTCTGCTTTTACACCTTCAAGCACTGAAGCCCAATCTCTTGTGTCTGCTTCTTTGTTCTGCCAACCTGTGGCTATGTGGCTTTTGTGTCTTTCAGATTTACTTGCATTATTTATGCAACATAATGAAATATGCAAGCATAGAGTAAAGGATCCGTTCTTGGCTTTGGCACGTAGTCTGCTCAGTTTATGAAGGGATTAAAAATAAATATTTGGGGGACTGGTGTTGGGACTCAAAGGGGAAAAGTACGGTTCTTAGAAACTGTAGCAGAAAACAGCACAAGATCAAGTTACTCTTGTTTCCAGTATCACCATTTCATAACAGATTTGTAAGATTCACGTATTTTAGTGTCACATAAACATACCAGATTATTAAGGAGAAAAAATGAGATGTAATTTTTTAATAAACTACTTATTATGAATAGCTTCCCAATACGATACACAAAACTTGGCACAGGGGACGTTAGTGTAGAAAAGCCTGGGCATTCCAATTCTAGCATGTATTTTACTGCATCGTACTGAAAGCTGTAAGAAATCAGTCCCTGACTTAAATGGAAGCAGGTTTGGGCTCTAAAACGGCTCATTGTGAACTCTCCTATGCCTCCTTATGCTGTACAAAAACAGAAAAAAAAAAATGGCATTTTAGTTCTGAAACTATCTTGGCATTTACACGAACTCTGTAACTGCAAATAACCAAATAAATGCTGTTCAGGAATTATGTACTAGACTGCAAGATCTTTTTAGAGAAAAGGTTACTTGCTTGGAAAGCAATCCTTGTTTTAACTATGCATTCACAGCATGTGGAAGCATACTGTAACAGTAGGCACAAAAAATAATGCAACAGAACACCATATGGAATTATTGCAGGACAGGAAATACAATGAAAAGAGCAGTATCAGTTAAAGACACACTGAAAAGACATCCAGCAAAGGTAATCCACCTTTCCTTACAGTTAGCTCATTTGAACTGAACTTACTTAACAGCTTATATAGTTTATTTTTTGACAACCTATTGGTCAGTGGAAAATAATAGTAAGTTTATACCTATTTAAAAAGAAAAAAATTCTCTTTGATAAGCATTGTTTTGAATTCATTAGCTTAAGCAAGTTTGCTGCCAAAACAGTTAGAAACATAATTTGCTTGGATGAAAGTAAAGCAAACATGCATAGTTACCCCATTTAAGTAAGTCATATGCTTTCCTTCAAAAATAAGTTGAAAATAAAAATTCAGATGTTAAACCTGTTTCTTTCACAGTCAGTGATAGCCAAGGCACGGATTTCTTCCACAGAGTAAAGCCAGCAGTATTTTTTAAAAAGAATGCTGGATACTACAAGTACGATCAGAGTGCAGACGAACTACAGAACAAAACCCACCAATACTTTATTTTATAACAAACACGTATGATAGTGATGCAAAGGAATAGAGGAAAACATTCCAATGTTAAAGGAGCTCTTTTAGTTAACTCATCAGGAGTGAAGACTTAAATGGATGAATGCTGCAAAGCATATATAAGATGTAAAAACTCTATACAGAACCCAAGCATAGAAAGAGCATAAAACATCAGCTTTTTAAACATACATATACATACACACGTTGGTCAGATATATTAACTTACAAAACGCATTTTGTAATCAACACACTTTGCTGTCTATCTTTTGAAGCAGTGAGTAAAAATTAACTAACACTTTATTCTTGTTTACAGTTCTTGACTGCTGGTTAGAAGCACTACGCACATAGTATTTTGATTTAAAACATCACAACTGAGTATTGTCTGATACTCTGAATTAACTTGTTTTAAGAGTATGCACATGAATTCCTTAATGTACCATTCTAAATAATGGATCTCCTCCTGAGATGTTTTCGTTGTTTTAACTCTTTTTTTCTTTTTGTTTCATTCAGTAAAATAGTTAATTTGAAATGCATAAATAAGAAAAATTAAAATTTCCTGAAAATGTACACTCAGGTATCAATGCCCTTAAGTAATTACAGGGGGAAAAAAACCTTGAAAGCTGTCACTATTTTATTCTTAGTCTAGCCATAATTTTCTTTGCTTTTTTTCCATACTTTTCTTCTTACACCATTACATATTTTTCTAGCAAGTGAAGACAAAAGCAACCGCATGTGAGATGCTGAAACATTTAAAAAATGCTGATTCAAGAAAATAACTGAACAACTAGCAAATTAAAATTTAGCCTTTCTGTACTAATTTCACCCAATTTTGTCACTGATCTGAAGGAGGGTAATTACAGTTTGAAGTAAATAAAATAGCTTGGCAATACTCCAGGTATGCTTTTCTCAGATATAAAAAGAGGGTACGCATACCTTAGTTTTCAGGAAACGAAGTACACATTTTTGAAGATCAAAAACCTTTTAACTACTTGTAAGAATGTCATTTGACTACAGTGAGAACAGGAACAGAGAAAGGTAAAATGTGCTTCCCCTGTTGTTACCAATCTGATTCTTCTGGGCGATAAAAAGCAGTAATAAAACCCACCGTATCAGAATCAGAGACAATGAAAGCCTGCCAACTATTTAAATAGGATCAAAGTTTCTCTTCAAAATGAAGTACTATTATTATATTGACAATTATTTTAGCATTAAAAACTACTTTGGATTTATTTTGGTTAAAACTTTAATAATACATACTAAAGGAACACACTGAACAAGATTATTTTTGTTTTAAGGATTGAAATTAGGTACACACAATTCTTATATTTAGTGTATTTGATTTAGTATAATCTGCAATTTCAATAGTCTGCCATTTGAATGTACATATAATAAACGACAATAATTATTTAATAAAAAGGGATGTAAAATAAGTACGTTTCAAACAAGGTTTTGTAAGACTCGAAGATGAAATTTTTAAAATACACAATATAAAAATAAAAAACATCACCCTCTGCTAGTACTGTTTTTCTGCTCCCTTCATATTTGAAGTATTTTGTTCCCAGTGTACTGTTAGCATGGGCATATTGAAATTGTGACACGTTGATTTGCTATATAGCAAATGAAATTATGAGAAAACTACCTTGTGATCTTAATTACAGTTGTTTTCAGAGGGATTTTTCTTTGTATTTTTTAAGTTAATCAGTATCAGTATTTTGGAATGAAAAAACCTTTAAAAACCACAATTCTCAATTCACAGATAGATCAATATATTTTTCAGAGCTTGATCACTGATTTATTTTGTAGTTATTTATTTCTATGAGAAACTACATATATTGTAAGATTTTCATTTCCCCACTTGGAAAAAAAAAAAATTTGCAAACAAAACAAAACATATTTGCAGACAAAACCATGCCAAATGAAGCCCTGAAGATACATGTTAAAGGCCAAATTAAGAAAGAGCCATTATGGCAACAAGATGAATTCAATATTTAAGTTTTTAGTTTAAAGAAAAATGCGTTTTTTTCCATTCTCATGGATTACACTAAATGGAATGTGTACTGTTCACATTCAGTGTAGAGATGTTACATTTTTTAGCCAGAATTGTACATGCTTTTTCCTCAAGATTAAATCTGTTCTATAATAAAATGGTGTAACTTAAAACTTTCGTTTAGGTTATAAAAATACTCTAACCAATTAAGACTTTACCATCATCCCCTTAAAAGTGATGGCAGTAAAACAAGTTTTATTCTTAAAAACATATTCTATAGATCTTTGTTTGGTTTTATAACAACTTTAGTATGGTTTGTTCAGAACTCCTTTCTGAGATGTTTTACATTAATCTAATACGTGTTTTCATAGAATTTATACATCTTTCACGTATCCTTTCATTTGCATAGAATTTTTGGTTTGTTTGTACATGCCATTTACTTACAAAATACAGAATCTTCTTTCTTGCTTTTGTTTTTTGTTGTTGTTTTTTTTTTTTTTTTTTAACAGTGAATTATTACCTGAGAGCGCTAAAAAAGATGGAAATTTTTTTACCATTTGTATTTCATAACATGCCCACCAAATACCGCTATGGATATTGTGGATTAAAACAATCAAACCAAAGGTTATAAAAGTAAAACAACAGGTGAGTGTCTGTACTTTAAACACCAATATTCACTTTCCTAGAAGTATGGACAGTCCAGGATGTATGACATTTTTCTCATTTTAACTGGAGTGGACAGCAGTCCTGCATGTCATACCTTCTGACCAAGTCACTGTTTAAAACAACTGAACAAATAAAGTAATGCAATGGTCGTTTGTTATAAACTAGGTAGGTCATTAATTCAAACCAGAAAAAAGTACACAGGAACATCAGTGATATATAACTAAAAATTCACAGTCTCTAAAATCAATGATTAAAATCTTTAAAATCAGTGCACACATCAGTATTTGAAGTAGGTACAAGAGACACAGTGTCTGAAGGAAAAGTAAAAACTACTATGTGATACAAAAATACTAGTGAGTGTACAAATTTCAACAGTATAATTTGTGGGCATTATCCTTGGGTGTTGCAATACTGCAAGTGGTCTAAATATATACATCAAATGTTACCTACAGAATATTTATTAAATACCTTTAGAATATTTATGGAAACGTGGCTTAGTGTAAATGTGAAATTTTTAATATAAACCTTGAAAAAATCCCTTCAAATTGTTAAGAACCCTGAATCTTACTTAATTACTAAAAGAATACCACACTGCATATAATAAAATGATAATCACATACACATGAGTTAAACAGCCAGGTTTTAGGTCTGTGTAACTACTGCACAGTGACACAGAGAATGCTGCAGACTGGAAACAGGAGTTTTTGGAAGGAAAGTGCTTTGCTAGAAATAATAAATATGTGCATGAATGCCAAAACGCATGGACCTGCAATTTAACTTTATTGAAACCATAGTATGTATCATCAGGACAGACCTCTTGTTTTGCTAAGATCACTGAAAAAGCAGAAAATGGCTACACACTCTTCTCTTAGGTCTCAAGAACAAATACTAAATACAGATGGTAGATTATTAAATGTTAAATTAAGAAATACATTTAAATGTTTAAATGTAGACAGATGTATTCTTATATTAGTAACAGCAGCACAAACAATTCCACATTACAGCCACATTCAAGAAGAGGGAATTGTGTAAAACTATCTCTATTTCTCTGTTAAAATTGACTAGTTAAATATTACAGTCCTTGCTTTTCTGTATAATTAAGCTTTTGTTCAACCATGAAAAAACTAGAAACTGATTGCTTGAAAATGAGCTGCATGACCTTTGTCCCGGTTTGTCACCTCTGACCTTTAATTTGAAGACCCTGCATATCAATTCATTCTATTTTTAGAAGCAGAATGTTAAAGTCTGTATATTTTTAAAATTGTTATCCTCCCATATGAAACACATCAGGTTGTTTTTGTCCTTTTTTAGCCTCTACACATCAACCCAGAGTAGCATATTTGCTTTTTATTATGCAACTGCATTTGAAACACCCAGTGTGCAATTACAGAAAATGAACACTTGTCTCTGTGGTGAAAAAAAGCTTTTTCATTTTTTTACTGTACTAGAGATGCTGAAGCATATTACAGTGAATTTAGAAAAAAAACCCCCAACTTCTAGATTTCACGCCTTTCAAAATTTAACTGTCTTTTCTTAAAGACAGGAAGAAAGGCAGAAAGCTCATGTCTGTGTTTGTATTGCTGCTAATGGATACCTGTTTTTTCTTGAACCTTCCCCATACTAGCAGTGGTTATTTTGTTCTCACTGATGACATGCTGGTTTGGTATTTGCTGTCAGAATGTCCTTTCATAAATGGAACCTGTGGTTAAAAATAGCAAATAGCAAGTTCCTGTCTAGTTGTTGGTTTCAGCTGCACTTCCATTCTATACAGGTAACATTAGGCTTCGCAAGTTGTCTACAAAAAAACCTTTACTGCTAGAAGGGCTCATTTTCTAAAGAAGAAAGCGCTACAGTATTTCTGTCATTGATTTTACTACCAGCATTCAACACCAAAGCGACACAGTGTATTACATAAAGGCTTTTGGTGAAAGCATTTCCCTACCGTGACCCCTTGTGAACGATGCAAAAACACACGAGGCGGATAAAAGCGGGCAGCACACACCCGCGGCCGTGCCCGCGACACCCGGCCCTCCCCGGGGCGGCGGGCAGGGCAGGGCAGGGCAGGGCGGGCGGCGGGCTCCGGCCGGCACCAACATGGCTGGCGGGCGGGATTCAGCACCGCGGACAGCGGCGCGGCGGGCAGAGGCGGGGCTGCCGCCCGCGCCCACCCCGCCGCCCCGGCCCCCGGTACCACCAGCGGGGCCGTCGCATTCGGTAACCGGGAGCTCCCTACGTCGCACGGCGACCCGTCGGTCTGCCTGACGACGCAGGGCGCCTCGGGCTCCCTCGCTGAGGGGAAAAATGGTTCCTTTGGAAACTACCTCCCGCCCTGCGTATCACGGGTTTTAGCTGCGATTCAAACAAACCACCACCACGGAGTTACGAAAAAGCGGAGGAACAAGTATTTTAACCACTTGCGCTTTAAAATTCATTTCTGTGCGGGCGGATGAGATCTGAAACACTGCTTGTGACCTACCACCGCATCCTAGCAATGGCTCAGACAGCAGCCGTTCAGGCCTAGGAGGGAGAGGGTTTGGGGTTTCTTTCTTCATTTATTTATCACCATTTTTCCTCTTCTGAAATTTTTAACACATGCCAGATTTTAACACATTTTCAGATTTAAACAACAAAAAAAGTTTTGATAAAATTGAGATGGCAGCACATGCCTTTTTACAGAACGTATTTTAAAAACAGAGAAGACAGCTATTTTTGTCATACGCACGCAGGCAGAGTTTTTACTACAGCTGTGTTTTTATAACTACTACACGGGGCAAACATCAGCCGTAATCACTACTTTTGCCATTACATACATGATTCGTTTCACTACAGCAAAGGGAACTTGGCTTCCTGATGTATTAATAATTAAGGTCATAATTTAATTCAATATTGATTCTTACTACTCTATACTAAGGGGGGGGGGGAATCATGATTCTTTAAAGAAGTATGGCTTAGTTGCATATCTTATAAATAGCTTTCCAAACAAGCTTGTTGGTATTGTCTCCTCTGAAGTTTTAAAGTTTTTTTTTCTAGTGTGTTTAAAAAAAAAAAGACTTGTAGTTTTGTACAGCAAAGCACACAGGTATCAACCTAAGAGTAAACACACACTATGGCATTTTAGTATAGTATTATATCCAGACACCGCTAAAACTATACACAACTATATTGAAAGGAACTACAACCAAATTTAGCTATAATTATTTTCTTAGTATCTGATGACTTTTTTTATGACAGGATATTTCTTTGTACTTGCAACTATTAACAATGTTTCCATGCAAGATGTGAAATTCTAAACCAGGCTATTAGAGGGGGGGAAACCCCCAGCCCTATATATGGCCTATTTAGGAAGGCCAGCAAGATCAGTTATATAAGGAAAAAAGCATAAAGTCTGTAAATAAATCGGCAGGGTGTGCTATTATTTCGTCCCACCACTGTAAGAATGACATACATAATTTACTCACAACCACTAACAAGCTAATAACCGGTAAGAAAGAAACAAGTAAATGAATCAAATCTCTTTAGGTAATACGTTTATCAGATTAAAATGGATAATTCCCTCGTGTTAAAGCAAAAAGAGTTTTGAAATTAACCTAGAGTTTTCAGATTTATTTAGATACGCAAATTTCGTATTTCGTAATAGCTTGGGCAAGATATTTACGTGCACTGCTGTTGTTTGCTTATTTTTAGATCCATTTACTGAGCGTTTTATCGGATGCACTGTGCGATTTACCACCGCCGAATCACGACTGCAGCCCAACGCAGTTACCGGCGTTCGGCCACCGGCGCCCACCGCCACGCCACCAGCAGCGGTGCGGGCGCGATGCAGCCCCGCCGCAGGGCGTGATGCCATTGTACCTCCCCGCACGGCGGGGGCGGGGCCCCCGCGGGCCCCCGCCC
>VYXH01010039.1:83269-111028 GCA_013397275.1 Burhinus bistriatus | reverse complement strand
CCTCCCCCCGCACCGGGAGCCGCCCGCCGCGCCCCGCCGCCCGCCCTCCCTGCTCCGGCCGCCATCCCTCGGGCGCCGGGCTGAGCTGTCCGGGCTTTGTCTTTCCGCAGGGCTCTTCCCGTCCCCTCCGACCGCCTCCCGCCGTGCCGGTAGAGCGTGGGCCCGGGTCATCTCACAGCCCCTCGGCCTCCCGCTCACGGAGGTCGCGGGGCCTCTTCAGCCCCGAGCCAGCCTGGAGGGCCCTGTTCACCACATCCAACCGACCTGGCCACGTCGGCCTCCTCCCCTGCCATTTGAAGGCATCTCCGTGACTCACGGCTGCGTATCGTGGAGGCCGTTGGGCTCCCATGGTTGCATCTGGCTCGTAACGCCCCGAGGACGGGACTCCCCGGCTGCCGCGCATCCAGTCTACTTGCGCTGCTGCCCACTCCCAAATCTGCTGCTGGCAGGTGGGGCTTTGCTCATGTGTGGAGGATCTTGCATAGCTCAACACCACCTTCACCAGCTGCACCCATGACCATGACCATGGTGGTGGGTCTCATCCCCAAAGCAGGCAGGCTTCTAGCCGTACAACTGGCTTGTCCAGAGCTTGTCAGTTCCCAGTTGTCTTGCACAACGATGGGGTTCCTTTCCCAACACGTGAGACTATTAATCCCAAAGTTTCGTTTTTCTAGCTCGTTCTGACTTATCCATGGAATACCCCAATGGTAGTTTACATACTGTCATGAACGTACTTCACCCAAGTGTAAGTATATATTGTTCTAGAAATAGCAGGGGTAAGAAAGCTTGGTTACCTCTGGATTAATGTTCCTCATCCCTTTTCTACCCATCCTCGCTACATAGGCTCCAATAGTCACCACTTCCCACGTGCGCCAGCAAAATGGAGATGGTTCCCAGCAGTGTGTACGCTGACAGGCTCACCAGGCGCTTGTGCTGAGGATTAGCCAACTGGTAAGTCAAGCAGTAGGTAACTGGCGAAGTCACACCATCCTTCCTGTGCTGGGGACACTGATTAGCAGTCTTTTGTCTGACCGGTGATTTTTGTGACACAGTATTTTTGGGTCCTGTATGTTGAATTTGGCTGAAATCATAAAAAGGGTTCCAAAGTTATTTGGGAGCAAAGAGATGGATAGTGAATTTTCTTAAGAGACCAAGATGAAAACGTGGCACGTGGGAAGGATGGCTTTTTGAAGCGCTCATTTCCTACTCTGTAGTGAGCCCAGTTCACATTGGTTTCTGTCATTAGGCATTGGTGTGCCTGCCTTGATCACAACTTCCCATTTTTGGGCTTCCCTTTGTGGATTTCATTTTTGAGGCTGCAGAAAGACTTGCAAGAGTTTATGAGCACTTTTTGAGTGCAGTTAAGGCCCCCGTGCATAGCTTTTTAGCTTCTTTTTCACAGAAAAGCCTTTACACAGAGCTTTGCTAGGTGATCTTCGCCTGTGATTAAAGAAGCTATGGAGCCTCTCCGGCCTTCAAATACTGTGCCTTACTTGGCTGTGAAAGGTTTTGCGTTGGACAGAGAAATATTTTCAGGGCTGAGGAGAGAGTCTGGCGCAAGGAGTCACCAAATGACGCCATTCCACTTACCTAGGCACAGCCCTAGAAAGTTACTTCATTCGTGTTTCCCGGATGAGATTTAAGGAGCCACATTTTGCTAGTACTCCTCATATTTGACTATATTACCTAAAATTTAGTTTGCACTCTGTGTGTGTATATACATATAAATAAATCTAGCTCAATATGTAGCTGTATTACCCTAATGCAGCTCTAGCTATATTTTGCTAATACTTTGAGAATGCAGGACCTTTTCTGAAAACAAAAGCAAACCACGGTCAGAACTTGATTTCTCACTTAATTTTTTATTTATTTCTAATAGATGAGGAGGAGTTCCTTCGTGGTCCCTGGTATTTCTGCTGATAGATTTTTGCAGAAAAAGAAACCTACCCACCTGCTTTGTTTTTGTACCCTCAGCATATGACATAATCTAATTTTATAGCAAGTTTGTATAAAACAAGTTATGTATGGAACATAAGCAGAATTGAACTCTTTCAATAAATAACTGAACTGCAAACAGTTTGAAAGGCTGTGAAAATGCTGCACATTCTTTTCTATTACTTTCCATTTCTCAGCTTTTTTTTCACTGGGCTGGTTCATAGGGTTTCCCCTGAGAACTTGGTGAAAAATTTGTTTCTTCCTATGCAGATTAAACAGTTCTAGGCATTTTCATGAAGTATGAGATGTTTTCCTAAGGTGACCTGCTAAAGTGACCTGCCATCCCTGGTGAAAAAGAAAAAGCACTGAAGATATTTTGCAAAAAAAATATAGTGCTTGAAAAAGCACTTTTAATTTTTCATGCCGTATGTTCCACCCAAAGCAAAACAAAACATGTAGTCTATTTGTGTTATGCTGCTATCGAAAATAGTTTCTGGGATAGTTCATGAAAACATGTCATAAAATCATTATAGATAATGTTTTTATAGTGAGGTCTACTAAAGCTTTTCCACTTTAGTAAAAAAAAACCCAAAACCAAAAACTTCAGTAAATAATGCTGTTTTCCATTCTGTAATGGTGTCTCCAACTATGGGAAATATCCATTGAACATTTGAAAAGAAGGAGCTGAGACACTGATGTCGGGGAGGGAATTTCTGAGGTTCCAGGTAACACCTTCTCTGGCACACTCATGGGTTTCAGAAACTGGTCCAAAGCCAGAGGTTTTAGACTGAGAGTAGTTGCTCCTATTCTGCCCCCATTGCTACTCAGAGCAGAGAGTGCATTTACTCATTTTATCCCGCAGAGAGAGTCTGCTGCTCCCACAGCTTTGTGCTGCCCCGGGTTTCCCATCCTTCCACATTTATCTGCTTGGCGTTCTGTTCTGATCATGCTATGTTTCCTTTCCTGACAGTATCATCTCCCAATTGCCAGCTCCTTCATTAGTCTTCATGCCAGCTTAATCAGGGTCTGAGTAGGCACTTGTGGAGAGTGTGTATAGGTTTATCTGCAACATTTCTCTGCCCTGTTATTTGTTATAGGTGGGTGTGTTTGTGTCAGCTATTAGTAAAATTGTCTAAAAATTTCCCATTATAAGACAGTTTTCCAGTTGCTTGTATCTTTGGCAAGCTAGCTTTTTGGTATGAAATTTTCCATGCTCCTTGTTATAGGCTGTTTATGTTTTTTCCCAGTCATTTTCAGGAAAAATATTTTAAAAATAAGTTTGGTCCATGATAAGATATTATTTTCTTTAAAACGATCTAGCGGTCCCAACATTTAGAGCAGACACTTCAAATCTGCTGTAATGGCAGGAAAGTGCCTTTTGTTGTTCGTGTGGGTACTCTATCCAGATCTGGCTGAGCTACAACCCCTTGCCAAACCGCAGTTTGCACACCGAGAGACTTTCTTAAGAGCTAAAATCTACAGAGCCTTGGGTCCAACGAAAACCCAAGTCACTTCCAACACTGAACGCCGAGCAGCCTCTGTGCACTGGGTCTTCTACAGCAAATGGGTAGTTCACGTACATACTCCCACTCCTTGTCCGGGCTGCAGAATCTCAGGGAAACTTTCCATGGATGCTTTTAGCTGCTCCTTTCTCCAAACAGGTTCTTGTTTGGGAACTAAGAACAAGCAATTTCTCTCTCCTGTCCTTTTAGCGACCCTACTGTGAAAACCCTGGAAGCATGAAGGAAGAAGCTGTCTGAGTCAAATGGACAAGAAGACAAATGCCAGACAGGATAAGGAAAAAAAGAGATTAGCAGGAAGAGTCTCCTGAGATCAGGACTGTTCAAGAGGCAAAAAGCTAAGTCTAGAAACTGGGGAGCGGAGGCAGAAACTCACTGCCCAAGAGCATTTCACCTCATATCAGCATGTTTATTTGCTAGCATAGCGTAATCCACAATATATTGAGTACGATTTAACGAAGACCAGGGTTACTGTTGGCTGCAAGAGCTGTCATACGTATCTGTGGGAAGTAGCAGCATCTCTCCTGTTAGTTGTGAGGGGCAGGGCCCAGGAGTATGCGTGGGGGAGACTAACTACAAAACCGTGAGGGAAGCGTGGGAAGTTAGTGGGTGAATAGGATACACGAAAAGAAGGAAGGAGAAAAAGGGTCTGGGAATGCGGTGGAGAAGGAAAAAAAAATTATTTAGATGCTTATCTGCAAAATGGAGATTACAGGAGTATTGAAATAGATTTGATAAGGAACTGTGCTAGACAAAGGCAGGACTGAAACATGGGAAAAACTTGAGAGTGGAAACAGTACATATGGCTGGTGTGTGTGGGTCCTGTGTGCCCCCCCCCCCCTTCTGCCTGGTCTCAGGGCCAGCTTAGAGACAGTATAGCCGGTAGCCTTGAAAGAAAACGCTAGAAGAAACCTCAGTGAGGGCCTGCTGCTCCTTCGCCCAGGAGCTGTTTTTAAGCTTGAGGCTCCCACCTTTGTTCCTGGTTGAAGCTCCATTGCAGCTGCACTGCAGCCATAGCCATGCCTGTTGGTCTGGACCCTGATGGGTGGCAGGCTTGACCTCGTACCTGCCTCATCCCCATGGGCTTGTCTGGTCATCTGGACTCTTGGCTGGCCATGGTTGCCACCAACAGACCTGCTCTGTGCTCTTGTCAGTGAGGTCCCTCCCCCCTGGCTCTGCTGTCACCTGTGGCTCCCAGCTCACCTTCCCCAGCGGAGCAGCCTCCCCTCACTGCCCCCAGCACTGTGGACTCGCTGTGGACCTTTTCCTATAGCTTCACGTTCCACCAGTGGTCTCAGGAGCAGTAATGTAGTAAGATTGATCCTTCAGCTTTGGAGGGTGTATACCAGGTATACTCTAACGGTCTCAAGCCTGCTGATAAATCACATGACTACCATATACTCCATTTAACCCCCTTTTCATTTATTTTTTAGAAAAACATCAAGTGTACTGTACAACTCAATCAAAGGAAAATTACTGCAGTTGCAAAGCTAAGCATTCCCTGCATGCTGGCAGCAAAACGGATACAAAATGTGCTATAGAAGGACCCTGGTGAGGGTCTTGTTTTCCGTTTCCTGTTTTCTTTCCCCCAGAATTGCTCACGCCGCATGAAGGTCCAAACTGTGCTCTGTTTCTTAGCTAGCAATGGCTGTATGCAGTTACAGAACTTTCCTCCTTTTAGCCATTAGTCTCCTTCTTTACCCTTTGGGACTGTTCTAATTTTTTAATGACCCAATGAAAATGTTAGTAACAGAGAAGTTTCCTATTTTTCTTCTGTCTTCCTCTTATTTTATTTGTGTTTGTCAGTGGGGCCAAAGAAAGGAAGTGATTTAAGTTAGTTTGGAAGAGCTGTGACAAAATAGGATGTTCTGCTTTATTTTGTGGCCTTGTGAAAATCATGCAGCATTTTATGAAGCTTTATATTTTAATATACGATTCTCAAGAATGTTCCATTTGCAAACCTAGACAGATATCTGAGCACATGAACATTCAATATAGTAATCAGAGAAAAGTATTTTATCACAAATGCCTTTTTTAGACATTTATTTAGTTGCAGCCAAGTCAACTGCATTTCAGTCAAGTCTTTATTACAGGCACCCTAAGAGCACTCTGCCAAGCATCAACTGTTGACTTCTCCATGCCTTTTCTATACCAGTATTTACGACCTTTACAAGACCGCAGTTAATTCCAAACCAGTAGCTATTTTGCCTTCTTCAAATGCTTGATCATTTCCGTCCTTGTTCAGTGGCTCAGATACACTAATTTGAAAGTTGAGGTCATGCTCGTTGTTTAAGCTGGTGCAGAAACTGAGGTGTGTGCATCCAGAAACTTGCCATGGCATCAACTGGCGATGGATTGATCAGGAAGACCAAACCAAAGAGGAAGCTGTGAACCCCCTCAATCAGCGCAGATCCTGCTTGCTGTGTTCTAGAGCGAGGCCACACATGCAACTCCAGAAAAAGTGTTGCTGGCTCGGGCTTTCCGATTAATGTGAATGAGCATGCCACATGTGTGTCACACAGGTATTTGGCTTACATCATGGAAAAAACCAGTATTTTGCTCCTGACAAAACAGAGTAGATTGGACTACTGCTCTCAATCTGTCTGTTCCCTGCGTTATGTTTTGTTTCATGGACAGAAAATCCTGTGCGTGGGTCTTCGCTGCTGATTTGCCTGTTCAGGGATATGAAGAATCTTTGGCCCCATCTGAATTAGCAAAATGAACTGGGCCAGGGCAAATGCCAGAGCACTGGTTGTGCACGGTCCATGAGGTGGTTTTGTGCCAACCAGGCCTCACCAAAACAATTGGTGTGGAGCTCTGGTTGGGGAATTAGCATGGGCCAAAGCCAAGCCCTAATATGTGGATTGTTTCAGGCCTGGTTGCAGGGATAACTCTTTTAAACCCTTGTATGGTTGGGAGGTGTTCCAGGCTAGTTAGCCACAGGGTCAGAAAATGAGCCCTGTACTGTTTTGTTTACCAGTTTAGACGTGGCCTTTGGGTCTTGACCCCACAATAAGGTTGGTGGGAGGAGGGGAAGAGGGGTCTCTACTATGAGGACCCCTTTTGTAAGAGCCAGCTCC
Source organism: Burhinus bistriatus (assembly GCA_013397275.1). Lineage (NCBI taxonomy): Eukaryota > Metazoa > Chordata > Aves > Charadriiformes > Burhinidae > Burhinus > Burhinus bistriatus. The sequence continues at coordinate 104,493 of VYXH01010039.1, read as the reverse complement.
AGAAAGAGACTAATAATTGAGTTGTTGCTGGTCTGAATTGCTTCTATATTTTACATTACACTGTCACTGAAGAAAAAAATATAGTAGGGAGGGAATAAGAGCTCAGGTCTCCTTGTGTCCAGATGACTACCCAAAGTGGTAGTTTGCAGCCAAATTTTTAAATGTTTATTCTACTTCTGACCCCCAGATTCTGACTCCTGTTTGATCCAGTTCAAACAGAAAAGTTTGAGCATGCGCCTCTACAGAATAATTATCAGAGTGGTGATTGTGGCACTTTTTAAAAAGGAAAAATAATATGTAGCTTTGCATCTAATGGTCATCAAAAGCAACAGCAAAGAGCCTGGTGCAGGATGAGGGATTTATGGCAAAGCTGAATTAGTGCACAGGATCTTCAGACGTAAACAATTACTTCAAAAGGACCACAGCCATGTTCAAATACTTTTTTAGGGATTCAGCAACATATACTTGGGTTAACCATTAACATTTTAATGCTTTTAAAATCAATATGTATAGCCTTTAAGAATAACAACCATAAGAAAATGTTAGCTTAACATTAGGAATAAATGTTATTTTGTTATGACTGAGACTGGTCTGCGGGTTTTATTGCATTACACCGTATGCAGTTTTCATCGGCTCAAACTGTCTGGCTCCTTATAACCGCTTGATTTAAGGAGTTTGAACTAGTTTCCTCGGGGAACTGCAGCCTCAAAAAATTGAATTGTTAGCTGGTAGGAAAAAATTACAGAACATTTTTCAAAGTATACAGTGGTGAAGAAAGGAAATGATTACTTGGAGTTGGGGTGTAGAGTGAGAAAGTGCCTGCCTCGTGCATCTGTGGGTGGTAAGCCACAGTTGGTTCATGCATTTACTTTGTTTCTTCATCTACCATTACTCCAATCACAAGAACTAATTGCAGTCATTTAGGTCAGCATTTTTCTGTTCTATTGAATATTAAAAAAACAGGTAGAGAAGTTAACATGATGTTGAAGGAGCTTCTCTGCATCTCCACTGGACTACAATAATATGCAACTAGAATAATAATTTCCAAGCGTTCATTTTCAGTGTAATTTTTATTGTTAATCATGAATGTTAAGACTGAAACCTTAATAAGCAAGGCTTAAAGTGCTCAAAAATATGGTCTCAAAAGATTTTGGTTTACTCCTGGCTTACCTTTACCGCTTCAGTTTGAGTCGCTCAGAATTCACTTCTAGATTAATTGCAGAAGTAAACCACATTGCTAAAGGGTGAACTGATTGAAAGCTAAGCGGATTCAAATGGAGACCGCTTTCATACAGGAGAGTCTGCCTTCATATTTCCCATATACTTTTAAACAAATTAAGTAAAGACAATGGAAATAGAAGCACAGCGTTTTAATAGCTTTTGAGTTATTTTATGACTTGTTTTAAAAGTCAGTGTAGTTTAAGTCCCATTGTATTTCTATCAGAACTAACTTGGAAAACAATTAGGCAGATAGAGTCCAAGTTAAAATGTGAGTGGGGAAGGAAGCATGGAATGGAGATCTTAGCAAATCCTACTTATTTAATCTTTCAGATATGCAAAATAAGTGACAGATAACAGCCAGAGATAAAAACACAGAACGAAAAGAGAAAAAGAGGTGCTCCTTGGCCAAAGTAAAAGGTGATCTCAGAAGTGGAAGATGAGTTTGCTGTGAGAACAGAAAGATCTCGGGACTTTTCCCAACAGATTCCGGAGTGTAAATAACAAAGGCATGTCTGAGGCTCAAAATAAAATGAACAAATCAGTTAGCTACAGAACAGCGATGGAGGCAAAGATTCTCTGTGCAATCAGGGAAGAATTACTGGTGATGAAAAGGAGGGCAGAGAAACTGGAGCGTCAAAAATCTGACAATCACTGAAGGACTGAGTAGTGTGAGTACCAGCAATATTTGGCTGGTTAATGAAGCCACTGAAGAAGGGAGGCAGGGCTGACACTCAGCAGCTGGAAAGCTGGGCAATGAACTGTGAATATATAAAAATCATCCAGGTGTCTGGCATTTTTCTCTCTCAGGAACAGAGCTATGGTATCATCTGAACCACAAAATCATAGAATACCAGGTTGGAAGGGACCTCAAGGATCATCTGGTCCAACCATTCTTGGCAAAAGTACAGTCTAGACAAGATGGCCCAGCACCCTGTCCAGCTGAATCTTAAAAGTGTCCAATATTGGGGAATCCACCACTTCCCTGGGGAGATTATTCCAATAGCTGATTGTTCTCATTGTGAAAAATTTTCGTCTTGTGTCCAATCAGAATCTCCCCAGCAGTAACTAGTACCCATAACATCTGATTGATACTCTGAAGTTATTAGGCTTAATAATATAGGCTCCTAAATTGCAGAGCTAAATCCATTGCTAGAAGAACTCCACTGCAGGAGTACTGGACCACCAGTACTGCAATTTATATAAACTGATGCGTGTTCAAGTAGCCAAGTGGTGTAACTTCTAGCTTTAAACCCTGTCCTTTTCCCCAAGCAGTTTAGCTGTACTCCAGCAACACATTTTTTATCTAAGGAGCTGAAAGCTGCTGTTTTTGTATGTTTCTTTAAGTACCATGCTTCAGTTTTCATGTGATAAAGTATCTCTTCCTAATCCTAGCTCTATTTTAATTTATCAAAACACATGGACCCGAGTTTCCTGTTCCTCTCTTATTACCAAGAGATGAAAATGGAAGTGACACAAATCAATAGAGAGACTTTTCCACCCTTATACAGATGACTGATTATTCATACTGAGAAATTTTACCCAATAAGTAAGTGTGGAAGAACCTAATTTTTTGTGAATTATTTTGATGAAAGCACATTCATAGCTCTATTCATATATCATTTTCAGGTTATTTATCAGCAGTGGCTGCTTGTGACCCTAATTAAAGTACTAGTCGCAGGTGACCCAAAAGTAACGGAAGAATGATCATTTCCTGTGGCCCAGTTCCACGAACACATTATCTTCCTTTAAACCTAAATTTCTGCATTGGGAACAATAACATACCAACACTGTCTAATGAAATCGGCCTCAATTGACATGACCTTTGGTTTACTCAACGTTTTGATTCCATCGTTAATTATATGTGCATTATAGTTAGTGTAGAGGAGATGATTTGATCATTATTAAAAACCTATCAAGCTCGCTTTCTTCTGAATAAAGGGGAAAAGCTAACAACCAAGCCTGGAGAGAAGTAAGGAGACAGAGCATTCATGAGAGAGATGAAAACTGAACTCTCTACAGCCTGGAACAGTGAAGAGATACAAAGCAAGTAGCCGATAAGACATTCTTGGGAAAAGCAGAAAATATTTGCTGATATACATAGGGTTTGTACTTGCTTTGAGAATTTTTTTTTTCCTTGCATAATCAAGTGTAACATCAATAAAAGATTACAAACTGACAATCCTCTGAAAGATAATTGGATATACAGTAGTTGTAACAGGGGAAAGTAGCTGGGTTCTTGCAAGACACCAACATGTTTTGATCCTGACCTAGAGGATGTGTGGCCAGTAAGAGCACAATCTGGAAGAGGGTGTAGCCTGGATTACAGGATACCTGTGTCAGAGGCAGGTCTTTGTTCTTTTCCCAGGTCTGGTCTCTTTTCGTAGGGACAGCTTCTCATGCATCATAATTTGAGCCATTCATTAAGCTGGAAGGACCACTGAAAAAATGTATTCTGCCTTACGCTGATTCTGGCACAAATGGTACCTTCCCTCACTGGGAACAGGCCTGGGGAACAGCCATGGCTGAAGTACATTTTTTTTCAGCTACATCATAGTTTTTACAGACAGATGACTTTTCAGCTAGATAAGTCCCATGGTTGTGGTTCACTGTGAATGAGAGTGAGTTGGGTGGGAAGAGGGGAAAAACAACCCTACCTGTCATGTCTGATTTAGTCCCTGGCTTGCCAGTTTCGTAAGGCAGGAACAGAGCTATTGAAGGCTGCTGTGGACATAGCAGGCTCTGAGCTGTGACAATGGCATGATGAGACAAAGACCTGGGTGAGAAAGTGCCACAGATCTCTTACTTCTTTCTCTCATGATGCAGCTGCTGCTCAGTTTCCCTCTGAAGTAAGACAGTGTAGCTTTGTAGCTTCAAGAGAAGAGGTCTTTAGGGTACCTTAAGACTGTTTTTCAGTGTTCATTCAACAAACCAGTCCCAAACGGGACCACAGAATGGTTGAGTTTCAAAGGGACCTCTGGAGATCACCTTTGAGCTCCTCTACTCAAAGCAGTCACCTACAGCAGGGTGCTCAGGGCCACATCCAGTCCAGTTTTGGTATCTCCAAGGACAGAATCTCCACAACCTCTCTGAGAAACCTGTGCCAGTGTTCAACCACCCTCACAGTAAAAAAGTTTTTATGTTTAAATGTAATCTATATTTCAATCAGTGCTCATTACTTCTTGTCCTGTCAGTGGATACCACTGAGAAGAGCCTTCTCCAAGCTAAACAACCGCAGCTCTCAGCCTCTCCCTGTATGATAGGTGCTGCAGTCCCTTAATCATCTTAGTGACCCTTCGCTGGACCTGCTCAACTTATTATATAGATATACAGGACTATAATATCACAGTGAATAGTCACAGCTGACAAGTACTTTTCAGAAACATATGCCTTTCTCAGGTGACAATCACCTGGTCTAAGTGCATACTTCAAATATTTGACATTGTTTAGCCGCTTGCAGTGCCCTTCTTACCCTTTAAAACATACTGATGACCTTCACTGCTTCAGAACCTGCCATATATAGAAGTTAACTACGGTATTGCCTTTTCCAGCTTCTCTTCAAACTCTGATTATTTATAGGAAAATCTAAAAAAACACTGCAAATATCTCTTCCAAGATCTTGGTCTCTGCCAGGTTCCTTTGAGCTTGCAGGATTTTATCAAAGATTCAATTTTACTTTTGAAAGGAGAGTTACTAAGAGAAGAGACTTTATTTCCTGGCATCAGTTAGCTCCTCTGTGCAACGGAAGACCCTTTAAGGCAGACTTATAGCTTGCAACAATCTTGTTTGAAGAACAGGTCATTCTAGGATTGTATCCCAGGATTGATGGGAGTTGTAAATTTGAGATGCATTCTACAAAAGGGGACAGATGTAAAGGAAAAACAAGAAAAATGTCTATCCCTTTTCTCCTTATAAGTCATGCTACCTTTGATATGAGTTTTCACAGGGAGAGACCTGGGTTGCTCTATTCTTTCTATGAGACAAACCCCAGAAAGAGCCTGCACAAAGGCTAAGAAGAGTCTTAGAGAAACGAGCGGCTTCGTAAAGATGAATTTCAGATACGAGTGTTATAAGAGCTTTTTCTTTGCTCAGTGCAAAACTGGGAGGAGTGGTTGATAGATCACATAGTTACACTGCCATTCAGAGGCACCTGGACAGGCTGGAGAAATGGGCTGAGAGGCATCTTCTAAGTTCCACAAAGAGAATTGCAAAGTCCTACACCTGGGAAGGAACAACCCCATGCACCAGCACATGCTGGGGGCTGACTAGCTCTGGAAAGCAGCTTGGCAGTAAAATAGCTGGGCACCCGTGGATACCAAGTTGAACATGAGTCATCAATGTGCCCTTGTGGCAAAGAGTGGGAACAGTATCCTGGGCTACTTTAGGAAGAGCATCTGGAGTGCTGCATCCAGTTCTGGGCTTCCCAGTACAAGAGAGACTTGCTGGAGTGAGTCCAGCAAAGGGCCACAAAGACGATTAAGGGATTGGAGCATCTGCCGTATCAGGAGAGGCTGAGAGAACTGGGACTGTTCAGCCTGGAGAAGAGAAGGCTCAAGGAGATCTGATCAATGAGTATAAATACCTGATAGGGAGAAGGAGAGAAGACAGAGCCAGACTCTTCTCCGTGGTGCTCAGTGAAAGGACAAGAGATGATGGGCACAAGCAGAAATACTGGAAATTCCATTTAAACACACTTTGAGGATGATCAAATGCTGGCACAGGTTGCCCAGAGAGATTGCGGAGTCTCCATCCTTAGAGATCATAAAACTCTGACTGGACTCAGCTCTGAACACCCTGCTGTAGGTGACCTTGTTTTGAGCAGAGGAGTTGGACTAGATGATCTCCAGAGGTCCCATCCCACCTCTGTGACTCTGATTCTGTGATCTATGAAATGAGGCAAGCCATGTACAAGATACCACAGTAGTTATGGTAAGAAATGCTAACCTAAGTGAAAGACAGGATATTGAAAGAAATTTGTTTGACTGAAAAGATTAATGGATTAATTTAACATTAAAGAGAAAGGAAAGGAAAATGTTAGCAAATGGAGAGAAAGAGGGAAATGTATCAAGGTGGAAACACCTACCAAGGCAATGTAGTAGAAACAAGACTGTTCTGTAATAAACCTGAGGTGTAATAAACACTAAATAAAGAGGTCCTGCAGAGGGTGGACAGCAGAAGAATGTGTGTTACAAAACCAGAAATATATAATCATCAACGCAAGGTGAGTTTAACAATAATGAATAGTCATGAAAGTACTTAACTCACATGGTGCCTGTCTTCCGTAGGTCTCCAGGCACTGTCACAGGAACAAAACAAATCCATAAACACACAGCTGGGAGGGAAGAGGCTTGATGCAAAACCAGAGCATTTTGCTAAAGGAAGCTCTACTGCAGAGTGGTTTTAGCACTGGGAATAATACATAAGCAAAAAGTGAATTGCAACCTAGAAAAAGGAGCTAAGCACAAATATAGTCAGAACCAGCATAAATGGTATAAATCATTCAACATTAAAAATGAAACATAAACCCAAACTCTGCCCTGTGGGCAGATATTTGTAGCTCAGCTGGAGCTGTATGTAGCTGCATGGGCTCATCTGGGAGGAAGAGCTTGCTAGATCAGTACCCAGGTAAGGCTGTGTCAAAATTAAGAAAAGTAACAAGAACTTAAGTTCTTCCTAACTTAGGTTAAGAACTCATCTGGCCAAGTCTCTTGGGTAGCTCCATGCTGTCCAAGTAGAGTTTGTAATGGTGGAATATGATATACAGTTAGTGCGATTAAAGTGCATTGTGCAAATTGGAGCTGATCAAGTAAGTAAGAAATTGTCTGCTGAATTCAGACCATGGTTTTAAATTGGTCCCTCAAACATATTTTTGGGAGTGGAGGCAACCAGGGTGGCTATCTTATTCTCTGTCTTTCAATCAAAATAAGGAAAGGAAAATTGGAAAGTCTCTTGTTTTCTGCACAGTGCAGAGCAGAAAGCTTTCAAAAAATTTGTTGTATGGAATAGGAAACTGTTTCCTTCCTCTAATCTGCTCACATAAAACAGTGACATACCATGTATTGTGCTATGTAGAACTAATTTGGTCACCAAGAAATATATTCATCAGATATTGGCAGTGCTATCAGAACAGAGAAAATGGCATATGTCCTGGTTTGAGGTAAAACAGGACCAATATTGTTCAGTAATTTTTTCTCTCTCTCCTGCCTCCCTTCGAAGTCGAGCAGGAAAGAGAGCATCTGTCGTTCTGCCTGATTGGGCCAATCCAGCCCAAACCACGACAGCGTATCACAGGACCAACAGGCTCCATGTCTTCTCATGGGTGAAGACCTTTCTCTGCCTCTTGGCCAGTTGGCTTGGGGAAGCCAAGCCAAGGTCTGCATTATTAAACTCTCTGGATTTCAAATACTGGCCAGATACAACTTCGTAACTGGAAATGGCATGTCGCCCGCTGCTAACTTCTGAGCTGTGCCCTACAATTGCTGAGGAAAGAGCTAATTGATTCAGTGTTCATGTAGATGAGTAAGTTCCCGTGTTCAGACCTGTCTTCTGGCACTGTTTCGTTTACTACTGTATGTGTATCCATGTGTTTCTCATCAGAGTATCTGAATGCCTCATAGCCATTAATAGATTTTATTTCTTATGACAGTCATGAAAGAAAAAGTAGTATTTTTCTAATTTTACAGATAGGAGATGTGTACTAAAAAAATTTGTTTTCTTGTTGTTGCTGATGGCTATATGCCTGAGTTGGAAAGTGAAATACTATCACTTTATTTTTAGCCTAGTAGCCTATTCATTAGACTATTTCTTCCTATAAACTACAACCTTAAAAAGCTAAGGAAACTAAATTTGATTATACAAACTTAGAGGTTAATTAGGTCATTAGCAAAGCTGAAACAACTGAACATTTAAAGATTTGCTATAGATCACATAGATCTGAAAAAATAAAACACCAGCTTTGAATGCTGCTACGAGAGAACATCTGAGCACATCACGTGTAGAATTTTATGTTTAAGACAGTGTTCAGCTTTGCATTAAGCCAAGGGGAATCACAGATTTGACATGATAAAATAAGCACAAGTTTCTGCAGCTTTCATCACCTTTCAGTTAAAAAAACCATATGTATACATATGTTTACACATTTTGTTATAACTTCTACACCATTGATTTACTAAGTCATCATATGCTAGTTCTTTGGGTTCTCTATAGGGATATTGTAACATCCAGTTATGATCTGATTTGAAGTAACCCCCCCAACAGTATGATACAAATTTGAAAAAAATGTAAAATTCACAGTGCACTAAACACAAACATCAAATACAAGTCTTAAGTGAACAGGAGTGAACACCACTGTAATTGCATGAAATAAGTATCTTACATCTAGAAAATTGGGGTGAAAAAGTGACCAGTTTTGAAGAAAAAATGTCAATTTAAAAAAGGAAAAGTATTCCAAAGTTATAAATTAGGTGTAACATAAGAGATATACTTACTTTTACTTACTAAAAGTAAGTAAATTCACTACTCTAAGTTCATCACAATTAAGTGTTCATTTGGGTGCTTCATGAGAGTAGTTCAACAGTCCTTGAATGACTGAAGAATTTTTTTGATGGCTTAAGAAGTTGGTTTTTATTTATTGGTTACTGCTTTAAAATGATAATCAGATAAGATCAGTGTTCTCCTAATTGTATGTGCTACACTACATAGCACTTAGCATCCTTCTAGTGAGTTAGCCTCACTCTAGGGATACAGAATTAAGACATAAAAGAATAAATCGTACAGCATTACTCAGTGAATCACTGACAATATCAAATGTAGAACGAAATGGAATTTGGGGAATCCATCCTGCCTGTTAAAAGTTCCGTCTCCCATGGGAATTGGATTCCCTCACTGTTCCCTTTTTACAGCACGAGAATAAAAACATCCCTTAATGAAAGACTTTAGAGAAAAGACTTTTTCACAAAGTTTGTTAACCACAACTCTCACTGCCTTTCTAAAAAAATAATTGCCCATCTGAGGAAGAGTCAGGAAAGCCTAGAGAACTATCTCCCTCAGCATGCCATTTGCTTAGTATAGGTGACAAATACTGGGATTCACATACTTCATCTCGGTAACATGCTGTGTATGCTACTTAACAGCTAATAGTGGAACCCTCAGAGGAAAATTAAGTGGAAACCAAACAACAATGAGGTGTTTTCTGTAATTCTTTAATAGATATAGATACAGAACACTTTCTACCCTTCATTATAGCCCTTCCTAGGTCTGGATATCTAACTCTGCTTATAAATTCCTCTGCCATTCAACCATAAACTGACACTTAATAAGGGGAGACAAGTCTCATACAGCTCTGCAGAGCCATCCTATTGTGCTGCGCCAGACCTGGGAACATCTAAATAACAGATATGCTAACACAGCTGGAAGTCTGAAGAAAAAAGGATTCCTTTTTTTCTTTTCTTTTGTTTAACTAACCAGTCAGCAACTATGAGGGGGAACATAGCAAAAATAAGGAAAGGAGGAGATAAAGGCTTTATCCCTTCATTATCTCTTTGGTCAGGAAAAAAAAGGAGTCTGTTAAAAACAGAAGAGATTTTCAACTGAGCCTGCATCCTTCCTCCTGCGCTGATTCATCCTTCAGGCTCTGTTCAGGAAAGCTGAACTATAGCCATGCAAATCTTCCACAACTTGTTTATTCCAGGGGACCTAGATCTTAAAAAGTGAGTGGAGCAGGCAGAGAACAAGTGATTTAGATTAGGACTGAATTATTTTTCTTGCTTGTTTTTTTCCTACCTGACATCTAAGTGTAAAGTGTATTCGTGTAACGGTTCATGCATATAGAGAAAAAAAACAAACAACATTATCTTCAGTAAAGAGTTTACAATTCAAAATAAGAAAGAAGATTTATAAGACAGTATCAGGAGACAATGAGATAACAGTGATCACAGCACACCAGTAATGTAACTGTTGTCTTATTTTCTGCAGGCATTATGGAAGAAGTATAAGGGACCTATCAGAAAGAGGATAATGAAATGGCCTTGCAGTAGAGAGCTCCTAAGCGTAAGGAACAGCAAGGGAAGAATCATAAAGTTTTGCCTTCTTTTTTTAATTTTAACAAATAGGCAAAGTAGAGGCTGACCTGAGACAGGAACTGACATCTTACTAATAAATGACTTCATTACCACATATTGTGTTCAGTTGGCAGCGGTATGTGGAATGGCAGTCGGAGATGTGACAGTACTGCCCCCTCCCAGAGCCAGCAGTCGTCACCTGCTCTCTCCTGCATGAATGCTCCTGCTGAATCCCTGTTGACACAGAAGAAAGTAGACTGGGAGCAAATCAAACTCTTTGAAATGAAGCTGCTCTCTCATTCCCCCTTCCTCCTCCACCCCAAGGCACTCCTAACATCCTTCAAATTTTGTGTAAAGCTAATTGTCCCTTCTCTGCAGAGACTCCATCAAACAATACTGCTATTGTCTCAGCCTTCCAATATGTCTACCCCAGGACTCAAGGCAAGTGAAGAGCCTTTCTTCAATGTACTTTGAAGAAACTAAATAACCTTTTATCCTTTTCCTACTTACATTTTTTGTTAAATGAAGTTGGACACTCTTCTACTGACTTTCACTAGTACTTACCAAATAAGTCTGTCCTTTGTAAAACCATCAGGCCATCATGCAAGTGATGTGCAAACTACATAACAGTTGCTAATCAATTCACTTTTGTCCAAAAATCTCTACCTAACCAGGAGGGGTCTAGCAGCAGACAAACTCTCCTGTCCTCTTGGAACCCCAAACAAAACAGAGCACAAAGTAAATGAAACTTGGGACTTTGCTGTGTGTATGAAAGACACCAAAGTACTTAAGAGGCAAACCTTCACGGAGTAAAGTACTATTGTTCCGCTGACTTCTGAACCAATTAATCTATCAAATGTGACCTACATTACAGAGTATGTCCTGACCTTTGAAATATCATGACAGCTGTGCTCCTTTTGGACAATTCAAAGCTCTGGTTGAAGTAAGGAAGGGCCAGAGACAAAACTTGCTCTGTCAAAGAGATACAGAGATAGAGCAAAGTTCTGGAGAAGAGGATGATCTGGAGTAGGAAATGCGACCAACTCTTCTCTTTGAAAGACATCTTTCCATTGTTTGTGACACTGATCAATGCTAACTTCAATTATTTTTCTCTTCAAAGGGACTGTTAAAGAATTTTTTGTTCTCCTGTTGCCTGATAACTGCTTCACCTATCAATAAAATACTACGGGAATTAGGTTTTCCAACTACCTAATTGTTAATATCAACAGGAAAGGAATTAGCGAGCAGTAATGTGTTTCATAACTGTGAAATTGCTTTCTTGCCCATTCTATAGTGTTAGATTTTCTCATACTCTTGAAGCTGGTCATCAGCTCTCCTTCATAAAAAACAAACAGAAAACCCCTCCTCAAAATTTTTTTGAACTTCCAAAAGAAGGTTGGAGGTTTGGTGAAATTTACTGGTTTTTTTTCTTTTTTTAATTTGGTGTGGAAGGTCACTTTCAAATTCACATCAGCAAAACCACCAAGTTTTCTGCTTACATCTTTCCCTGCATTACATCAGAGCCTATGCTTATGCAGTTGGCCAGCGAAACTTTCATTAATTGACCTGGCTGGAAAGTAAGATGAAAAAAATCACCTAGAAAAGAAAAAAAAAAAAATTAACCTGTATTATTATCTCTGCACTTAAGCCTGTCAATTATCTGGACTTATGTGGGAAAGCGTTGAAAAACATATAACTTAAATACCAAGTATAGGATGAGTTTTCTTCCTCAGCTGAACTGTGTCTCACCTCAGTCCTCCCCAAGAAGCTCATATATCTACAAGACGCCACCTGGAAGGCTTCTTTCTTTGGTCTTTGAGGTACAAAAAGGATATGAAAAATTATTCACAGACAGCTCTGCCCTGACCGCATATTTGAGAAGATTCAGTTGTGCTGTTAAGCTCACCACCTGCACGGGCACACACAAGCACTTAGAAACGGCTACTGATTTACGCACCATGGAACATGAAGGGAGGAGAAAACAACATGTGCTCAAGGGTGATGCAAGGGAATTGAAAGCTTAATGCCTTTAGGATGTCGAGGCAATATGCTTGGAGGTCTGCACATGTTTGCAAGACACAGTGCTTGTCTTGCTGCCCTCTTGTAACTCTATGATAGTTGTCCTCTCAGGCAGTTTTGCCAGTTCCGCTGTTTTCCCCCATCTCTGAATTAGCCAGCATTTCCTCACTGATGGTAAATTGCATTGCCCTCAGTGCCTGTGGATACATAATATGGCACACACATATTTTTCTAATACGATTATTTAAGATATTAATATACAAATGAGCTCAAGAATTGAATAAACCGCAGGACTCACCTCCAGCATTTCTAGGGACTTTTTTAGTGCCATATTTGGAACAAAAGATTTCATAGGAGTACATTGAAGATGCTCTTTTTCCCTTTAGCCAAGAGATTACTTTTTCCATCAAGGTATCTTCCACTAATACATGTTATAATAACTCTATGCATACATCCCAGGCTATTCTGTTGTGGGCTGAGGATTCAGTAATAGCACAGATTTGTTCACAACAAAGTAGAGGCAATAAAGCTTAGCTGACTCAGAGCTGGTATAGATCTTTAACTAAGTTTAAGGTTGTGCTGACAGCAATATTACTTTAAACTTATATCCTACACAGTGGAAAATACTTAAAAAGTACAGATCTGCACAAGCTCATTGGCCAAGCTCTCAGGTGGTTAAGAAGTAAAAAACCACCTTTGCCTTGTACAGTTTTAGATAGTGTAGTGTTTTTCTTGTCAGACTCAGAAACATATATGCTCTGCCAGGGTTTGAAGGAAGGAAAAATATGAAAAAAGAAAAATATAGGTATGATGAACAGACAGAAAGAAATAGGGCAAACTTGTTCTCCCTGCTCAGCTTAAAGATGTCAGGATATTAAACAAATAAACTTCGTGTGACTTCACGTGCTCAGAACTTGCTACATTGATGCCCGTTCTTCTGTAACTCACTGACTAAGGGTCTAGTTTAGCAGAAGTAGGGTCCAGAGCTACAGAAAGTCAAGCTTTTTCAGTGTTGTTACTGAAGTGAATCATCGGCTTAGTTGGCCTGACTTCATTAATTCCTGAGATGTGGTTGTGAGTAGAGACTTCGTTAGGATATCTTTTCGTCCTGTGAAACACTAATCTCCAAAGTCAAAACTCACCTTACAAGGCCACTGAAGCTATTTTTGTATATCCAAAGTTAATCCAGCTCTGAGCTACAGTAATGATGATATATCCCTTTAACATCAGGCATGGAAGCTTTACTCTGTTCTTTTAAAACTGTCCCTAGCATGTATTCAATTCCACATCTCGGATATCTGGCAGGCCACTATCTGATGAGGTGCTACCATTCTTCCTCAAAGTTATTTGCCTTTAAATAAGGCAAATATTTTTTTGGATAAGGCCAGCTTGAATTTTCATTAGTGCTTAAGCTTTAGTTAATGAACATTAATTAACGAAGATGATTATATTATAGACTGGACACATACTTTTTTTGATTAATCATGTTGAAGGAGCAAATGTTTGGGTCATGGGACAAATATGTAAATAGTGTTTGCACTATGATTGGTAATTGCATTAATTAACACATATTAAAACAGACTGACAGTTTATGAAACAGCCAGTGGAAAGTCATTATATAATGGGCAATGCAAATGATTTCCTGGCAGTAATTAAAAATTAAGTCTGTAATTAACTAAGTAATTAACACTGTTGGAGAATAGAAAATAAGAATGATTTTACTAATCTAAACGTAAAGCCCAATATCCTAATCTCAAGCAATGATCAGCATGATTCACTAAAGCATGTAAAGCATATAGTGATAGTATATTCTCCTGGTCTTGTCCACTGGCATTTTAGAGCTAGAGCTGTATTCAGGACTTTGTGTTTAACAGCCTTTGATGAGCTTTTTACTAGGAACTTCTCTAGCTGCTCTTTAAACCCATCTCTGGTGCCCAGTGATAGGACAAGAGGTAATGGGCACAAACTTGACCATAGGAAGTTCCATCTAGACATGAGGAGGAACTTCTTTCCTTTGAGGGTAGCAGAGCACTGGAACAGGCTGCCCAGAGAGGTGCTGGACTCTCCGACTCTGGAGACATTCAAAACCATCCTGGACGCCATCCTGTGCAACCTGCTCTGGCAGGGGGGTTGGACTAGATGATCTCCAGAGGTCCCTTCCAACCCCTGTGATTCTGTGATTCTGTACTTTGGGCTACCACAATGTCCTATGGCAATGAGTTCCAGTTTCCTACATGCTGTCTGAAAGAATCCTTCCTTTTGTTCATATTCAGAATGCTGCCTGGAAATTTCACTTGATGCTCCACAATCGCTTGGTGTGCACCTTTTCTGTGCTATTCCTGACTTTAGAGACCTCTGTTATACCTTCCTCCTCACCCCCAGCTTTGTCTTCAAGTATTTAGAAACTCCTCAGTCAGGAGCAGTCTCATGACTTTGACCATTCCTGACATTCTTTTATATCCTTTCTGAGCTGGGTGAGGTGGCAGAACTGCCCACAGTATTCAGTGGTGCAATGGCATTTTCTATTTGTTCTTTATTCTCTGTTGAGTTACTCAGGAAAGTGGATCATCCTCCCATGCAAATACCACGGGGCATCATTAGTGCCTGCCCTGGGAAGAGATGGTGCCTGTGTGGAGATCACACCTTCTACCAGACCTAGTGTGGGTCTTTTGTTAGGAGCCATCAACAGCTCTTCAAAATAAAATGAACTCACATTTCATCCATGAAGAAGTGAGCTCACCAGTCAATTAATTAACAAACTAGTAGTTCTCTGGGGCTGACAAAACAGCCAACGTTGGCCCTTGTTTCTAAATGATGCTGGCTATATGCATGTCCTGTTGGAAATGCTCCCTGGCATTGGCCAACTACTGAGCTATGACTAGGAATAGCTTGGGAGAGTTCCAAGGACTCCTTCAACAATTTAGCAATACAGATACTTCCATTCCAGTGCCCGGCAACAGTCCCAGCCACTGACTTACTTGTACAGAGAGAAGCTCAGGGGTGGGTAAGACTGGCACTGCGGTGTGCATGCTGAGTAGGTGCAGGTCCTCTCAAATCTGTGACGTTTCTTCCATGTGAATTTACTCTGTATTTGGAGCAGGAGAAAAATGTTCAGAAATTAGATAAGTTCAGCTGTTTTCTTCTACAGTACACCTAGAATACCTAGGAGACATAATAGCATCAGAGAGCAATGCTTGGGACTGAGAAAATGAAAGACAGGCCCTATTTATGTAAAATACATGTTTAAAGAAGGAGATGATTCACGTTAATAAGCAGTTAAGTATTTATAAGGTAATCCAGGAATCAAGATCAGCTGATTGCAGAGGGGAGGGGAGGATTTTATCTGATTTAAGATTAGGAATAATCAGGATTAGATACAGTCATTAAACCATTGGAGCACACAAGTTCTGCAGAGTTAGTATATCCAGAAATCAGATTTTGCTTAATAACACACTGAAGAATTTTTAACATACATACCTATATAAAAATCTGGCCTTGCATGGGGATGCATATCTCCCTAATGCTCTATTTAAATATTTATATAGGAGCATAATTTCTGTATAAATAGATCAATATTAATTCCTTTATGGATGGATTCTTATTCCCTTACACACAAGGAAGAATATTCCACTTATTATCCAATGCCCTTGCTATAAATAGAAAATTAACAAAAATATTATTCAACCTCTGTTCCAGTTTTATTGAGGGTATTTTTTTAGGACAGAGACAAAAAATAACATATTTCTCTCGTACAGATATGGCTGCGTGTACCTTTGTAGATGAATATGTTTAGATGATAATTTTTGTTGCTTGATTAATTATTTAGGTACGGTATGAAAATCAAAGTTTCAGATTAAAATAGCTATTGTCTGCTTTTATGAACAGTCAGAAACTAGGTCATTGCAAGAACTGAAAACATCCCAGTGGTCTGTCATAGGTCTGTCATATTCTATATTTTTATGTGTAGGTAATACAGTATATTGGTACTGTGAGATCTGGCATGTCTTATTCTAGCACAGCCTAATTTCAGTTGTGTCAGCTGTGGAGCTGGCCAAGGGAAGTAGAAGCCAAGCACAGTCTGTAGGTATTAGGCTGCCTTAGCAATTTTTATGTGACAGCTCAGAAGGCTCCTGACCTCATGCCCTAAACCTCCTTGCATATGCACATGGAAGTTTCAAACACCAAGGTTTCTGTTCTGTCCCTCTGGATAAGCTCCGCAGAGCATGGTCCTGGTGCTCCACGCAGCCCTGCAAGGTAGCCAGGATGTGTGGCCTGAGCACAGGGCTCTGCTGGTAGTGTTCTGTTCATGGGAAACTCATTCCAGTCCCTGGAAGACTGTGGTAGGCAATAAATTAAACTCCTCTGTAGTACTTATCTCCCTGTAGCCTTCTGCTGTTGCTGTTTCCTGTGCATTCCTGACTTCTCGTCCCAGGCAGCCATTAACATCATGGGTGTACAGTGCCCTTACTCTTTGCTGTCAGGTGCCCTCTCTGGCAACCCATGCATATTACAGGCAGCAGCTCGCTGGAGAGCGTCACTTTTCCTCGCTTCTGTAACTCAAGTTACAAATAGCCAACATATGAGAAAACTTTGCCAAATGGTCTGTGGCTGTGTGCCACTTTTTGGCTATGGCTACGTCTCCTAGCACTTTACCGTAGCTGCTTTTACTATAGCCTCATTTTCCATGGTTTAATATTTTTATACATACATTGTCTTCAGAAGAACTGACCTATAAATAGGGAGGATTTTTCTGAAATGTATCAATTAGACCATTCATCTTACTGATTTCTCTTAGGTGGCCCCAAAGAGCCCAAAGAGGGAAATGAGTAACAGCCTAAAATAATAGCTCAGGGTTATGTAAAACATTCTGCTTTTTGTCCTGCACACCCCTTCCTCTCTTCCCAGGATCCACACCCCCGCTTTGCTCTGAGGAAGTTAATGAGATGATGACATAAACAAGGGTGACAAGACTGGGTATTTTTCCCAACCATATATGTGGTTTAGATTATTAACTCTTCATTTACAAAGTTGCTTTCACTCATAAAGTTGAATTCTTTGGCAACAGACACAACCCAATGTCAAACCTCTCCGAATAACAATAGGTTTTATAAGAAAGAAAAAAGATTATAGTAAGAAATAAAGTTACAATTATTATCATTATTACTTGTGTTCCAGTGCTCAAGGTTTGTCAGGTGTTTAGAGACTAAGAGAGGATGAATGATCTAGATATATCAAATCATTCTTTAAAATTGACACTTGCTCAACCTCCCCCGTCCCATGTTGCCAAGCCATGGTACCAAATAATCAGCTACCTCCAGGATGTATCCTCAAGCTAACCTGCATTTGTTTTCTGTCTCCAGGGTCCCATAGGCCAGGTGCAGCTGAAAGGCCAACCGACCAGCTGCATCTGGCAAGGAGGACAAGAGAGGCCAAAAGGCTGAGGAGCAACCAGCAGTACGTGCTGGAAAGCAGAGACCCCAGCTACTGTTTTGCCCCTCAGCAGGTCCCCTGTTGCATGATCCAGTGCTTCAAGGAGGGAGCGAGCCGCAGGAACCTTGTCACGTGTCCAAATTCAGGGAAAAAAAAGCGGGCAATGAAGATGTTGAGAGTCTGAAAATTTCAAAATCCAAATATGGGTTTCACATAGTACAGGAGAACATAAAAAAGAAATCCAGAAAAACAGGTTTTTATGATTTTTTGGAAGCTGAAACCAGGATAACACCAAGAATCCTATCCTTCCATGGCCTTGCCATGAGCTGTTAAAAAGAAACCTTATCTTAAAGTACACAACATCCCCATTTGCCTGGCTAGCTCTTTAGACACAACCTGTCCTCTGGGAAACACTCTAGTGGAAGGAAGAAAACGAGACTGCAACAGAAAACGAGTAACTCTGCATGTCTCACTGGACTTGGGTTGGTTTGTTTTCTACCTGTAAGTGCATGTTCTGAAGGCCTCAAGTGATACTGGAAGCTGATGCAGAGGAGAAAGATGAGGGTAGTGGTTGTGGGTGGGCATGTTTTTAAGATCAAAATGAAGTGGCAGAATAGGAAGATAAGGAATGTGATGGGTAAGCTTAGGAATGCAAGGCAGGAAATGGATTGTGAATTAGCGTCTTGCCATGGGGGGAAGGTACGCATCGTCCATCATCATCACTGTCATTGGTTAAGACTGATGTTGAAAGAAGCATCGATCTATAACTATGTCTTAAAATGCTAAAACTAGAAAATCACATACTGAGAACAGGTGAACAAGTGAATAACATTTAAGAAGCTGATTAAGCACCAGGCAAGGAAAGCAAACTCTCTTTAATGGAATACACTAACTCTATTAGCTGTCTTCAATGAAACTTGAGCTTAGGTTGTACTCACTAATGCAAAGTTACCCATGAAACCGAATGCTCTAGGAGCTTCTGGTGTAAGAGCTGAGGAGCTACACTAATCAATTTTGCTACATGAACAAGCTCTTTAAATGGCAAATTCTAACAGACTGTGTTTAGAAATGTTGAAAAATATAAATCAAATTGACTGATCTGAAAATTTGATTTTTACATGTTGGAAGCATTGGACTTTCTGCAGAAAGTATATATGTCTGATATATTTTTAGATAAGTTCTGGTATTTCATTGTCTTGCTGACATTTTTTATTTCTCCAGTGGTACTCATTACAAAATAATTGATGAGTACTAAATCAATGTATGCTAACTCCTGAGTCTGTGATTCTATATCCCTTGTGACTGTGGTACTGGTCAATATGTCTAGTTGCTTTTCAGAGAAGAAAGTTCACAGGAAGAAACGGATTTTGTACCAAAAACCAGACACATTCCAGACAAATTACAGGATAGAAGTTGAGAGAAACAAGAAACAACAGCTTTTCATCCTTTACCTTTTTACTTTTAATATTTGCAAACAATTTCTATAAGGATACTGTTATAATAAGTGATGTATCAAGAAGAAGCCTTAGCACCGCAAAACATTTTCCCTCCTAAAATTTGAAACATCCTACCATAACATGTTCATTTTACACAGAACAGATCTCAGCAGAACACGAATCATCTTTCAGTCAGGCACACAATTAACCTACATTTGCAGAAACGCTTACCCCAGATGGCAGATGAGCTTCAGCCATGGGATGCAGATTCGCAATTCTGGAGGCTCCACACCAGTTAATCTCCCTCCTTGCCTTGTATGAGTGCATTTTGGCTGTCCCTTCTTTGGGGGTAGTATTAGGCAGTTGCATGGTGGTGTCTGCTCTCTGCTGGCTTCTCACCACTCAAAAACCTGGAGCGAAGCCCCACAGCATCTTTTATGTGCTTATTAGGATGCCTGTTCTCTTCATAAAGCGGAAGCAAATGTCCCAAGGGAGACTGGCAGCCATCAAATGGTGCGTTATGAAACCTGAAGACACAGCAGGTGAATTAAATTTTAAGGTCAAAGTAACTTTAGTAAAAGTGCTTTCACTTAATACCTGAATGACAAGAGTCCGTCAACTTCAGTTATATGGTTTATAAGGCTGGAGGTGTGAGGTGCAGGGGACAATGACAGTCAGTGTGAGAACCCTGTATGATGGGAGCCTAGAGCCCGCTTGCCTGCAGCGAGCTGAGAGCCAGTGAAAGAAATAAAGGTTCAGGGCTTAATTTCCTGATAAGTGTTGTCATGTCTCGGGGTATTTCAGCTACAAGTTGCTGTGTAAGGGTTTTAATTGTGTTCTGGGCAACCTGTCTGTGATGGCTGATGGAGCAAATGCTGCAGCTTGTCATTGCATCTCACAGTGAAGGAACCAAAAGTAAACCTGGGTCAAAGCACCTTTTGGTGTTTTGTCTGTTTTTTCAGAGCACGGGTAAGATCCTGCTGGGAAATTTGCCTGTTGTGGTGAGGTCTGTCTGCAGATCCTGGGTATCAATTCAACTTTTTAAGAACAACTGAAAGACTGTATGGACTGCAGAAAGAAAGGGCTGAGCAGAGACAGAGAAGCAGTCAGCAGTTTTGCTGCAGAACAGAGCAGAGCAAAGCAGCACAGCGTGAACAACCAGCAGAAACAACAACAGGAGGTTGTGACTGATGGCAGTAGCTAATGGTAAACATGGCTAGTGTGAGCAACCAGTACCAAACACAAAAACATCGCTAGTGTGAGTAGCTAGAGGCAAATTGAGCATCCCTCAAAAAAAGCAATTGAGAGCACAACTCCTTTGTCAGCTTTCAATGGCAAACTAAGGGGGAATAGATTGCAAAGTATTCCAGGAACAATGATCAATATCTGTCGCCTGGATGTCTCCAAACTTGTACTGGAAATGGAAATTGGACTTTCTTATTATCTTACAAGCATTCAAAACTGCAGGATGATAACATAGAATCATAGAATTGTTTAGGTTGGAAAAGACCTTTAAGATCATGCAGTCCAACCATTGACCCTGCTCTACCAGGTCTGCCACTAAACCATGTTTCTAAGCACCACATCTACACGACTTTTAAACACATCTAGGGATGGTGACTCAACCACCTCCCTGGGTAGCCTGTTCCAATGCTTGATAACTCTTTCAGTGAAAAATTTTTTCCTAATGTCCAGCCTAAACCTCCCCTGGTGCAACTTGAACCCGTTTCCTCTTGTCCTATGGCTAGTTACTTGGGAGAAGAGATCAGTGCCCATCTCACTACAACCCCCTCCTTTCAGGTAGTTGTAGAGAGCAATAAGGTCTCCCCTCAACCTTCTCTTCTCCAGACTAAACAATCCTAATTCCTTCAGCTGCTCCTCATGAGACATGTTCTCCAGACCCCTCACCAGCGTTGTTGCCCTTCTCCAGACATGCTCCAGCACCCCAATGTCCCTCCTATACTGTGGCACCCAAAAGCTGCGGCCTCACCAGTGCCAAGTACAGGGGCATGATCACTTCCCTACTCCTGCTGGCCACACTATTCTTGATACAGGCCAAGAT